>JALJCO010009054.1:0-447141 GCA_023101725.1 Atherinomorus stipes
CACACACATACCTATATACACACACACACACACATATATATATATATATATATATATATATATATATATACACATACACCATATACACACACATAGCTATATACACGCATACCTATACACACACATACCCCTACACACACACACCTATATATATATATATATATATATATATATACATACACACACACACAATTGTGAAATCTGTTTTAATGTCATGTGGTCTTCAGAAGAAAAGAGGAAATGAAGAGTTCACAATGCAGCAAGGCTGTGCAATTAATCGAAATTTGATTGATCCAAAAAAATGTAAATCACAAACTATCTTGAAACTCTTGAAACTGAGTTAAAAATTTTGCCATTTTCCATTATACAACTTCTGAAGGTAATTCTGAAGTTAAAATTGAGTTTTCGTGGCTTCTCACCGATGCAATTTGTTGGTTGTCATGATAAACATGTTAGATGTCGCTGCATTGCACGAAAGCTTAAAGTTTTTTGGTTTTTTTATGTATTCAAATATTAAATTGCTGGGCAGTTTATTTTGGATAGATTTATGTTCCTCCGTGCCTTATTTAATCAGAGTATGTTTTATTCATTTCATGTTTGTACATTGAAAAACAGCGGTAAGGTATACATTTGTAGTCTGTTTTTAAATTTGAATGTTTTGTGTAAAATATGAATAACTGTTTTTGACAGAGAAATGCTAAATAATTCATTGTGTAATTAAAGAAATTGTGATTTCAAGATTGACCAAAATAATCGTGATTTATTTTTTTTTCCCCATTATTGGAACAGCCTTTACAATACAGCTAGCCGCAGGGAACAGGCAGAAGCTGTAGCACACAGCAGCAGATAGTTGTTACATACACAATGGAGGTGGACAAAGGGCTGAGAAATGTAGAATGTAGAGCCAGCTTTGATACTCTATTTGAGCCGAAGATTAGAGAGAACCATACATCCAACATGTATTGTACCAACACCATGCTGGGTCCTTTCTGCCTGTGAAACTGAATAAAATGTGAGAAGCTTTAAAATGTTTTGATTTCTAATATAATTATGTCACTGTAATATGTGTGCTTTCTCAATAAAAAGTTTTAATCTAAAAAAAAAAGTTTTCATTTCTGTCAATTTCTTTGGTTCTGTAAAATGTAGAAAATATTCACAACATAAATTTTAAAAACGGATGCAAAGTTACAAGTTAATGATCTCCATGAGTACAAACATGTTTGACAAACCAAAAACTGTAGTAATGAACAGCTGCTTTTCATAAAACGGCCAAGACAAATGAGGGAGACTCAGACAGCCATCATGGCATGTGTGGTCTGCGTGATCAGTGTTGTGCATGGGTAGAATAACATCCAAATTACACACCACACAAGACCCAGAGGTGTTGCAGGTAAGATAGAGGAGCAGCGTCTGAGCTACAGGAGAGACCCACAACTTCCCAGAGCCTTGGTTGTGCCAAGAGAGAAGGCATGACAGCATGGGAGCCCGGGGAGAAGGGTCATCACACTGCTCTCTCAGTAGCATACAAAGCTGAGAATTCTCAAATAAATTACCTGTTAAAGATTAATTAAATTACTTTAATCACACATTCTTTTCTTTTTTTTACTTTCCCATTCATAACAGTCTAACAGCCCCACTTTTCAAATTATATCTACACATTGTACTCTTACACATAAGCACTGATTTTTATTTTACCTCATAAATTTTTGTCCTGAGTGGGGTTCTTTTCTTGTGGCAGAGCCAAAGAGACTTTTCAAAGTCAATCCCTATTGATTAGTGGTAAATATTTTTTTCCAAGTCTGAAGATGCCAGCTTTGTTGGACTCATTGACTGACCACCAAAATAAGGGTCAACAACCTGGACAAACATGCTGGCATACAGCTGTCAAAAAAGAATGCTGCAGTGGCCACTTGTGATCTCACGCAAAGCACTGGGACACCATGCATCCAAAGAAGACGACATGTGCTCTGGATCTCAGCTTGTCTAGATACATTGGAGGAGAATGACAGAGGCTTCAGCTATCCCACCTGCACGCCTCACACAACCACAACATCAAGTTTATTATATAGTAGTTATACTTCCAATGGTCATTGTTTTTTAGTGAGGACTTTTTATGGCTTTATAAAGTAATACTTTGTAAGGTAAAATGTTAGAATGGACTTTATGCACAGCTCCAATACTTCCTAACTTAAGATAGCTGCTTTGTCTCTTGTCTTTGATTATTGGACAATTGTATTAATCCAGGTGTGCATGACCTCAGTAACCATAAAGACAATGGTCAGACACACTTGGATTAGTTAGTTGGTCCAGTAATGAAAGGCGGGAGGCAAGGCTGGCTTAAGTTTGGAAAGTAGTGGAGTTGTGCATAAAGCTTAATAAGCCAACATGTCAAAGGTCAATTTGACCCTGGGACATCATAGGATTCCCACTTAAAACACAACAACAAAACAACAAAAATCAAAATAATAACAACAGCACCAACAGTGATTATATGCCTAATAATAATAATAACAACAATAACAACACAGTAATAATAATGATAATAATAATAATAATAATAATAATAATAATAAATGATAATAATAATAATAATAATAATAATAATAATAATAATAATAATAACTTTTTTTAATAAGAGCTGTGGAGCTATACAGAACAACAATTTTATGATTTTCTTCGATTTTTATTGCTGGATATTTTCTATGTTCAGTACTTTGGAGACATGCTCTGACTTAAATGTGCATGATAAATAAAGTGTATTGGATTGGACTGAATGTGTTAACATGTAGGCTATAGTGATACATAGAGTACCTAGTTTATAGTGTTGAGGGATCGTTTATGTCAAGTTGTCGTTATTTGTTTATTCTTTTCTCTCTTTTACTTGTGCCTATTTTATTTTCTTATCTGTTATCTCATTAATTGTTTAACTGCATGCTCGAAATAAAGGTAAATAATACCAAGTGTGATCAAGTGGAAGTTACACGTTTAAAACATTTATCTACTTTCCCTTTAAGAGGCGTATCGTAGGGTGGGTGCGTCATCAAGTGACGTCACTCGACGACACGCCCACACTACGACACGCCCACACTACGACACGCCCACACTACGACACGCCTACACTACGACACGCCTCTGTCTTGCAGGCCGCAGATGGATACACTTGTGCGAACGGCGCGGCTAAACAGAAAGTTTCAGAGAAAACTGGGTAAATTGAATGTGTTAGTGCTGTAAAATTTGATCGAGTTTGTTTGGCTTTTACACTAAACACGGACTGAAAAATCGTGAAGACATACTTGAGAGGTTGGTGAGCTTAATTGAGCTGTTTATAGCTTATGTTGGTATCTTGCTCACAGCAGTGTGCTAACGTTGGTTAGCAGGGAACCAGGGACTTCTGCCGGATGTAGTTGCTTTGAGCTTGTGTGTTGTCCCGGTTTAGCAAAGACATAAACATAATCTTAAATACAACCTATAATGCAATTAAGAGCAATAAACCTGTTTTGGAGTGTTTTAAAGTAGTCACTACTAACGATGAAGGCAACACAGCTCTATCTAAATGGATGAACGAGTGTGTTTGAGCTTATGTAACCTCTGTTTGGGTCAGCCACATCTCTGTGACATTGTCCAAAGCTGGTCTGGTAATCATAAAGACGGTAATTCACAAGGTGGCCCAGTGATAAGACCCAGTAATTGTGCCATATACTGCGTTTTGCAGGATTGGAGGATGTCGCTACCAAAGCGGGAGGTGGAGGAGTTGAGACCATGGGTGGAGCGCACTGTGAAGAAGGTGCTGGGTTTCTCAGAGCCTACTGTCGTCACTGCTGCTTTACACTGTGTGGGGAAAGGGCTGGATAAAAGGAAGACCACAGGTAAATTGTCTGACCACTTAAGAAACCTCTTTGTTAGAGTGATAAATTAAACACACAAATCAAAATAAGTTTACATCTAAAACAGTCTTAAGCTACAACTGGCTGTGTCGTTATTAGTCCATACACATGCATTCAGCTATGATTCAACAATTCAACTATAAGTATCACAGGATCTGATTTTCAGCCTTCTGTGTTTCATTGTGTTGCGTCATTTTTATAATTATTCTGTACAATGTTGTTGTGTGTAAACTGCTTTTTTTTTTTCTTTTTTTTTTTTTAAAGAGAAAAGATTACATAAAATGACATCCCTTTACCTGGTTTAATATGGTAACATTCAGTTGTGGTGTTTTTAGTAATATAAAGTTGATTTTGTTTGCTACCTTTTTGCACATGTATGATTAGACAAATAATTCATTCAGATAATCCTGAATCTGGTAAGCATCACTTGTCTTTGTGTTGACATTTTCCTGGTGTTTGATCTTGTTCTAATATTGTCACATTTATGAAATGTCAAGTTGTTGTTTCTAATGCCTGATGTAGCAACGTATTGATAAACTTGCACATATTAAATTTTGTGGATCAAAATTGTGAAGCAGTATTTTTAAAGCAATTTGGGTGATCTGATGCCTCTGTTCCTCTTATGACTTGAATAATTTTATCTACTTATTAGATCAAATTTTTAGTGATATATTTGGTGGATAATGCTTAAGAACACCCTTATTTGAGACCCAACAAGAAGGAATTAGAATTGTTTAGGCTAATACTATACATTTTCTTCATTCAACAAAGTGCATTCATATAGTTTGTGAATTGATTCAAAGGAAAAATATAAAGTCAAACAAAACTACCCATTTTTCTCATGATGACCCACCATTCACAAAGTGTTAGACACTGAGTCTGCAGACTCAGTGTCTAACTGACTTCCAAAATGACCTAATATGTTAATCAAATTGCAGAGGTTTTTGTGAACGCAGTTAAATGCTGTAACAGTTTTGGTATAAACAATGGCATTCTCTGATATTATTTTACTATGGCAGTGATCAAAGTATTGATTGAATTTTGGGTTAATTATTTCATAATCGTCTATCCTCAGATCAGCTGCGTCCTTTTCTTGATGACTCTGCTGGAGGTTTTGTGGAGCGCCTTTTTGAAGCTCTTGAGGAGAGCCGCAATGCACGCGGCAACAAAGGAGCAGGAGAAAAGAACCGCAAGAGAGGACTTAAGGTTACACAATTCAACTGTTTTATCACTGTATAACTAAATATGAAGATGTGGGACTGATCTAGTTAATAAGAAGTTCCACTGACTACATTAAAATGCCCACATGAAGAAGAGATCACATAGCGTCAGACGAATGAGAAATTTGAATCTTTAATTTTCATGTTTGGGTGCAATTATCAGATTTATTTCGTATCCTTGGAGTAATTATAGATTTGACTTGGCTAACCTCTGAGTTTCTCCATGAATTGAAAACTTGCTGTTTGGTCTTAGGAGGTCTTTGGAGATGAGGCTGACTCAGGAGCAGTGCGAGAAGCCCCTGAGCCTGGAGATGGGACGACAACAAAACGTAAACGAGTCCCTCGCTTTGTAGAAGTGGAGGAGCCCGAGGTGATCCCTGGGCCTCCATCTGAAAGCCCTGGCATGCTTACCAAAATGCAGGTACAGGAATGGTGGTGCATCTTACTTGCAATGTATGATAATCATTTAGTTTTTGTTGATCTGCTTTCTAGCTTTTTTTTCCTTTTTTACCGACAGATTAAACAAATGATGGAAGCAGCCACAAAGCAGATAGAAGAAAGGAAGAAACAGCTGAGTTTCTCTTCCGTCCCTTCTGCTACAGTAATCAGATAATTCTTTCTTGTTTGTTTCATCAGTCTTAGACACTACACATGTAAATAATCAATCAACCAGACATTTTATCATGACAATGTTTGTATTTCATACTGAGTTCAGTGTTTCGTCCTCCTCTCCACAGTCTCAGCTAGATGGCCCACCAGCGTCACGGCTTCTTGGTACTTCTGGCATTGGGGCTTCTGGAGGTGGTTCATCCATCGCCCCCTCCCAGGCCGCCAGTTTTATGAATGATGCAATTGAGAAGGCTCGTAAGGCAGCTGAGCTTCAAGCCCGCATCCAGTCTCAGTTAGCCATGAAGCCCGGTATCCTTGGAACCTTAGGGGGCACTGGGCCCCACAACCTAGTTGCACTTGCTAATCTACATGCTATGGGAATCGCTCCACCGTAAGCAACATCACAGCTTGAAATTTTATAAGATATACATAAAGCAGGACATGCATGTTGATTTAATACTTGCTCCTTGGACACTGTGTAAATAAATGTCTTTCTGCTTGTTCAAATGTAGGAAAGTAGAAGTTAAAGAGGTGAATAAACCCACACCTCTTATTCTGGATGAGAAGGGAAGAACCGTAGATGCCACTGGCAAAGAGGTTGAACTAACACACCGTATGCCCACACTCAAAGGTATGTTTGTATACAGTAGCATTACATCTGCTAGCTGGGTTATCTTCTTGCTTTTTGCATCTAACATTTCCCTCTCCTTGTGCAGCTAACATACGAGCTGTAAAGAGGGAGCAGTTCCGGCAGCAGTTGAAGGAAAAGCCTGGGGATGACTTGGAGTCCACGTCCTATTTTGACCAACGTGTGCTAATTGCACCTGCCCAGCGCCCCCGAAGGAGCTTCAGATTCCATGAGCAGGGACGTTTCGAAAAGATCGCTCAGAGAGTTAGGACTAAGGTTTGAGAAAACTCTCAAATGCACAGCAGCTGCACCTTGTGATTGTTTTAAATGGAACATGTACTTGGTGTTAAAATGTGGCTCATGTCTTTTGTTCTTCTTGCATGAATGTCTACTGTCATCAGGCCCAGCTGGAACGACTGCAGAATGAGATTGCTCAGGCAGCAAAGAAGACAGGAATCCAGGCATCCACTAAGCTGGCACTGATTGCTCCTAAAAAAGAGATAGGAGAAGGGGAGGTGCCCAGCATTGAATGGTGGGACTCTTATGTCTGGCCTTCAAATATAGCCATGTAAGTTTAAATATATTTGAAGTGTTTTGCCAAATGTCAGCATTATGATGATGATGATGATGATGATGATGATGTAGAATTCTGGCATGGACTCTGACGCATTTAATTGTAAATCTTGTACAACTGAGTTATTGTAGATAATAGAAACTTCTCATTTTGTCTCATGAAGAACTCCAGATACTAAATTTGACAACATGGACTTTTTTGGCGTAACCAGCCTGGTAGAGCATCCTGCCCAAATGAGACCTCCTGGTAAGTTTATGGATGGTGGGTGGGGGGTTAGAAGACAACAAAGAAATCCATATCAGAAAGCAGAGAAATGAGCTCAGAGAAGGTTTTTCAATATAATTCAATATAGTTGGCAGTTCTACAAGCCACAGCTCACTTATTCCATCACTAGTGGTTATATTTTTTTATACTTTTAAATTTTTCCCCCATAGTTGACACAGATAAACCAGTTACGCTGGGCGTATACTTGACAAAGAGAGAACAAAAGAAGCTGAGAAGACAAACGAGGAGAGAGGGACAAAAAGAAGTTCAGGAGAAGGTCCGTCTGGGACTGATGCCTCCACCAGAACCCAAAGGTAGATGTATGCAAATGGCCAGAAAGCCGAAAGCCTTGAAGTGCTGCATTAAACAGATTGTAACTGATTTATTATTTTCATAGTGCGAATCTCCAACCTGATGAGAGTCTTGGGGACGGAGGCAGTTCAGGACCCCACAAAAGTAGAGGCCCATGTGAGAGCACAAATGGCCAAAAGACAAAAGTTAGTAAAGCATTTAATTTGTTTGCCTTTTTTTGTCACATTCTTCTTTTTATTAAAAATATTTTTGACTTAAATATTTGCTTTTAATTTCATCACCTGCTTGCAGAGCTCATGAGGAGGCCAATGCAGCTCGCAAGCTCTCACAGCAGAGCAGAGAAAAGAGAAAAAGGTGAAGAAATTAAAAGAGGACCTCACTGATGGTGTCCATATTGCAGTGTACAGGTCTGTATTTGCAAAAGGGAGGCACATGATGTAGTTTAGTTAATATGCAGCAGCTGTTTCATACCTTGTGAATATGCTTAATTTAAACATCTTACCTTCCCTGTACAGAATCCGTTACCTGCAAAATCCTGCAAAGAAGTTTAAAGTGGAGGCCAACGCCAATCAGCTGTACCTGACGGGAACAGTAGTACTGCACAAAGACGTCAATCTTGTTGTTGTAGAAGGAGGTAAAGGATTTCATATCAGACCTGCGGTTTTTATAAAACGTTGCAAGGCATCGTATTTATTTGTCACTTCTTGATATGGGACATAGTTCACTGGCAAGGGTTCGTCATAACTTTTTATTTTTCCCTTGAACATCAGAATTTTTAAAAAAATTTTCACATCTGTGTGTTCAGCTGCCTCAAGAAAGAAATGTTTTGTCCAAAGTCCTTTTTTTAGTGTGCTCTGCCATTTTGGGGCCACTCCAAATACTGCCTGTTGAAAATTGAAACTTTTCAAAAAGGTGCTGGCATCATCTCTGTCAAGTTTTCAAGAACCTTATGATGGCCCTGGTTTTGCCTCATGAAATCGGACTACTGATGTTATTTGTTCATTAGTTGGTGTCAAGTGGATGTCTTCTTTCCATCAGAGCAGCTGGTTTCGGTGCATCTGTGCTATTACACCCCCTTCTCTCTCTCTTTCTCTCTCTCTCTGCGTGTCTCTCTCTTTGCTTAGATGATAATGACTCTGAGTTTATATTTAGTTTTTAAATTGTTATCTATCTGAATGATGCCCTCTCTTTTAGGCCCTAAATCCCAGAAAAAGTTCAAGAGACTGATGATGCACAGAATCAAATGGGAGGAGCACAATAGTAAAAGAGATGGTAAGACTGGGTTTCAGACTAACTTTTGCACTGGTGTGCCGAAGTTTTTGATTTGGATGCACCAGCAACAGAGTTGGGTGCAGCCTTTTTTTTTTTTTTTTTTTAAACAGCATTGCTCTCAGCAGCTCATTTTATTGATTGTCTTGATGATCACACACAGACACTAATGGTTATTAAGAGCCCCGTTTCCACCCGCAGGTCTGGGTCGGGTCGGGCTAGGCCAGATTGCATGGGTTTTGGTACGGATATGTTGATTTTCCCGTTGTGTCCCCACAGCAAACTGTACTCTTACCCTGGAGGCGAAGTATTAACCAGATAGCACTGCTATGTGATCGCGTGACATCATCACCGTGCAACACCTTTTAACCAAAGCACCACACATGACAGAAACAAAGGAGTTACCTCTACTTTGATTTTACGCCGGGTCACGCGGGAAGTGATGGATTTTTCAGCAAATCAATGGATTGCTGTGTATTCGCTCTTTGGTCCGTATCGGTTAGATCAGTACCCCTACCGAAAGGTACCAAAAAGGTAGGCCAGGTTGGATATAAGGGTACCCATCCCAGTATTTATCTGTTGAGGTGCAAAAATAAACGTGGACCAATCCGGCGCGACCCGACCCAGACCTGCTGGTGGAAACGGGCCTTGTCATTGTGAACCATAATGTGGCTTAAAATGTATGCATATTAAGTAAGTGTCAAGCAGGAAAAAAGACAAAAGAATTAACTTCAAGTGCTAGCTTCACTGGACTGAATGAAACTTTTCAAACTTTAAAATAGCTCATGACTTACAGACACTGCTGGTTATTAAAGTTATTGTGCACAATAATGATGGACTTGGATAATAATGACGCATGAGTATCAAATGTTTAGAAAAGCTGGACCTGTGCTGCTACTTGTGTTTGTGTACACTTGATTAAAGTATTGTTAAACTTTAGCTTTCCCATCTTGTATTAAATAGATCCAGATGGTGATGACGATACAAGGAGGAACAACAAGTGTTGGCTGATTTGGGAGGCAAGTACACACTGCTTTCTGCTGTATCTCCATTTTGTACTGTCTTGCTTGGTTTGTGGTCTCATTCGAGATTGATTTCTCCTAACTCTTCAGGGAACAGCAAAGGAGCGTAGTTTTGGGGAGATTAAGTTCAAGCAGTGCCCCACAGAGAGCATGGCTCGAGAACACTTCAAGAAACACGGGACAGAACACTACTGGGACCTTGCTCTCAGCCAGAGTGTGTTGGACGGCACAGACGACTGAAACCTTCCTGTGGAGCACCGTTTCAGTCTGACTTATACCTTCTAGCCCGCAGATCCACTGCCTCACAACCAGCCGCCCCTCATTACTGACTGATGGGAAGGGCGAGACTCTCTGGCTTAATTAAGACACTTGACCATAGAAATGGAGGAACAATAAACTTGTGTGGCTGTTTCAATGAGAATGTGTGACAGATCAAGGTGTGTTTATAGGGCAGCATGTGCTTGTATGTCAGCATCAGTGTTTATTTCTTTAATGATAGGCTATTCTGTCTTATTTTTTGTTGACAGATTGAACTGTGTGACATGTATCACTCACCCAAAGCGGATGTCATGATGAAAAAAATGTTATCGTATGACTCATGTTTCATGATTTAAATCCCCATCTCCACCCATAATCCTGCTTGAGTTAAACTGAATAAACTGCACAGCTACTGTGCTACACATTTAGAGAAAGATCTGGATGGATATCTTCTTGTAATGTGGACTCTACATTTCATCCAAATTCCTAAATGTGTTTTTATTTGGAAGAAATTCAGACAAGTTTTTGACTTGGCTGTAGCTATATTTCCCTGTAATGGTACAGTCACCGCCTTAAATAAACAAAATCTAACCAACCAAGTGTGTTTCTTTTTCTTTATTTGTGAGACTTTCACTTAATTGACGTGAAATTTGTTCATCATACAGTTGGGTCCTCATAAGAAAGTAAAACACGGGGGCGTGTCCCCCACCCCCGAGTCTTAATAATTACGCCAGCCCCTTCATCCCCATCATCTGCAAACAGAGCTGGAAAGATGGCGGCCGGTTCAGGGGCTGCAAGCGGCCAGGGAGCCCGAAGCTCCACTGCTACGCTGGAAGCTTCGTTGGACCGGCGGCTTCAAGGAGTATCCAACACTATGGAGTCGATACAAGGACTCTCAGCTTGGTGCATTGAAAATAAGAAACACCATGGCCTTATCGTTCGACATTGGATGAAGTGGCTCAAGAAATGTGAGTAGCTTGCTATCATGGCTAAGCCGCTAGCTAGCGTACTTCAGCTAATTCAAATGCAGCTCTCTGTTTACTGCGATCAGCTTGCAGAGATCAACTGTAGCTTTACGCCTCGGGTTTGCGGCAAATGCAAAGCAGGACGTTGCACTGCAAAAAAAATCCTTGAAAAGTTTTAAATTCCTTCTCAACATTTGTGAAAGCGAATGCCGTACGCTCTCATTACTACTTAAAATTAGCCGCTAATACTAGCTAAGCTAACGTTTCGCTGATAGCACTGTTTACAGTTGGGCCTCTTGGGGTGCATGGTCTGGATTAGCTCATCCATGCGCTGCGCTGCTTATTTCCAGAATTTAGAATAAAACTGAATCTTTGTTTACATAAAAGTTGGTCGCTGGAAGTTAGGTTTTGTGGGCTGAGATATCTGGAAGCCCTGTTCCCTTCGAGAATTAATCGTTTAATACGTACGGTGCAGTGGTTAATAATTTCATAGTGGACGCACCTGACTGAAGTAAAGCCACAATCTAGTTTAACGAAAAAGTCCGAATTTCTTTTTTTTTTTTTTTTTTTCCTTTTGCCTTTCAAGCTGTTGCAAATGTTCAAGGTGCCAGGAGTGAGACGGCGAGTGAAAATAGAGCACTTGAAAATAAAGTACTTTACAGTAAAACCCTTTAACTTTCTAAATTAAACCGTATCCTCTTCACACTACGTGTTGCATTTGTAGATTATGATTTGTAATATGAGATTTTTTTTTTATAAGCATCTGTTGCTGAACCAGCCAGGTTTGCACATTCTTTAAAAATCCTTATTGATAATTTATGTTCCTCATGAGGTGATATGAATTTTCAGTCATCACCTGAGTCAGTCAAATGTTTGCCATGCGTTTTTATTCTGGGGATCTGATATGCCTTTTTGAAATGAAAAGTTTAGGTGCATGAATATTTTTCCCTGGTTTAAGATCTTTAAATCCACCCCCTCTTCACGTAAATAAAAACAGTGCAGGGATTGACTAGCTCCTCCTAAAATCAGTCATTTACTTTTCTTTTTTAGGGTGTTCTGATCTATTGGTTTGACCATAACTAATATGAAAAAAGATTTTGTGTTGATTAAACCAATGTTAAAATATATTAATTTAAATAATTTCAGTTCATTAACTGATTCCAGGACATAGAGCTTCACCTGGTTCTCTTTTTATTCACTGAGCAAGTTTTGAGTTTTTCAAAGTGCCATTTTGTGTGCAAATTGCAGTCACGGTTTTAAAGATATTTAAAATTTAAAATGTATTACTAATTGTTGGAAATTTTATCACGTTTAATCATTTTATGGGTAATCGTTACATCCCTAATGTCATTTTGGTTTCTGACTTCCCGCATGCTTGCACTTCAATTTTAAGTTAAATAAAGGGATACAATGATACAATTTCTAGTGTTTTTGCTTCACAAGAAGTCATTTAGGACTTTTTTTTAAAGTTGGCCACCAGTTGACATCTCCACCGCATTGGCACACCCGCATTATCTATGTTTCAGCCTTTACCACTAAATTCAATCAACCCATCCTTTGAACAAGGTTTTACCTTCTGTCACCATTTATTCCTGTAATGGCTCCTGGGGATCTTCACATATATTTCTATCTACACGTTGGCTCTCTTCTCAGTTTCATGTGAGGTTCTTTGGTCAGTAAATGCAAACTTTTAAAGGTTATTTCGGCCTTTATGCTTGAGTGCAACACACTCTTAAAGTTCACATCTGCCTGGGTGTCAGATTTCTGTCACTGCCTACTAGAACTTGGATATATTTCTGTTCATTCAAAGAGATTGTCTCGGGAGTATATACTGAGAGTACCTTTTCCAGTTTAGAATAGAAGGCAGGTGTCAGAGGATGACAACAAGATTTTATTTATTCATTTGGTTAATTTGGAAAAGAGCTTTAGACAAGCTTCAACTTACTTGTTTTTGTTATAACTAAGCACTTTTTCCAATAGTTATTCAGATACTGGTATCAGTATTGGAAATGCCTCTGATACTGCCAAAAATGCTGGTATCGGTATCAGCAAGTTCTGGGGTTTTGGAGTCCGATACCCGTGTAATTCATTATCATAGGAATCTATTTATCGATTAGCTCCGTTTGTTCTGACACAGTTCTTCTTTCATGCTCTTAACTCTGCACTGTGCTGCCGTCTGCAGCCTGCTATTTTGAGGGTCGAGAAAGAACTGAATAGTAATCATGTCGGTGGTCTGGCAGTATTTCACACTAGATTCTCCCACCAGCAAGACGGCCTTTAAAAATAAATGGCTTCAGTTTGCTTTATTCATTCATATTTTACAAAAGGTAAAACCTGACCCAGGGTAATACGATTTTTAAAAAAAAAAAATTTTTATAACACAGTGGTATCGCTCTTTGGTATCGGCTGATACCCACAGCAAATGTATCAGTATCAGGGGGCAAAAAATGGTATTGGAACATCTCTATTTTCCAGTTGTTTTACTCTGCATCCATCCTAAGAATCTGGCTTGGCAATGTGATGTTTTAGTATTTGTTTTCAGTTGAGATGTTTAATGAAATAATGGAAAGTTGGTGCATAATTTTGAGCTTAAAATGAAAGTATTAGTTGAGGGATTCAATGTGTTTCATCATATTGGGTTCTTTTCTTTATTCTAAGTGGGTGATGCTTAGTTTGGTCAGAAAATATTGCACCGATTGGGATTGATCAGTGATGTCTATAGCCCCGTTTCCACCCGCGGGTCTGGGTCGGGTCAGGTCGGGCCAGGCCGGATCGGGTGGGTTTTGGTACGGATGTGTTGATTTCACGCTGCGTCCCCACAGCAACCTGTACCTTTACTCTGGAGGCGCTGGACAGCACTTATACGTGATCGCGTGACATCATCGCTGTGCAACGCTGTTTAACCAAAACACTGCGCCACACATGACAGAAACAAAAAAGGAGTCACCCCCGGCTTTGTTTTTACGCTTGGTCACACGGGAAGTGGGATTTTTCAACAAATTAATGTATTGCTTTGTGTTAGCTCCACCTCTTTGGTCCGGATCGGTTAGATCAGTACCCCTACCGAAGGGTGCCAAAAAAGTAGGCCGGGTCGGGTCGGATATAAGGGTACCCGTCCCAGTTTTTATTTGTGGAGACGCAAAAAAACGAGTACCGATCCGACCCGACCCGCTGGTGGAAACAGGGCTTAAGAATACAGAGAATGTCATGTGTTGCAAGTTCTTATGAAGACATGATTTAACATTTTAACTTTTTAATATTTTCTTTTTGTTTTTTTTAGTTTTTGTTTGGTGCACAAAAAATTATGTGCATTCTCAAAAGTTTTTTTGTCCTGCAGGAATAATTTAGTAGGCTGTTTAATACAAAAGCCTGAACAGTACCAAGAATGAGTTGTCTGTGTTTACTAATCAGTCTGGTGGGTCTAAAAGAAAATTAACTGTTTTTCTCACAAGAGCTTTAAGATTTTAGTAGCTTGTCCGGGCAATTTGGTCCACACTTTCTCTGCAGTAGCTGCTCATGCATAAAGGAAGATGAAGACTAACTTTCACTGCTGGGAATATGAGGGAGAGGGTTCAGGGGAATGTCTGTCTAGGGTGCACATGAGGAAGGATGTGATGCTGAAATTATGGTGGGAATTGTGATTTTTATTTTAAGTTGAGAATAGCAGTTGTGACTTGTCTCTGCACATTTTGTTGGTGTAGATCAAGGGTGTCCAGCTCTGGTCCTTGAGGGACACAATCCTGCAGGTTTTCTTTCTCTCCCTGCTCTAACACACCTGACTCAAATTAATAAGTCACTGTGCAGAACTTCATTGGCTGTTAGATTCTTTTAATTGTGTCAGGTTTGTTGGAGCAGGAAGGGAAATAAAACCTGCTGGACAGCAACCCTGAGGACCGACTTTGGACATCCCTGGTGTAGATTCTTAGTTATCCAGGTCATGTTAATTATAAGGGTTTGAATAAAGGCAACTGGACTTTATTTCTTGGTTCACTTCTAAGGAAACAGGAACGTCCCACCAACTAGTCAGAACTGAAGAATCCCTGCAGATGAAAGATGAAATGTCATCAAAAACCAAGAGGTGTAGACCATTTACCTTTTAAGAAACTCAGAGCAAATGCTATAACCACATACCACCACTCTGGAAATTCTCTTAAACAATTTTAGAGTCCATTAGATGTGCAAAACAACTTCTGTTGATGTATGCTAGGACTGGACGATATAGAAAAAAAAGATTATGAAAAAAAAATTGTATCGATCGATATTGATATTTATCCCCCCCAAAAAATCCATTATTGAATTAAAAGCTATTTTAGGTGCAGCCCTGGCCACCTAAGCTTTTGCTGAACGACCTACTTATAATAAAGTTCACACTAAAGCCGTTTTCAGACATCAGGAAATGTTGCAGAAAAGTCAGAACAGCCCAGCACCCCTCTCCCTTCAACTCTGTCCGGAACATTTTCTTGTGCGTTCAGCCTAAATGACGTGCCGCAACATTTCCGCTCTTGTGACATGTAGACCAGCCAGTACATGTCCGCTACATCTCTGAGGTAAAAGACCAGTACGCATGTGTGAATGCAAACGTTATAAAGGACAGAGTCCGTAATATTACCGCTTTCCAGTGCAAGTCTGAAAGGGGCGTAACACTGAATTCCAATTCAGCCTTTGCCTGGGTCTGCGTTTGTGATTGGTTTGGCGGAAGGAGTGACTGTAATATCATGCTACCCGATAGGCTACAGCGGAAAACTGTGCTTCTATATCGAACTTTTATTGACCATCTGTTTTTTTCCATTGAAAATCCTCTATCGATTGATGTATATCGATATTGAATTCTCGTCCAGCCCTAATGTATGCAATAATAATAATTTAAGAAACAGCTAATTTATTGGTCGCACATACGAGTATATGGAAAAGTTTTCTTGCACTGTCTCATATTTCAGTTGGAGTCTGGAGCCTGGTTATATTTGCCCTGTTCATATTTGGGGGGAAAGTAATTTTGTCTGCAAGTTATGTTGCATGAATTTTTTTTTTTATCATAAATTAATAGAACTATTATGCACTAAAAATGGCAAATAGTCTCTGGTTTATAAAGTGCCTTTTATCATTAGTAGTTCTACAGTGAGCACTTCACTCTGGCTTTCACTCACAACAACAGAGCTGCCATGCTCAATGCTGCCTGCCAGCCAGAGAGACTTTGAGCTTGCTTTGTGTCCTTACTACTTTTTGAAATATGTGATCTTGATTTGCACATCAGTGGAAAACAACCACCAGGAAAAAGGACATATCTTTTTTTCCCTACTCTTCTAGCAAAGTGGATATAGATACATGTGCATAACGGAGAGCTTCATGATCATTGCGGTAATGCATCCAGCTACCAAGCTGCATCTACCCATGATTCTTGTCATATTACAGCTTAAAATCAATCCAGTATACTTTGTAGATTTGTATCAATGACAGTTTTATGACATCTTAACTGAACTGAATGTTTAGAGTGATTTTAAATTAAATAAAACTCTTTAATCACTACAACAGGACATTTCAGCAGTTGAACTTATTTTTGTCAGTTTTTGTCATTTGTGGAAAATTAGTTTGTAATGAGGTTTTAAAATGTGGCATGACTTCACAGATAGTTGTGGCTCTAAGATGATGTTTTAAATATTTTTGTCATCATTGCATGTGCCATTCAGGCTGTAATTATGAAATACTTGGGCTCTCAGTTATACAGAAGGATAGGTTTTCAAATACATGATTCAGCAGTGCTGATTTTAAGGTTTATTCAAGTTAAATGTAAATTACATGGATGAAACTCCAAAACAGACCAATTAGGGGATTCTCTTAAAGTGTTATCAATGTTATAGAAACTATTGTATAGGTAAAGATAATAAGTATAGTCTACATTATTTACTATCCTCTTGAAGTGTTGGCACCAGGTTGTGTTTTTCTCTTTGAAGAGTCATTGTTTCTCAGACTTTATGAAAAAAATAATCTTTATCTTAGGGATGTACGACAATTATCGGGCCGATAACAAGAAATTATTGTCATTCGGATAAGTCTGATATCATGACGACTTGCGCCGATAACTTGGGGCAAGTTATCAAGATTGTTGAAAATCTCACTTTTAAGCTTTTCTTGCTGAGATATTGTGATAGGGGACAGAAAGCTGCTGCTTCACAGGGAGACCCAAACCTGCTTCCAACACCACATTCCCTTCTTATTTTAGACTTGAGCTACCCCATTCAGTTGGAATTTTTGATTTGGTATCATTAGGTATGTATGCGTGTTATCCGTATCGGCTTTTAGGAGCTGAAATTTATCGGTTATCTGTTTTTAAAAAAAAACTGTTATCGTGCATCCCTACTTTATCTCGCATCACTTCCCTCAGAACAATGCAAAATAAAAGCTAATCCTGATGAAACAGGCTGAAGAGCTGTGCTCCGCTTGAACCTTTTGTATCCTGGTGTACAGCTGTGCCAGTACAAGCTTGTTGCAATGTGCAGATCATCATTTATTCTGGCTGTTGGCACAATTCAGTTTGGTTGAAAATCATCTCTAAATGTCTAAAAAAAAAAAAAAAAAAAGCTAAGTTTATTAATTTTTCATGGACAGCCTGTCTCCAGAGACATTAGTTTGTAGTCTTTTAAAAAGGCACTCTCATATATTAGTTTATGTCAGACTTGTATTCATATTTGACACAAGATGTAAGGGAGACATTCCTCTGCTGTTTATCATGGCATTAAAAAAAAAATCTCTTCCTCCAGAAATGTTTCCTTGCGTTTTTTTACAGAATCCGACATGATGTACGTTCAAAACACTCGCTGTGTTCATATCTGGTTCATATCCGTTTGCTAGTAAGTGACGTGAAGCGCAACCAATAGTCGGCTGCAATGTCACGGCCCTGTCCCGGATACAAAAGTTGCACAGTACGGTTTCTGAGCCCCAGGACGCCTCTGGGCAAGAGACAGTTCGAAAATGTGCATAATGAGTGTTGGTTGGTGTGCCATCAAAGCGAGTCAGAAAATCATATTTTTAAGGTCTAAATGTTACGTTGTGGGTCTTTTTAAAGAAAAACGTATTCATCCTACAAAATGAAAAAAACTTATTATATTGCAGTGTATTTTGCATGTTATTTATAAACTCAACAGGCTGTATGTATAATAATAAACACATTTTGAAAAGGAAAAAAAAACTCTTTTGAAGCAGTTTGTTAAATCTGGGAAATAACTTTAATCCAGCCCAGGTGAAAATGACAATTAAAAAAAAAAAAAAAATCAGATAAATCTACTTTTCCCACGTGACGTAGACTGGGGCGATTTGTGTATTTTAAGACACATTTTGACAGCTGGAAATACTTCACATTATCTTGGTCAGTAACGCAGAGAGCATTAAAGGTATGCTGCTAAAATGTTTTTACATCATGTGTAGACTAATCCAGGCAACAACAAAAAAAAAACAGAAGTAGACCCTCTGTCTGAGGTGGCACTGCAGTGCATGTGTAAGTAGAGCAGATGAGAATCACATTATTTCCTTACAATGTCAAAGAAATCTGGAAGGACTCTAACAGTGGAAACCTTAAATTGTGGTGTAAAGTGACAGATTGCTGGCGTCTGTCTGAATGATACTTACGGGGACAGTGGTTGTCTCAGCAGATGAAGCACTTGATTTCATTCCTAAAGAGCAAAAACACTAAACTTTTACGAACAGTTGTCCATCTGACACCAGATTCTACATATCCATGTTGCCGTCCAGATTAATTGACACAACGGGTTAATGCAAACGGACTGAGAGACAGAGGTTAATGTGTAATTTAGCATATTGTAAAATGTAAAAAAAAAAAGTCTCAGGGCAATGTTGTGACCAGAAAATAAAAATCTGTTAGTAACACAAACTAGGGCTGGGCAATATACCAGCATGATGAGGGATATGTATCTACGAGAGGGATATATTTATATATACCGTTATATCACGGTATTAGTTGTGCAAATGTTTTTGTTTTTTGTAATGACCCGGCTGCATCCCCATTAATCCACAAGAATTGGAAGGTCCTCTAGCTCCACCCATTTGCAAATGCAGTTACCATTAATTTCTCCTGAAGATGGAAGAGACAGCCACACCTCAAACAGAGCAGGTGAATGAACTTTTTGGAAAAAGAGTTTTGTCAATTCCATCACTGACGTGGACCTGTACCTTTTAAGCTAAACAGTCAATACAAAAAAAACAGGTGTTTGATATAAAATGTAACATTCAGACTAGGGCTCGGACAATCCGCAATTAAATCGTATATCGGCAATTGGAAGGTTGCCAGGCAATTTGCTGTTTATCAAGGCAATTTTGAAAAAAAGAGTGCTCTACTGTGCATTTAGAGATGTTTCTGGAGGAAATACATGACTGTTAGAGAAGCCCTGTTTACAAACAGACCTACAATCCACATTCTGTCAGCAGCCCTGTGAAAGTGACTGAATCAAAGAGATGCACCCTAACTGACAAAGCCCATCATTCAACAGAGACTAATTGCAAATAAATATTTAGTAACTACTGAAATGTTCACGCAAGGGCTTTCATAAAGAGATTTCGTAAACATCATCCAGAAAAGCTGATTTTAAGGTTGTTAGTACAGTCTAGCCTGGATGGAAGTTAAGTTTTATACAATTACATAGTATTATACGCATTAGTAATGTACATATACAATACATGCAATAAGTATAGTAGTATTACAAAACCATGTCACAGGAGTTTCAGCTCACACATGCAATCAAATTTGAATTATTCACACAGCCATGCTGACTGGTAGGGATCAACATAAGACCCCGCCCCCTTGCCAATTTAATCGTGTGTTGGCAATCTAGACATTTAGAGGCAATCGCACAGCCCTAATTCAGACAACTTGGGGTAAAAATACAGTTGTGTGTACAGGGGGTGCGTCAAGTATTCAGACCCCTTTAAACTTTTCACTGCAGCCATTTTCCAAAATCAAAAAAGTTCATTTTATTTCTCATTAATGTACACTGAGCACCCCAGCTTGACAGAAAAAAAAACAAATGTAGACATTTTTTTGCAAATTTATTAAAAAACTGAAGTCACATGGTCATAAGTATTCAAACTCTTTGCGTAGTGCTATGTAGAGGCACCCTTTTGAGCGCTGTTCTTGGGAATGATGCAACAACTTTTTCAAATCTGGATTTGGGGATCTTATGCCATTCTTCCTTACAGATATCATCTGGGAGTCGTTCCTGTGTTTTTTTGCTAACTATGCAAGCTTTCAAATGTCTTGCACTGAGGAGAGGCTTCCGTCGGGCCACTCTGCCATAAAGCCCCGACTGGTAGAGGGCTGCAGTGATAGTTGTCTTTGTGGAACTTTCTCCCATCTCTCTACAGTGATCTTTGGGTTCTTCTTTACCTCTCTCATCAAGGCTCTTCTCCCACAGTTGCTCAGTGTTGCTGGACGGCCGGGTCTAGGAAGAGTTCTGGTAGTCCTAAACTTCTTCCATTTAAGGACTATGAAGGCCACCATGCTCTTAGGAACCTTTAGTGCTGGAGAAATTCTTCTGTATCCTTGTCCAGATCTGTGCCTCGCCACAATTCTGTCTCTGAGCTCCTTGGGCAGTTCCTTCGACATCATTAGTCTCATTTGCTCCGACATGCACTGTTGGCCGTAAGGTCTTATATAGACAGGTGTGAGCCTTTCCTAATCAAGTCCAATCAGTTTATTAAACACAGCTGGACTCCAATGAAGGAGTAAAACCACCTCGCAGATCAGAAGGAATGGACAGCATATGAGTGAAATATGAGTGTCACCGCAAAGGGTCTGAGTACTTATGACCATGTGATATTTCAGTTTTTCCTTTTTAATAAATTTGCAAAAAATTATGCATTTCTGTTTTTGTTTTTCCGTCAAGATTGAGTGCTGAGTGTACATTATGAGAAATGAACTTTTTTTTATTTTAGCAAATGGCTGTAATAGACACAGAGTAAAAACTTTAAAGGAGCTGTATCATGCTTTTCAAATGTTCCAAAAGTCAAATATAGGCATTTATAAGCTAGATATGTTCCCATCGTTACTATAGAAACTAATTTGGTGTTAAATATTAGTTTTTCTATGCATCAAATTTCCAACACGGAAGTAAGATGGCTGACTGTACTGAACCGCGGAGCTCTCGACCAATTGCAGCATGTTTTACGCCCATTTCATGACGTCGCCCCGGAAGAGACACTTATTCTGAAGGGTCACAGAATTGTCTGTAGCACCGGCAGCTCTCATGTGGATGTTAGTAGTAAACATTGATGGATAATTCCTCCGATCGACGGGATAAAACAGACCAGCCTGTTATGGAGCTGTATGCGCTCGACCCAGAGTCTGATATGGAGTTTGAAGTATACGCAGTACCACAGAAGTACCACAGAGACCCCTGACAAGCAAGTAATTTAGCGAACAAATCATAGGCTAACAGTTAGCGCTGAGCTAAGCAGCACTCACATGGATCTTGTAAACATTGATGGATAATCGGACTCCGATCGACGGGATAAAACAGAGCAGCCTGTTATGGAGCTGTATGCGCCTGACCCAGAGTCTGATATGGAGTTTGAAGTATACGCAGTACCACAGAAGTACCACAGAGACCCCTGACAAGCAAGTAATTTAGCGAACAAATCATAGGCTAACAGTTAGCGCTGAGCTAAGCAGCACTCACATGGATCTTGTAAACATTGATGGATAATCGGACTCCGATCGACGGGATAAAACAGAGCAGCCTGTTATGGAGCTGTATGCGCCTGACCCAGAGTCTGATATGGAGTTTGAAGTACACGCTGTACCACAGAAGTACCACAGAGACCCCTGACAAGTAAGTAAATTAGCGAACAAATCATAGCCTAACAGTTAGCATTGAGCTGAGAGATGTGTTGACTCACCAGTGTTGTTGTCTGTCCATGCGCGTTTTTATAGTAGGAACTGCGTCAGGTTTCAGAAGTAATCCCAGAGAAAAAAACACTTTACTGCCCGAGATTCATGAAGTTGTCAGGAGTGAAGTTCACACACGAAGTTGAGTTTTTTTTTCTGCTCCTGAAGTTATAATCCAACCACTTCTGGCAAGTCGATTCATCCAGTACAACAAATACACGCCCACGCTGAACATAACCACGCTGAACGTAACTGCATTTTTCCCAACTTGCTGTCCTCTAGAGCTTAAAAAAAAGGGGGAAAAAAGGAAGAAAATTCTCCTGAACTCTGGATCAAACGTCTGTTAGCTGATGGCTGCTTGTCTCTGAGGAAATCTTCCTGCAGGTGTTAGTTTCTTCCTCAGAGAGTGTGGATAGAATTCTCTGGGTTTCTGTTCAACAGAGGGCGTCTTGCTACGATACTGAGCATGCGCATTTGGACTTTCGTGATTGGTGCCACGTTCATACGTAACGGGGTGGGTAGTCAGCCGTTTGCAGGGAGGTAGCGCTTGGTTTAAATATTCATGTAGATTACTCAAATATGCATGAATGAAGAAAAATAACGATTTAAATCATTTCTTGATGAGGAAATAACACACTGACATGCTGAAAAGCTCTTAAAAGTCCATTTTTCATGATAGGGCTCCTTTAAAGGGGTCTGAATACTTGCCGCATCCACAGTATATATTGTATATTGTTCTTTAAAACAAATATATTGTGATATACTTGGTCCATATTGCCCAGCCCTGACACAAACAGATCATGTACACCATCTTGCACCCTAACCTTATAACAAAACTATGCCATGTATCTGGTAAAATGGAAAATTAACAGCCTTTGCAAGTTTGAATCTATTTCTTTACCAACTCTTGATACAATGAAATTTGCATATTAGATTTCAGTGTGGATTGTCAAAGTGGTTTCTGTTGCTATTGTCTAACTTATATGAAAAACAGGCCCACTTTCAGATCTCCATAAGGCACCAATATTGATATTGTAGACCACTGTCTAAAGTTGTCAGTCAGGATGTTCATGCTGCTGTCCATGTCAGCAGATATGAGGTAATTAGGACTCGCCAACTCAGTAATGGCAGCGCTGCAAGATGGTGCATCACACTCAACAGCCACCAGATATGTCTATAGGATGGTGGATTGTCAGCTTATGTGTATGGTGACTGTTGGAGCATAGATGTCAGTTTAACGTGTGTTTGGATGTTTTCAGCAACATCAGTGTAAGTAAGAAAAAATTATGTACTGACCAGGTTTTAGGGCCCTATGAACTGAAATCCATTTTATTTTCATTTTGTTAAAAAAAATAAATAAATAAAAAAATAAAAAAGAGGAAACTTAAATCAGTGAGCATGCTCTATTCATGCGTAGTCTCATTGGGGCATTATTTCACTTTACAAAGGAGGAAAATGTTCTCATAAAATCTTTTCTGTCTGATGAGATACATAGAGTATTACAGGATATACTGTATATTCTTGGTAGTCCAGAAAATGTAGGGCTACATTTTAATGTGTGAAAATGTCTCTTTTTTTGTATTTTAATTGAAGCATTTTAAAATGTTTTTGGAAAGTCTCATTTAAAATGCACATAGATAAATGTTGTACTGCAATTAACAATTATTGTTGGAGTGCCAATTAATGGTAGTACTTAAGTAGTACTCTTCAACAATAGGACTCCTTCGAAAACCAGATGACTCATCTGGGAACCTTAACTAATAGTCTCTTTTTAAAATTAGGATTTTTGTTTTAGTGGTGCTTGATATTATTGGCCCGGTATCGGCTGATATTGGTTTAAAACAGAATATCGAAATCGACCTGATATCGGCTGACATTTTTTTTTTTCTCATTTTGTTTATTTGATAGGGCCAGATCATATAAAAAAAACAAAAACTGCTAAGTATGTCAGATTCAATCAAAAGGCTGCCGGTACTTTTCATTTGTTGTCCCTAGCCAGACCTTAAAAGGCTCCCTGAAATGAGAAAATGCAAAAATATCAAATAGTAAATAAAGCAGTTGTCAATAAAATTAACCAATGTATAACAGGCAGTATTCGTGGTGAATCTGCTGAAAGCTGTTTTTTAATCTGTGTGGGGCATGGGAACAATATGACCCCATTTTTGTGTTATTACTTGGAAAAAAAGAAAATATTTGCATAGCTCACAATTTTTGTTTGCTACTACAGCAATATCACCTTAAATATATATGCTGCATCCAGAGCACAAACTGCAGATTATATTGAGATTATATTAAATTTTATAATTTGAGCTTGCCGGTTATCGGTATCGGCCACGAGATGTAGAATTATGTCTTTATCAGTGGAAATTTTTCTTGTGCATCACTCATTTTTATCTTTTGTGTTTTTGTTCACTCTGTTTTGAACTGACATTTTAAAGGTTTCTAACGTGACTTTGTGAACTCGGCTTCGGTGTATGATGTGACAAACATATGATTTTAAAACGGATCATCTACATTTGGTGCGAGCTTTTGAAACTGGTGTTTGACTCATTCATGTTCATATTTGGCTTTTATATAATTACATTTACATTTGGCTACAGGATAAAGTTCATCATTGGTTGTTAGTACACTTAATTAGGATTTTTTTTTCCCGTGCAGAATTGTGTGATTCAGTTTTGCTCACAAGTTTACATATCCTGGAATTTGTCATTCATGTAGAATTTTTCACTTTCATTTTGGCCATCAGTGTTTCCCGCTTGGACAGAGGGCTCAAAGAGGGGCTTGTAACTTTCCTTCTGCACGTCTGATTTTCAAAATTCCAACAGTAGGGCTAAGTTTATGTCCAATATAAGATGGCAGTGGCACAGGTGTTTGTGTGTGTGGCTCCGGGTCATCTCTGTGAAGCAGGAGTTATTTCTAGGCTTTACACGATCAAGATTTTTGGGGCCGATCACCAATCAGAGTTTTAAAAAACCGATCTCCGATCATATGAGAAAGCAAATATCTATTTAAATAGCTCGTTTACCTGTATTTATACAATTTACTGAGTATCATAAAAAGGATTTTTGTTTCCATTTTTTGTCCTGAACTGACTGAAATGAAAAGGTTGAACATCAATAACCTCTAATGAGCATTCAGGTTTAATCAGGACAAACAAAATAAATTGAGCGAGTGGCACTAATAACAGCCCAACTTAAATTGTCATAACTGAAATTATCTACAGTCACAGCGCAAATGAAGGCAGTAATGCTTCTTCAGAAGTCGGGGCTCACATCTGATGACGACATATTAGTAGTCAAACTAATCGAGTGACTGTTTGAGAAGGGTATATCTGCGGCTCGCAAGACAGGGGCGTGTCATAGAGTGGGCGTGTCGTAGTGTGACGTTACTCAACGACACGCCCACCAGGCCAATGAGAGCACGGTAAAATCTAGCCCTACCCCTGACCCTTCCCCTAAACCTAACCAGACCCACCCACAATGCGACACGACCACTGGGTTGCAAGCCGCAGATAGATACACTTGGACTGTTTCCTCAGAAGAACCTAGACGTGAGAACAAACAACCCGCTTTAGCTCAAGTAGTCCGGTATCGCTACAGTAGGCTGGAATATATTTGCTGTGGACGCATGCGTCAGCGTCAGGAGCGTTTGTGTACATACCTGCTGGAGCACGTGGCGGCCGAAGCGCTCGACACTGGAGGTCTCCGCGGTCTGGAGTCCTGTTACTTACAGTCTCTGATGGAGACACGGAGACAAACACTTGTGCTGCAACAGTTTAAGGTAAACTGTTGTTTGCGGAAATGCAGGAAATGCGCTGCGTCCTTTCAGTCTAAGAGCTGACATGTTTGCAACCGGCGTCGCCATCCTTTACGTGTGGCGTATTTGGGATTTTAAAAACTCTGTCGTCTCGCACATAGTGACAGAACTCACGACAAAAACGCCATGAAGACATAAAACACATACTAGTGAGTACGTGTCTATTCTGCTTTGTTTGTTTGCTTGTTTTCTAAGTTTAATTGGTGTAAATGAGAGTTTTACCGGAGCAGATTCAAAATGACAATGACATCATTGATCGGATCGGTGAATGAAAAGTTAAGGACAGATCAGAAAATTAGAAAAAAAAGTGAAATATCGGCCGATCCGATCAAACCGATCCGATCGGTGGAAAGCCTAGTCTTTTCTTTTTGTAGCGTTTTCTCACCGAATAAGCTTCAAATCCAGATCCCTCATACAGCAGCAGTTTTAGCGTGGCAAGTACACCTTCATTTACTGTGAATTAGGTTTAGAATGAGTAACTTAAATCCTGCAGTAACTAAAAAGCCGGTTGCAACTACATGTTGATCAGCAATCAATATTTTGTTTTTTTGTTTTTTTAGGAAAATCTATATAATATAGAACTTAGTACTGAAAACAGAGATAGCTAGCAGACATAACCCTCAGCTTTATGCTTGATCATAATTTCTATTCCCTTTCCCCCCCATTATGACTAATTTAAAAGATTTTCCAACATAATGAAGGACAGACATTACTGGCTGACATTAACTAGTATGCGGTTCTATGCATGTGGAATATGATAATAGGAAAAAAAAAGTGCATGCAGCAGTACATCCTGAATAAAATGGTACTTATAATAAAATGCATTAAATTATTAGTAAATGACACCAAAAAGAAAAAAGCTTCTCACCATGAAGTTAATGGTTATAATTTATTTTATTTTTTTTCCAGAAAACCTCTTTTAGGACTGTTCAATCACTTTTTGGTTTTTATTCTGCTCTTTTCTTAAATATTGTGTGTGGTCATCGTGCTAGATGTAAGAACATGGCATAAGAAGTCTTTAGCCCTTTGTACAGATAGGGCAAGAATGATGTGCTTTTGTTGGGCATCAGTATCCTGTTTAACACAGAGGTAGTAGAGATAATGCTCCACTGACGCACATCTGACCCGGCAACAGAGGTAGTCACAGTTGAATTAGCAGGTATGTGTAGGGGCAAAGCTAGCACATCAAAATGCACTGCTCCCAACAACCATTTCCACAACCCCGACTTAAAGGAACTGTATCATCAACGTTCCAAAAGTCAAATACAGGCAAATGCAGGTACTACCAAAAAAATTAGAATATCTGGAAAAAGTTCACGTATTTCTGTAATTCAACTTAAAATGTGCAATTTGCATATTGTTTAGACAATTAATATGTGAATCAATATATTTCAAGCTTTTGTTTGTTTGGATGTTGCTGATTAGAAGTTGCAGCTTAAAACCTCAAATTCAAAAACTCAAAAAATTAGAATACTGTGAAAAGCTCCAGTATTGTAGGCTCAGAGGGTCATATTCTAATCAGATAAGTAATCCAAAACACCTCCATAAGTGCCCCAAGTCTTTAAAAAAGTCCGTCTTGGTTTAGAAGTATTCACAATCATGGGGAAGACTGCTGATCTGACAGTTGTGCAGAAAACCATCATTGACTCCCTGCACAAGGTGGGAAAGACACAAAAAGTGATCGCAAAAGAAGCTGGTTGTTCTTAGAGTGCTGTATCAAAGCACATTAATGGACAGTTAAGTGGAAGGAAGAAGTGTGGAAGAAAACTGTGTACAAGCCGGAGGGCTGACAGCAGCTCAGAGAAGATGGTCAGGAAAGGGCCATTCAAAAGTGTGGAGTAATGTACCTGTAAGCTTCATTAAGTCCAGCATAAACGCAGCCATCTACCAGGACATTTTGGAGCACTTCACGCTTGCTTCAGCAGACCAGCTGTATGGGGATGCAGACTTCATCTTCCAGCAAGACTTGGCACCTGCCCACATTGCCAAAAGTACAAAATCTTAGTTCAACAACCATGGGATCACCATGCTTGATTGGTCTGCAAACTCACCTGACCTGAACCCCATCGAAAACGTGCAGGGCATTGTCAAGAGAAAGCTGAACAGGAAGAGACCAAACAA
The DNA here is from genome assembly GCA_023101725.1 of Atherinomorus stipes. NCBI lineage: Eukaryota > Metazoa > Chordata > Actinopteri > Atheriniformes > Atherinidae > Atherinomorus > Atherinomorus stipes. The sequence continues at coordinate 27,834 of JALJCO010009054.1, forward strand.
CAAAGAAGAGCTCAAGGCTGTAATGGAAGCATGTTTTTTCTTCCATATCACCTGAGATATGCCAGAAGCTGGTAGCATCTATGCCACACCAGATTAAGACAGTCATTCAATTAAAAGGGGCCCCAACCAAGTACAGATGCAAGATTTTGCTTTTGGAGGCCTGACTTTTTTGTATTTAAAGTGATACCGTGTAACTTTTGAACCCAATGTTAGCCAAATATTATGATACATTCTATTCTGTCATTATTATTAATGCAAGTAACTATAGCTGATTTCTGCAGTCAATATAGAGCACTTGACTCATGTCGTTGCTCCGAGGGGGCTGCCGTTCTCAAAAACCAGGCATTGTAACTTCTCAGGAGTGGACCGTCTCTCATTAGATCATGTAACCTGGAGCACTTTGATTAATGGCTTGATGACTTAAAAATCAGCTTTTCAAAGTGATCTGCAACACTTTTCCAAAACACAGACTGAGGCTGTTTAATTTTGAGACAGTTGTGGCGCCTGTGGGAAGTTACAGGTTTAGTGCCCATAGTGGCCAAAAGTTACACGGTATAACTTTAAAGTCCTTTTAAAATTGGTTTCATGCAATATTTAAGTTTTTGAGTTTTAGAATTTGAGATTTTCTTAAGCTGCAAGTCCTAATCAGCAACATTTAAACAAAAGCTTGAAGTATATTGATTTGCATATTATTTGTCTATACAATATGTAAATTGCACCTTTTTAAGTTGAATTATAGAAATACGCAAACTTTTTCAGGATATCCTAATTCTTAGGGTAGTACCTGTATAAGCTAAACATGTTCCCCTCACCACTATAGAAACTAGTTTGGTGTTAGATATCAGGTTGTTTTTTTTGTGCGTCTAATTTTCAACATGGAAGTAAGATGGCTGACTGTACTGAAGCTCTCAACCAATCTCAGCATGTTTTACGCCATTTCGTAACGTCGCCCTGGAAGAAACAGATTCTGAAGGGTCACAGAATTGTTTTTAGCACTGGCTTGGTCACTCACGTGGATGTTATTTGTAAACATTGGTGAATAATCGGACTTCGATTGGAGGATTAGAATGGACCAGTCTGTTTTGGAGCTGTATGTGCTCAACCCAGAGTCTGGTATGGAATTTGAAGTACACACAGTACCACAGAGACCCCTGACAAGAAAGTAAGTAAATCAGCAAACAAATCATAGGCTAACAGCATTGAGCTGGGAGATGTTTTCACTCACCGGTGGTGGTGTCCATCCGTGAGGCGTTTTTATGGTGGGAACTGTCTCAGGTTTCAGAAGTAATCCCTGAGAAAAAACACTACTGCCCGAGATTCATGAAGTTGTTAGGAGGAGAGTTCACACACAAAATTTAGTTTTTTTTTTCTGCTCCTGAAGATATAATGCAACCACTTCTGGCAAGTCGATTTGTCCAGTACAACAAATAAACTCCCACGGTGATTGAACACAATCACATCCAACTTGCTGTCCTCTAGAGCTAAAAAAAGAAAAGAAAAGAAAAGGCTTCTGTACTCTGGAGCAAACTTCTGTTAGCCGATGACCGAGGAAATCTTCCCGCAGGCTGCTTGTTTCTTCCTCAGAGTGTGGATAGGTTAGGATTCTCCTCCAGTTTCTCTTGAACAAAGTGGGCATCTTGCTACGATGCTGCGCATGCATATTTATCGCTTCATGTGCCACCTCTTTACATACACCAGTGGTCAGTCAGTTATGTTAAGGAAGCTAGAGCTTGGCATGAATATTGCTGGATGATATATTGTCCCACCTATTTTTGATGATAATCGATATTATTGTCGACATTACCAAGACAAAAATAGCCACTCATGTTGATATATCATAATAATGCAAGTACACCCTTTCAAATGCAACAATTAAACTTTTATTTCACATTGGAATTCCAGAACTTTCAAATATCCTAAATAAATAAACGAAAAAAAAAAAATGAAATAAAGGATTTTCATAATTGCAATAAGCGTTTCCATCCTCCTCAAAGCTCACTGGCTGCGGTCTTTGTGTATATGTGCTTGCGGCTCCGCCTCCTTCCACAGATCCTGAGTGACTGATAAGATGGTTCACTCCCTTCGTTTTATTCTGCTAAGCCACAAACGCGCCCAGGTGCTAAAACCGATGCACAGAGTGAAACCTCTTGTCATTCCGCATGTTTGGAGGTGAGAGACGAGGGAAACTAAAACACGCATGCACATGGCCATATATCGAGGCCGGAAAAATTGAGTTCATTTTAATTTGTGTGATTATCATCCCAGGCCTATTGGAAGTTTTCTTAATATCATGCAGCCCTAATATGATTTCATTGTTAGGATCATGCGGTTGCTCTGCTGTGTAGTGGATGCAAAGGCAACCAAGTTATGGCTAAGTGATGATGGGTGTACCTTCTTTCCTGTTGCTTAAGCAAAAAAAAAAAAAAAAGCTCAATTTTTTTTGGATACAGCTGATAAATTAAACATAAATGATTAACCAAACCATGAATAGTTGGCTTTCTTACACACACACAAAATAACTCACTGTTCAAAATGTTGTATGTGGCGCAAGAGATGTGTTTTTTGCTTTTGGAGAACTGTTTCAAAGTAGACTGTTGGGCATTTATTTGATAAATACCCAAGTGAACCATGCCATAAGAATTAGAAGAGGAAGCCACCAACAGAAAGATCAACACACTGATTAGCTTGAAGAGAATAACATTTGGCATGTATTGAAATAAAACCCTGCAAGAGTTAAAGAGTTGGTCTTTATGTGGAGCCTTTTGGCTCTAACAATTGCATGATAAACAGGGAAGTTTACAGATGTAAAGTCTGTCTGTTGTTCCTGATTGGAATAACCTCAAACTCTTTTCACCCCATAATATTTTGCTTATGCTTTCTTTTTCTTTTTTTTTTTTTCAGCTGACAACAACCATCGCTTGAATCTTTTCTTCCTTGCCAATGATGTGATACAAAACTGCAAAAGAAAGAATGCCATTGTGTTTCGTTCAGCCTTCTCCGATGTCCTTCCTAATGCTGCTCAGCTCATCAAGTGAGTACAAAACCTTTTTTCAGCTGTACATTGCAATCTAGTGTTGCACTTGTGTTTTTCCTCTTTGAAAAGTCACAGCCATGAAACAGAAATGTCTTGGATCCAAATGAAAATGCTGCACCTGCCTGTTTCTCTACCAGCACTGATGTATGTGTGTGCTGCGTTCTCATTCTGCTTTGTTAGGGATGGAAAAGTTCGTAAGTCAGTGGAAAGAATCTTTACGATTTGGGAGGAGAGGAGTGTGTATCCCGAGGAGGTCGTTGCCCAGTTCAAAGCCAGCTTGAACAAAAAGGAAAAGGAACGGGACAAACAAAAAGAAAAGGAAAAGGAAAAGGAAAAAGAGAAGGAGAAGGAGAAACAAAAGGAGACTCCCCCTGCAAATGGTCAGTTTGTTACCTTGGAGTTTTTATGCTGAGCAGATCTGATCTAAATTAGATCAATATTTGTACTGTTAATTTGTTTTTGGAAATGATCTAGTATTTCATATCTGTGAGTGGGAGATGCATATGGACATGGAAACAAAAAGGAAAAAGACTGGAGAAGCGTATCCTTCTGTAAAAGTTATGTATGAACTGGTCAAACTGAGCTGCATTTGGTTTCAGGACAGTCTGGCACCATTGATGGAACAATGATGAATTTATAATATGCTATCAAATTCTGAAAAAAATGTGAAGATAGCAGTTTCAGAACAGAGTATCATCAGAATGTGTATAATGCAGTCAGACAATGACCATAATCGCTCATATTTACCCATGGGGGGTCCATTGGAGGAAACCCAACATCACAGAGAAGATTGGGGTAAAATTCCTCCCGGTTGATGGACAGGACTGCTCATCACCTACCAGACATTTTCATCTGCAATAATAATTACATAAAAGGAGTCAGACCATATAGTTCAGTGCACATACTCATTCATTTTTCTAAAGAAAATTATAACATAGTATATTTTTAGCTTGTTTTTATTTTATATTACTTAGTTCTGCCTTTAGAGCTTCTGCAAAAGTATGTAGAAATATAGACAACAGGATAAAGGTCACCAATTTTATTAAAAATGTATTTATTGATGCATTAAATGATAGTTTTGATATTTTTGTTCTCTAGCCACCACCAGTACTAAAGCTGCCCTGAAGTCCAAGATTGTTGCAGAGTTCACTGTAAGTCTGTTTTATTTCTGCTGCCTTGAAGTACTAGTTTGAAAACTGTCACAAAGCCAAGGATTATGTAACAATTTCTTTTTCACTCACCTTTTATTCTTTTGTAGCCCCAGTCCCTCATTGAACAGTTGTCAAGATATAAGCGAGCTGTTGCTGAAGAAGAGTTCAGGGAGAAGCAGCTTGCAGCTCTCAGAGTGGATGTCTGTAGCACCGAGGCCCTCAAAAGACTTAAAGGTCATAACTCAGTTTGATTCTTCATCACAAACCTGTTTTCATCTTCAGCTTCAAATTTGACATTTTCATATGTGTTTTTGAATGCCCGTCAGTGTGAGTTCACACATAATCAGTGAAGAAGTAGCAGTCATTTGAAGTGTAGAATTGTTGAGCACATCCATTGAATTTAGACGAGTAAAAAGATGAACTATGTAGCTTTTTATCTTTTTTCTGCAGATGTCAGTGTGATGTTTCAGATAATATTCAACCGAAAGTTGTCTCAGTGAAAACAGCGTCTGTAAATAACTACGTGGAATATAATTCTTGAAAGGAGAAGTTGCTTCTTTTGTTTTTATTTTCTATTGGTTAGAGTAAAGTAATTCAGCCTAAAGCTCCTGGTTTGATGTATGTGTTGTGACTTTAAATGAAAAGAGGAAAAAAAAACTTTAAGGCTGACATTGACAGTCTTGTTATATTAAAATCTCAAATCCTCTTCTTTTTTTTCCTTTTTTTTAAACTTCATACTTGTTTGTTTTGTCTGTCAGACAAGGCAGGAGGGAACAAGTTTGCCAAGGACTTTGAGGATGGCAGTCTGAAGCTACAGGAGTTTGTCAGCTTCCTGGAGAAAGAGTTGAAAACGGGGCCACCTCTGCTGGACGTTTTGGGAAATGCAGACATCTTCTATGAGACACAATACAAGGAGGTCAAGATCGTGGCTAATGTGAGTGATGTGTAATTAAAGTGTCATCTGCAATTAACAAATGTAAGGCATAGACATTTTATTTTCAGTTATTATAAAATTTTTCCACAGTTTAGTTGTTTTTTAAGATGCTATTTTACCATGTATTTGTTTCAAATATACTTTTTGTTTTCTATTTTTTCCCCGTCATCGGACACGTTAAATCTGCCGCTCTCCTCAGGCGTACAATGCCTTTGCCAACCGGGTGACCAGTCTTAAAAGAAAACTGGATTCCCTCAAATCGACGCTACCTGGACCTGAAGACTCTCCTATCCCTTCTCCATCTGAAGATGCCCCGTCCCCCACCGGCTCTGACTCCCCCTTTCTGGGAATGGAAGTCGGGCGAGCTCGGGTGGATCCAGAACTGGATGGCAAGGCAATGGATGAGGGAGAAACACAAAGTGACAACAGAGACATGGAGGACATGGACATGTCTGATGAAGAGGCAAACACTGTGGCAGTAGAGGGTTTGTTGCTGTAGTTTTACAGTTGCATTGTGGTACAATTTCTCTTCATTACATAAATCGGTAAGAAGCTGCAAGCTGTTTTTTTCATTTGTAAATAATCACTTTACTGGGTTTTATTAATTGCAGATGACAAGAAAGACAAGCCATCCCCTGCTGCTGCCAAGATTTCAAAGTCAGAGGCACCATCAAAGCTTCCAAATACACCTACAAAAGCTTCTAAGATCAGTGTTTCTTCCACTGCAACCCCAATGACTCCCACGTCTGCTAAAGCTACAACTACTCCAACCACCCCTCTGGGAGTCAATCTGGCCAAGGTGGACCTGGGAAAGATCAGCTCCATTCTCAGTTCACTCACATCTGCCATGAAAAATACAGGTGTGTTTGGGGTGGGGAGAAGAATTGATGTCAAAATGTATTTCAGTTTTTCTTCAGCGTTAAGCTGGATTTATACTAGTGTGGCGTCTGCGTCCAGGCGGGTCTCTGCATACCTGACGCAGTGGCAGTGTGTGCTTTTACTCGAGCGTAGGGTTACAGCGTCACGCTGAAGTTTTTCCAAATCTACAGGCGACAACACAACTTGAAAGGAGTGATGACATAGCAGTAAAAACTAGTTCATATTGTTGGCATTGCTGCATATGTCAAATCTCCGAAGAAAAAAATGGCATAAACTTACAGGTAATGGCAAGGTTGTGGTCGCCTCCCTCAGTGTTACTGCAGAAGCTTTCTTTTAAATCCATTTGTTTGTTCACCCAGACCTGACTGCTTTGCAGTCACTCTCCCACTCGCAGTTGAAGCAGACAGGGAGGGGGGAGCGAAGCGGACGGTGCATAGACCAGTTAGGAGAGAGGAGGGGGGAGGCTGTTTACTTGATGGTGTGCTCTAATTGGAGCAAATTAATCACGTAGATTGATAAGCTGCTGTCTGATTCAACTGTTTCTGAACAGAGACACAAAGCTGACAGACCATAAACAGGAACTTTGATACGCACTCTGGACATTCACATGGCCTCATCAGTGCTCAACAGATCATATTATACCCCCAAAACCCCAGAAAAGTAAAATTTGATGTCATGGCACCTTTAAATGACCAGGAAACTTGCAGAGAGGAGTTTTTTTCTCACCCCGATTGTTCGCTACAGCTGCGGCATTTTTTCCTCTTAGAGCAACAGTGGCGGCGACATTCATTCATTCATTCATTCATTCATTCATTCAGCTACAAAACCCGGACACCCGGAGCCATGTAACCGCACTGACCAATCACCAGTGAGTTCCTCCGTGTCTCTGCGTTTGCGTAGCTGGGATGCACGTCTGGTCTAGAGAGGGGCACGTCAGGCCTCCGCGGACCTACACAGAGGCTACGGCGGTTACACAGTTTTAATGGAAGTCTGGTATTTTTTGTAGTGGTTCTAATCTTGGTTTTGGTGTGGTTGACATGGGGTTTTGTTACTGGATTGGGTGGGGCTGGGAAACCTACTTTGAGGATGAGGATGAGGGAGTGAGGAGCTTGGAGACCGGTGGCAACCTCCTGTATAGTGTTTTTTTTGTTTGTTTTGTTTGTTTTTTTTATTGTGTACAATGTAAAGATATAGACAAGATACTTATTGTTCAAACTGTTAAACTTTTGTGTTTTTTTTTTTTTTTTGTTTGTTTGTTTTGCAAATATTCACTCATTTTGAATTTGATGTCTTCAACGTGTTCCAAAAAATGCTGGGACAGGGGCAGCTAAAGACTGTGAAAGTTGAGGAATGCTCAAAAAACACCTGTTTTGGAACATTCCACAGGCGAACGGGTTTATTGTAAACAGGTGAGTGTCTTGATTGGGTATAAAAGAAGCATCCCTGAAATCCTCAGTCGTTTACAAGCGAGGATGAGGCAAGGTTCACCACTACGTGAGCAAATAAAACAATGGGTCTCATTCATGAAATGTTGGTAAATTTACGAACAGATTTACTTGTAACGGCCTACTCCACTAAAAAGTTACTCCAGATTTGAGAAACATGTGGGAAACTCTGGGTGGGGGGGGTGCTCTGCTCTGCTCGTGTTTCATGAATGAGACCCACTGTTTCTCAAAGTACAACTGCAAAGAATTTAGGGATCTCATCAACTACAGTCCATAATATCATCAAAAGATTCAGAGAATCTGCACATAAGCAGCGAGGCTAAAAACCAACATTGAAAGCCTGTGGCCTTCGTTGCATAGGCAGCACTGCAATAAAATCTGACATAATTCTCCAAAGGATATTACCACGCTGGCTCAAATTACCAGTGTCAGTTAACACAGTTGTTGCTTCTTGCTCATCTGAGATAGACTGACATGAAGTGAAAGTGTGCTGTAGTCTGACGAGTCCACGTTTCAAATTGTTTTTGGAAATCGTGGATGTTGTGTTCTCTTCTGGCCCTTTCTTTTTCCAAGTCAGTCTCTTCAGATTGGTAACAACAATGTGTAAATGTTTCAAAGGTTTTTTTTTGTTTTTTTTTTTCCTTTCTTTAGAGGATATCTTATACCAACATATCCATATACTGTACAGCATGGGTTGAAAGTTTAGACTCTCCCATTAAAGAGAAGGCTAATTTCACAATAGTAATTCAAATAACAAGAAACTGAAAAAAGTAACAATATGTTTTTTAAAATGACTAAATTACAATGTAGTAAAATAGAACATTGATTTTGATTTGTGATTTTAAAAATTAAGTGTATCTAAACTTTCGGCCCGTGCTGTGTAATACATATAACAGTATAATACAAATAATAGTCACCTCTGCCTGAAGATGTGTTACCTGCTGCAACAGGGTCACAACCTTGATGTGTTCTTTCATTATACTTCAAACTATAGAATTGCACGCGAGTGATTATTTTCACTTTTTATTATTATTTTTTAAAAATGTAAAAATATTTTTTAGGCTTATGAAAGTAAAGGTAACTGCCTTCGTTTTATAAGGAAAATTTTATAATTCTGCCTTTTTGCATTGCTGTTGAACTTTCTTTCTGTCCCTGCTTACTTCTTGATAGCCAATCCGTCACCTCGGCCATCTCCTGGTACACCCACTACGCCCACTGCCCAATCGGCAGCCTCCAAAGCAACTCCACCAAGCCCTGCATTGGCCAGCATCCTGTCACGTGTTGACATCACCCCTGAGGGGATCCTCAGTGCTCTGTCTAAAACCAATACACCAGGTAAGACACAAAAGGCTCTTTTATTTGTTTAAAATATGTTTAAAAGGGGAAAAAAAACCAAAACAACTTTATTGTATTTCCTGATATCTTACCTTTTCTCCCCCCCCCCCCCCCCCCTTTTTTTTTTTTCTTTTATCTTGGAACAGCTTTTTCCTCTCTCCTACAAAATGTGACTAACACCTCATCTGCCCCCCTCAACCCGAACCTCCCCAGGATCAGCAAGTGTTAAAACTCCAGTAACTCCAACCACCCCCAAAACCAAACCTGCTCTGGGGAACAGCCTCAAACGAGAAACACCTGGAAGAACCAGAGATTGGGAGAAGGAAATACAACGGTCTCCTCCCCCACCTCCACCCCCTCCTCGTCCTGTAGCGCCTTCTGTTTCTCCCCCCAGTTTAGAATCCAAGATCAACAGTTTCTTGCAGGGTAATCCAGGTTTTAGTCTCGCTCTAGGCGATGTCAGTCCGGATGGGGTGGATGGGACCCCAGTGAGAGACGAAGCAGCTGGCACACCCACGCAGGATGAGATCATGGACACACCTGGGAGCATGCCGGAATCTTTAGCTTCATCTGGAGGGCATAACCTCTCACCCACAGCCTACCGCAGTGACCCCTGGGATGCTGCGATCACCCCATCAGGAAGCAACAGCGATGGCAACTTTTTAGGCTCCTCTGTATCTGCATCCAGATACGGAGCTGGGAAAAAGAGTAACACAAGGTTAAAGGACAATGAAGTGATGAGGAAGCAGGTCTCCTCTTCACCAGGTAATGACATGAAGGGAAAGAAAGATGAGCACCACAGCCAGCCAAGGATTATGGGAAATAGAATGATGGGAGAGAGGAGACTTTCAGCTGGCTCTCGTAAGGCAAGCTCTGGCTCAGATGATGGAAATCTAGGTGGGAAAAAAGTGGAGAAGGGAAAAGAGTCGACCGGTGGAGAAGGGGAGGAGGGCCACTATCATCGTATTGAGACACTTGTGTCACCCCACACTGAGGGGGCACCCATCCAGACTCTTGGCTACTCTAACCGACCCCTTGCAGGAGAACGCATCAAGACAGTAGAAAGCATCCGTGTGATTGGTCGAGGCTCTCGGCGAGGGGGAGGCGCTGGCAGTCGGCCAGGGGTATCTGTGTGGTACGAAGAGGAAGAATACCTGGAAACTCAGCCTCCTTCACCCCAAATCATCCCCCCTCCTCTTAACATTGGCCAGGGAGGTGCTGAGGACATGAACCCACCCATGCTGCCCCCTCCCCCCCGTCTCCCTCCTCCACCACATCTCCTCGTCCCACATCTTCACCCTCCTCCCACTCTTTCTCTCCCACCTCCTCTTCCTCAGGCTCAGTTCCAAATGCCGTACCATGCAGAGAATATCCAGACTCCTCCTCCATTACACCTCCAGCATCCTCCCACACCCCCTTTCTTCAGCACTCCCCCACCTATCCCTCGACCACCTCCTGCACCGCAGGGCCTTTCACCTCCACCTACTCACCCTGCTGTGCCCTCTGCAGTCATGGTGGGGGGAGTGTTGGTCCCTGTCGATCGTCCCCTAACTCTTCCTCCCCCAATCAGAGGTGAAGTTGGAGATCATTGTGGAATGGGGCCCAGAGGAAGCAAAGTGAACCCCCCACCACTTATGTCATCACTGCTAGGCGAGCCCCCTAAGCTTCCTCGCCCTGGCACAGTTAAAGAGCCTTTTGTCCCTCGTCATACACCCCCCATCCACCGCCCAGGTACCCCAGGTGTCCCTCCACCTTTACTGGGTAGAGTGAAGGAGCCTCTAAATCTACCTCTCCCCTCCCCTTCCCCTTCTCCCACATCTTCCACCCCCTCTCCCTCCACCCCCAATTCCCCTGCAGTCGACTCGCATCCTCCCCAAAAACCCCCTGCTAGTCCTCCAGCTCAGCCCCGCAACCAGACCTCCAACCCCGTTCCCCTCCTCAACTTGCCCAGTCCTCGACCCCCAATCCTCTCCACCCCCGTCTCTCAGAGACCCCTGCTGCGAGGCCGAACCCCATCTCAAGATCTCCCCAGGGGTGGGTTTCGTGGGGGGAAACGAGCCGGCCCTCCATTCGCAGGCAGTCCCTTCAATGCACAGAAGAGGCCTTTCCTACCCCCACGCTACTGAAGTGGTCGTCTATGACAAGCTGAATGAGAAGTGCAAGCCACACATCTAACAGTGCAGTGTGTGTTAGCCCTGCTGGTATGAGCCCAGATATCTTTACTCTGTCATTTAGCTTGAATTAAAGATACCTTAGGCTGTGTGTAAATAGCTGATTAAATCTTCTTGCTTCAACTCGGTGGCCAGTCATCTCAACATTGTACTCGGAGATTATCAGTTACATAGTGCAGAGTGATGTGTAACAACCCACTATCTTCCATTTTTCCACTTACCCATACACCGTAGATAAACATTTCTTTGCAAGAAAGACATGACCATTCACATAAAGCTCAGTTAACTCAGTTACACAATTAAAAATGTTTATACCTGTGTGATTCAGGGGTCAGGTTACCAGCGAATATGAGGTTGGGGTCTCCTAAAGAAAAACCTCAAGGCAGTAGTTTGGCATTTTGGGAAATGTTTACCAGTTTTCCTGCTGAGACCTGGGGTAAGACTGTTACCAGTCATCTCAGACTGCTGTTTATTAAGCTCAGCTCAGCCTATTAAAAATAATAAAGGACACTTGTTAACCAAAAGTTAGGCCAAAATTAAAAAAAAAAAAAGAAAACTATGTAATTTGATTCTTTAAAAAACCCTAATATTTCCAAAAGAGAATATACTAGGCAGTTATTTTATTTGGCAAACTCACAGCCAATAGTCTGGTTTAATAGTGCGAGCAGAGTAGACTGTTTAAACTTGATCAATTTAGTTTTTCCCCATGTTGCAAGTCTTATGTGCGTTAAGTAAATGCTGTGCTGTTAATTGCTTCATATTTAAAAGATGGATATGTCCTCTTGCTCTCACCGAGACTTATCACATCTCCCAAAATGTCCAACTAATTCAAAAGTGTGTGATTGAAGTGATGGCGTTAGTTAATGGAAGTGTGCTGTGCACCTAAAACTAGTATTTCTCCTTTTGAAGTGGTTAGATTTGTTGATGCAGCCGAAGTTCATACTTGTTATTTCCCCCCAAAAATCTACTTGTAAATATTCTCTTCTTGCTCAATATTCTTCACCCATCTATCCCTCCCTCTGTACATTACTAAGCTTGTAAATATAAAGTTGATACATTTTCTCTTAAAGCTTTTTTTTGCTGTAAATGAGAACAATGATCGTTACTCACACACCCTGTTTCTTTACTGTGTTTGAGGCCTTGGAAAAGCTTTAACCTTGAGGAATTTCTCTGCAGTATCTGTCACTTTTCTGTCCTTTTGAAACCACAGTAGAGGGTGGAGATAATTATGTTCTCTTCTTTTTTTTTTTTATCTCAAATAATTGTCTGCCTGTGCGCGCTTCAAGTTAGACTGAGTAATGAAGATACTCAGTAGAGGAGTGAGGTGTTTCCTTTTGAACCACTCTTACTAAGCTTCATCATGTATTGACTTGAATAAAATCCAGTTTCAATTGAACTGGGGGAGGGGGGTACTTTATTTGGTTACTATGAATCTTTAATTGCGCTTTTTTTTTTTTTTTTTTTTTTTCCGCCACTTTTTTCCCCATATATTTACACAAATGCTGCCAATTTGACATTGCATCAGCATTTAATTGCTTTTTTTATTAGATTGAATTGTCAATTATCCATTTGCAGACAACAACAGATGAACTCGTGAGGTTGAAATCATTTGAGCTAACTGGGATTTTTTTTTTTTTAAATGTATTACTGAAACAATCCAGCTGTTTTGTGCTCTTGCTCTACTTTTTTCTTTGCTAATTTCATGCTTCTACCTTTAAGTCCCTCTGCTAAACTTCAGCAACATTTCTGCTCCTCTCAACCCATCTTGGGATTAAAAAAAAAAATCTGCAATAAGGCAGTTTTTTTTCCTTTTTTGTGGGTATTGTTGCCACAGTGCTGCCCTGTTAGAGTAGTTTGCTCATACAGTTAGAGGTGCAGACTGTGTTGCAGTCAATGCTTCATGTCTCCTGTCAATGATCAAGAAGTGTTTTTTTTTTTATCAAGACTCAGATCATCACGCATAATGTTTGTGAATAGTTACATTGTAAAAATGTAATGAGAAAGAAGATTTGTTGCACTGTTTTCACTACTTTGTCTGTTACTAGCCACTGTTAACTCTGCAGTCGCACGTTGGAGCTGCTCATGATCAACATTAGTTTGCAAAGATGACACTGGATAAAGAGAAAGCAAGAAGAATTTTCAAACATCTTCATGCCAACACGACGTTTTAACATTTTGTGTCCCTGTAAATCACTTTTGCTTTTCCTTTTGACTTTAGAACAACTTGGTTTGACAAATTGAGTTTGGAAAAGATTGAACATGTGAAGAAGCTGATGGTCTGTGTATATTTCATAAGTTTACTGCTATTGCTTCTGTTCTCATCAATGATGCTACATCACTTGTCTTTGAGTGTCCACTCCTTTCTGGTTTTACGAACATACACACTTTCTGCAGCAATTACATGTTGCAGTGAATATATGCATAGTTACTCACAGAGGAAAATGGCTACTTACTATGTAGTAGAATGATCATAGTGAATAATTTAAGTTACTTCATCTTTCTTGCATATTTCGAGCGATTTGTATGGGGTTGATGGCTGCTCTCTTCACTGCAGTCAGCAAGTGCTCTTAATCACTTATGAGTTTGTTTTTTTTTTTTCCCTTCAGAAGATCTGATTTGTTTTCAGATTTTATTCTCAACAACGAAACAGCTTGACACTACAATACACTTCTCTTTTGAAAAACTGCACTAAAATGTCTATTAAAACATTGTGGCACTAGTTACTACTAAATTACAGTGGTAGTAGTAGTTATGCACATTTGCTGAATGTGCGTAAACCTTTGTTATTGATGACCCAGTTTCAATGGACCAGCCATTTACACTGAAATAACTGCTTTTACCTTAAAACCTTCATCTTTTCAGTATAATATTCAGACCTGTGCCTCATTATTCTGCAGTTACATGGGAAATCTCTTTAATTATGAAGGCAAGCCTTTATTTGACAAAGAACAAGCCTTTGACTTGTAGACGTGCCGTTTTGCTCTTTTTAAGACCTCTACATACCTATCGCTTTTAGTTGTAAAATAATTTTGAGTTCACCCCAAGAAAGGTCCTGTGTTTAGTCAATTAAATTGAGAACACAAATTGAGTGGTGAGATGCAATGTTTTCTCTAGTATTAATTCACAGCTGTTGACCTGTACTGAATGCCAATGTGGCCTGGCTGAATTCTCATGTGGTGCTGCAGCTCCCTCAAGTGGTGCATTGGTGGTTCATTTGCTAAAAGTAAGGCTTGAGAGTTGACAACAGTTTAGTTATGGACCCACTGGACCTCAATTTGTGTATCTTAATGTAGACTGTGTAGTCCAAAATATAATTGGTACTTAAATTTAGGAAATTGTACCTAACATTTGGGAATGACGGCGTATTTCTTAATTGGGTAATCGCTGCACCCACATTGTGACCAAATTCAAGATGCATCAATATCAATTTTTATATGCGTTGGTGATCTGATTGGTTACAATTGTGGATTTTTTTTGGTTTTAGATTTTTATTATTTAATTCTCTTTTATCCTCCAGAGTTTATTTACTCATGAGGAAAAATGTTTATTTCTGGCACAAAAACGGAATATAATCGAGTAAAGGCAACAGATGCCTGGGAAGCCTGCAGATAGAATGGAGCAAACCAACTCTGTTGCCCATCCTTGTTGCAGCAGGTTGGCGGTTTTTCTGTGTGGACGTGTTGTGATAATGACTCCTGGCGCATGCGCTGCAGGGTTAGAATTTCGACACTGGAAATGTCTAACCCTAACATTTTATCTTTGTTAGCTTAAACTTGCTATGAGAATTTCAAACCTGATATGTCATGGTCTTTATTTACATGCGCAGCTCCTGTGTGAATGCACGCTCTGGTGTTCAAGCATGGCGCGCGCACGCTTCTTCATAGCAGCGTCACAATTTTACTGTAACGACGTCGCCTCCTCTTTCGTAATTCGAGCTTCCGGTGTTATGGCGGCTCGCAGAGAAGGGGAGAGTAATGTGGCATTTGCGAAAATGACCGTGTAAACAGGCGTGTTGGGGATGGCGGTGACACAGCTGTTTCGGCTGGTTGTCAGTAGGTCGGCAGCTCGCACAACTCTCTGCGTGCACAGGAGGTACAGCAAGGTGCGCAAAGTCGTTTGCCAGCAGTGCAGTAATGGATGCTAACATTAGCCACCGGGAGACTGAGTGTGTGTGTGCTAAATGTTGTGAGCTCTAGCTGGTGTCAGTATTGGTTGCAAAATATGGGCGTGGAAATATAGCTGGTTTGGACTTACGAAAGCTGCGTAGCAAGTTGCAAATTCAGCATTGAAATGTTGATGTACTGCTTAGCCAACTATCCAGTAGCTCCTGTAACGATATAAAATGTTAATTATGATCAGAGCACAACCATACTCTTCTCTTTTCTTCTTTTCTCTTTTCTTTTTCCACCTTTATGAATTCATTTGTGTGTGTGTGTGTGTGTGTGTGTGTGTGTATCATATATATATATATATATATATATAGAGAGAGAGAGAGATGAGAGAGAGGGAGAGGTAATTAAGCAGTTATGACAGTCCTTAATAATTTAGGCTTTGGTAAAAATGAAAAGTCCATTATGCCACGACCTACAGTCTTGATTAAATTATGCTAATAAGTACTTTGTACTCAAGTTTTTAAACTACAGGGGAGGTTAAAAGCAAAGGCAATGATTATAATAGACGGGACAATTAATTCATATTATTAAAATACATTCCACTTTATTTTGCCACACCAAGTTTATGCTTAAGCTGTCTGCCTAGCAGCTGTTCAGTGGAGTCTGTCTTCATTAAGTTAGTAATATTGTGGCTTTGAAATATGTCAGCTCAACTATAAGACCATCATCAAAGATGAAGTTAGTGGCATAACTGAACATATTTATAGATGGTACATCTCTGAACTATCAATGAGGTAGTGTGGTTTGTAGATTTGTATCCAGTTATTCTTTTAGAACTGTACAACAATTTCAGGATTTAAGACATTTCAATTCACCTTTTGGAGTGACAGTAAAGCAACATTGATGACAATCTTGACTAATTGGTATTTCTGTCCCGTTAATAGCCTTCATGCAGCTGTGTTGACTCCATTTCTTGACCTCATCTCTTTTCTTTTTTTTTTCCAGTTGCAGGTGTCTCCAGCTTTATCTGAACGACTTCGGGTTTTTGAGGCTCTCAGGGAAAAACAAGTCCATAAAAAGAGAGTTGAAGCCACAGAAAAGCCCCTCAGTATCTCTCTTTCTGATGGGAGGATAGTGAAGGGAATCGCTGGCATCACCACACCTCTCTTTATTGCACAGAGTGTTCGGTAAATGCACGATGCATGCAGAAATGTTTCAATATGTGTTTTTTGTTTTGTTTTTTCTCCTAGCTAAAGCTGTGTTAATGTTATTTCAGAGTGAAAAGAGCACTTGTGAGTAGGGTGAATGGGGAGCTGTGGGAGCTTGGCCGACCTCTAGAGGCAGACTGTGAACTACATCTTCTGGGGTTTGACACAGTTGAAGGAAAACAGGTATTTGATGTTTTGTTTTTTTTAACTCTCTTGACTTTTAGTAACTTGTTTTGTCCATCCCATGTGATTTATACACTGAACTGAAGTGTTTTGAGAATTTTTTTGTTTGTTTTGCTTAACCACTTGGTGGTTCTAAAATAGGTTTGGTTATTGTACTGAGACCAGTACACATTATGCCCCAACAAATTTTAAGTGAGATTATACTTGATTTATTTGTACACAACTGTTGTCCACAAGTAGGTCTAAGCACAAAATACCTTTTGTAAAGTTGAGATCCTCACAGTTTGAATCATTAAAAGCAATTTGCAATACTGTAACTACAGCATGTTCAATCAACTTTAGATGCAATTAAGTAAAAAAAAAAAAAAAAAAGAAGAAAATTAAATCGAGGCAACTCACTTAAAAAGCCTCCTGGTAATCCACTGATTAAAATTATTTTATATCCTCTTTTGATTGATGGCCCAATTAAGAGAAACTTTTTTTTTCTTCTAAAATAGTTTCTTCAACATATCCCAGCAGATTGGCCACTATTTCTAGAAAAGCAATCTTTAGACAGAAATTGTAAGGAGATCTCTTTTTTCCATTCATTCTGACACATCTGTATCTCAGTCTAGTAACACTGAGATTTATTCTTACAGTTTGGAGAAAATAATTGGTGAATCAACTTTCTACAGAGACCCAAATGTCCTCCATGTCTCTAGAATGAAAAGGAATAAACTGCATCCTTTCATTGACTTTATTAGATATAGATGTTAACCATGGTGCTACTTGATCTTCATTACTCCAACTTTGCCCTCCAAATCTCTTACTAACCCACTCTGTATCCTCTTCAATTTCCCAGGCAGCATGGAGGACAGGAGCATGTGTCCTGGGCAGTGTGTTGGAAGGGGCATTTAATGCGCAGGTGTGCAGAGAAGGAGCATCAAAGCATGGACTTTTCTGTGATCACGCGTTAGACAACAGGTAAAATGTTTGTGATCCTTTAGTTAGTTTGATACAAATTCTGAATTGTATTCTTGTTGTCATGTCAGCTTACCAGATGTATAATCTATACCTTCTCCTGAATTTTTTTCTCTCTCATTATCACAGATTTTACAATAAAATCAGCTCTAAATCCTAACTTACTACCGCATCAGTTTAACAGCTTTTGTTCTTTTGCTTGAATTTGACCTCGCCCACAGTACATTATCTCTGAGTGATGTGGATGCGAGGTGTAAGGAGGTGGCAGCGCTCAATCTTCCTTTGGTCAGCCTGGAGCTGAATGCAGAAGAAGTCCAAGAACTCTTTCAGGTCAGCAGCACTTCTTACATTTGATATAACATCCATAAATCACAACAAAGACAAACCGGCTGAATTCAGATTCATCCTTCAATAGCCTCCTCCGTACCTTCAAGGCCATCCACAACCAGTCGCTCGCTCTGCTTCCCAACTCTGGACATTAAAAACAAACGATAAAAGAAAAAAAAAAAAAACAAGAAAGCTACATTTCTTTTTAGTGATTACAAACTTACTGGAAGTTATTTGTATGCTGATTCTTTGTTTTTATTAAAAAATGGATTTCATGTTCAGTAAATGATGAATCTCTGATCTCCCGCTGAAATACAATCACTCAAACATCTGAGTGGCGATATCTCGCAGCATAAAACCAGAAAGCAATCACTTTTTGCAAAGTAGCTAAAAGAGCAAAGCTATGGGAGTGGGGTCCTGCTGTAAATACGCAAATTATTGTGGGCCATTTAAATCTACAAGGCTAAAATCAGTTGCTCAAAATTAAGTGCTTTCAGCAGAACTTATTCATATTAAGTGCCATGCTAATTTGTTTGTCGAGATGCTTCCATGTATTTTTTTGTCCATAATGCTAGTTGCAAAGAAGTTTTCTGCTGCATTTTAACTAATTTAAAGGAATTATCAAAGTAAAAGTTTAAGATGATGAAAAAGCAATACATATATATTTAATACATATTAAGGATCTCCCAAAGACATGAGCTAAAGATGCTTACAGTAACCTATTTTAACTTAAGGTAAGGCACTTTCCACAGCTGGTCCCTCATGTTGTAGCTGCTCATACAATTAATCTGTTTTGTGTGTTCTCATATAGGACAGTAAACTGAGGTTGCAGCTTGTTGAAGAGCAGATGAGTGGCCCCACAGTCACAGTGTACAGGCATGTAGAAATATTCACACACTTTATAAAGTCTTACCCTCATGTGTCTTCAAACACTCAAAGAAATGAGCATGTTCCTCTTCTCTGTGTGAGTCAGGTGTGGGG
Organism: Atherinomorus stipes; assembly: GCA_023101725.1. Lineage (NCBI taxonomy): Eukaryota > Metazoa > Chordata > Actinopteri > Atheriniformes > Atherinidae > Atherinomorus > Atherinomorus stipes. Next base: position 46,554 of record JALJCO010009054.1, read on the forward strand.
ACAGTATAGCAGTGTGCAGTGGGCCCCTCCTCCCACACACAGGCCTCCTCAAGGTTTTCAAGATGCTCCAGGTATGTGGTTGTTTGTGTGACTGCTGCCTCCTCTCCTCGGCTCCTTTGTTGTTTCCTTGAATTTGTTTTGCACAGCTGCTTTCAGATTAACCTTGTGCATTAGCCATTTTTAGCTCAAGGATTGATGGCTGATCCTTATAAAAGCTAAACACTGTTACATCTGTTATGGTTCCGTCACTTTTCTTTTAGCTTCAAACAAGATGATCCAGAATTTATGATGCACGCTACAATCAGCCACTCCAAGTTTAAGTAATCCATCAGTAAAAATCTGTTTTATTCAGACCCATATGGCTTTTTCTGTCCATTGGGACACATTCTGCGTAAATGGAATTTCCTCATCTATATTGATCCTGCGCACTGTTTCCATACTGGGCTGTAGCTGGGCAGACTGGGATATCACAATAGCAAGGGGTTGGAAATATCAGTGACTGGATGTTGCTTGTCAGAAGCCATGTTCCTGTTCTGGGGCTCATGCTAACACAATAGCACACATCAGATATGCTAACACTCTAATTTGTTCATTCTTCCTCTTTTTGGAAAGCCCTCACTTTCCCTTCATCCTTTGCCATCTCTTTGTTCACCTATTTTCTCTCCCTCTTTTCCACATATTCTCCATGCTCCATCACTGCACCATCCCAGCTGTCCTCCGTGACCCTGGCCAATCAGACAGAGTCCTCGGGTTTAACGCGTTTGTTAGGTGTGGCGTTCCCAGGAGAGAAGGACCGAGAGGAGTGGGAGAGGGAACAGGAAGAGGCGAGGAGGAGGGACCACAGGCGTATTGGAACAGTAAGATGAACCATTTTTTTTTTATAGAGATGCCCAAAGTGAGATCAGCTAAAAAGAATAAAGTAAAGCATTTCTGTCATTGATCCTGTTTTCATGTTTTTGTGCAGGACCAAGAGCTGTTTTTCTTCAATGAAGTCAGTCCAGGCAGCTGCTTCTTCCTGCCTAAAGGAGCCCACATCTACAACACCCTCACTGACTTTGTAAAGGTGCACTTTACTTTTTATATTTTAAGCTGTATTGTCATATAGTGCTGTTACGTCTTTTTCAGCAAATTAACAAAGTTTACTGACTTATCTTTTGCACAACAGCCTTGAATACCAAAAGACAGTCAGTGTGATTTTTGTAGAATCACTGGAAACAAAGATGCACCGTGTGGGGCAGCAAACAGTGGGAACTGTAGACTTTGAAATGCCCGCTGACGGTATCATTTAGGAAGTGCTCTGTTTTTTTGTTTGTTTTTTTATTTGTTTTGTTTTTGTTTTTTTTTATCCACCCTTTAACAAACTTATTTTATGTTGAATGTCTAAAGTTAGGTTTGTGAACTCAAGAAGCATTTCGTGTTGGTAGAAATTTTTTTTTTTTAAAAAAAAAGAATAGGACATAAAGACAAAACAAGTGCTAAATCCCAGCTGATAGCTTATTTCTATTCTATTTTCTAAAATGAGTTTCATAACATGTCAGACAAGCTGTGAATGTAAAGAAGAATGAATTTAGTTTGTTTTTAAGCCCACAGATTTCGGATAGCTATTAATTTGCACCTTTTTGTCATTAAGATTCAAGTTACATTTTTGTTTTATAAAAGTATTTATATTCTTTAGGATTAATTTATGTAATATAACTTTTCCTGTTCAGTTTATCAGTGGTAGTTTATGTATGATCTTAGCAGAAACAAACACATTCTTACCAAAGAATGAAAATAAGAGGTTATTCTTAAGTATGATCATGTTTCGAATCCCTCATTGACCCTGTTATTTTTAAATTCTGTTCAAAATAACATATTTCTCATAATAACTCTAAAATAACAAATAAATTGCTAAAGGGCAAATCAAGTGAATCCATTATAAAAAGCTTTAAGCTTCGTCCTGTCACAGCCGGAAGTTGTATAAATGCTTTAGAAACGTATTAACACAGCTGTTAAATGAAGTGATTTAGAACCTTTTTGAAGGTTAATGAAGCATATATACTTTTTTTGTTGTGCTTCATAGAGATGCTTCTGCTCTGAAAAGCACAATGTAAATGAAGATTAATCATTCATTAGTTTAACAAATGTAATAACAAATGTCTGCAAGTTACAGACTTGAGTTGTGATGGGTAACTTGTCTGTGCCATCCTTTGACAACAAACTTTAACAGCTCTGTCAGATCACAGTTGTTGTGGAGTGATGCCTCTCTATTCCCACTCACCTTCTTTTCTCTTTAAATATAAGCTCCTCCCCCTCTCCACTCACCATCACTCCTGCCTAGTCCATGTGTCAGCAAAGGGAAAAGGAGCAAAGGAGGGGACAACCACTCAGTTCTGTGCACTTTTGTTTATATGGAGCACGTCAGTGTGGAACCCACACTTGCATATTTTAGTGTCATCTTGCTGTTCTTGTCCTCAGGTGTGGGCTTGTTAGTCAAACAAACCTGTGCTGTGGGCAGTATCTGCGTCACCTGGTTGAATAAAGGCATGCCATTCTCCTCTTTCTCTAAACCTTTTCCTGTCTTGCCTCTGCTGAAAAAAGACCACACGAGCCACAAACATCCTGAACAAAAAAGAAACATGCCCCCAGAAAGATGCGTAGATTGCCAATTGCAACTTGTTAAATGATTTTATTATAACACTCTTAACAACCAAATTCACTGACAGGAGTTTGTAGCAACAACACTTTAAAAGGATTATATAGAGCGTGGACAGGGGGCCACGACTCGTCTGTACCACATCTGTATGAATATGTCATTTCTGTGGTTCTTCCCGAAGGAGATTTGTATATTTTGCATATTTGCTTTTCTTTTTTTTTTTTTTTAATTTTCAGAGCAAAATAATGTGGCATATTTTGTCCACTTCACATGAACGGAACAACCTTTCACAGCTGCTTATGCAACTAAATCCAAAATACCACATGTGCCTTAATTTGATTATGCAAACTCTGACCTTCTTTTGGTTTATATAATCATGAAATGCTGCTTACCCTAATATCTGTTTAGTCCTTATTTGCTTGATTTGCTTAACAATGAATTTGTGTCTTGTTGATATGATTCTCACACAAACTTGAGGCCACGTGTATGTGTGTGGTCCAGGTTGTAATCCTGAGGATTTACAAATTCGTGTCAGTCCTGAGGATATTATTCTTGGTTTCATAATGACACTGTTGTGACAGCTTGACCTACTCCTGCACTCATTGTTACACACATCCTTCCTTCCTGACCTCTCAGAGTGAATACCGAAGGCGAGGTTTCACCGAGGTTGTGACCCCAACTCTGTACAGCACAGCATTATGGGAGCGCTCGGGTCATTGGGAACACTACAGCGAGAACATGTTCACCGTGACATCAGAGGGCTCTCAGACCTACGCTCTCAAACCCATGAACTGTCCTGCACACTGGTAAACGTTTGACACACATTCCTGCTCTCTGATGTCTGAGCAAAAACCGACCCTGCTTTCTTGTGTTTAGTCTCATGTTTGAGCAGCGAGTTCGCTCATGGCGGGAGCTTCCTCTGCGGTGGGCCGACTTCGGGGCGCTGCATCGTAATGAGCTCTCTGGAGCTCTGGGAGGTCTGACACGTGTCCGCAGGTTCTGCCAGGATGATGCTCACATCTTTTGCACACCTGAGCAGGTAAACATGCTACAAAAAGAAAACTAGTGGGTTTTTTTTTTTCTTTAAAGGGAGGATATAAACTTTAATCATCTTTAACCGGGTAGAACCTGTAGATGGAGCACACGAGAGCCGTATTACAGTGATTAGATGGGCTGTACAAATAACTCCTGAGACATTCCAGGAGGCCTCGGCTTTGGATGAATGAAGGTCTTTGTCCTGTTCAAACATGACACCTCCATATGCCTGTCGCTGCAGTTGTACAGCTTTCCTGATCTCCCACATAGAGTCCTGGAATGTTCCGTGATTCCTCTCCTCTAGGTCTTCAGTTTGCACCCCAGTCCTTCAGAGATCCTAGTCACATGATAATCATTGACCTCTGAAAAGCTAATTCAATCTTAAGAGCACTTTTCCTACCTTGGTTGGAATTTAACCCCTTTGAACTCCTGTCTTGACTCTCGTCTCTGTTGAATATTTGTTTTGTTTTTTGTTTTCTTTTGTTTTGTTGTCCTCTTGACGTATTTTGCTCTTTCTCCCCAGCTAGAAGAAGAGATTGTGGCTTGTTTGGACTTTGTCCGGAGCGTCTATCAAGTGTTTGGGTTTTCCTTTCACTGCCTGCTCTCCACACGTCCTACGCCGTGCCTGGGGGAACCTGAGCAATGGGATAATGCTGAGCAGGTAAACACACACATTCCCACACTCTTTATCTTCCTCAAGGCTGAAAGCGGTCCTGGACAGCTGCTCACTGTGTGTGTACATACTGTAAGCAGCAGCCATTTAATCTCAGCTGCTAAAGAAAATCTTTATACATGCTGATATGGTGTAATGATATCCACTTAACCAGTTATGTGAGTGGTACTTTCCAGTTGATAGCTGCTCTGTGTTAAGCTCCTGAGTAGATGTATATCTGTAAGTCCCCATAGATTCCTTTTAAATAGGCACAGTAGCAATTTTAGCTGACTCAATTGAGTCTAATTGAACATTATGGTTCTGAGCTCCCACAGCTCTTTAACACTGAACGCAGCAGTCATAATGTGCATTAATGTTCTTATACTCTCTCCTTGCCCTTCTCGCTCACTGTGCTCTGTGGTGTGTGTGTGTGTGTGTTTGTGAGCAGCAGCTGGAAAGGAGTCTGCAGCAGTTTGGTGAGCGTTGGGAATTGAACCCTGGAGACGGAGCCTTCTATGGACCTAAGGTCAGTGGGAGTGGCGGCGTAGTTGTCAAAAAGGAGTTCAGCATTCAAGTGTAAACTGTCGGATGCTCTGATAAGTGTTTTTGTTTCTGGGCTGAATTTGATGAAGTGTAGTGCAGACATTTCTGCAATGTTTCTTTTGAAAAAATCTTTTGTAATTTTACTAAATGTTGACATCAACATGACAGATAAGAGGCGATTTCACTAATTTTTGCCTTCCCTCAGCCAGTTCTACATGTGTTATTTGTCCAGTTTGGTGGATGACTTATTGTTATTTCATGAAAATTGAATTATAAGCTCATCTTCAAACAAGTTTTGAATAAATTTGAATCTGAATTTCTCAAAGCAGGTGCAGTGCATTTGGCCCTTTAGGAAGAAATGCTGAATTTTTGTGCTCTGTTTACATCCATGTGACTATCATGAACACAAAAAAGCACAACTAAGGAACAAAGTGTAAATTTGTTATCATTTGCTAGTGGTTTTGATATTATTTGTCTAATTGCATGCAAGATAATCTATCATGCAGCTCATGTGAGTAAATTAAACCAGAGTCAGACAGATCTGATTGAGATCAGCTACTTGTTAGTCACAGTCTGTCAAGCTAAAACCTGGCCAGCTCTTCGTAGTTGGCAATTATTGGTCAATCAGTTGATGCATCTTGGACTAAACTGAATTATTTATAGTTTATTTTTGGTTTGTTTGATAAAACTGTTGATTTGTTCTTGCAATTTGAACAGGGTTATTAATGTAATATTTATTGATTTAAAGAGTACACCATCTTTGCTCAGCATGTAGGCTGGAAATGGAGACCAGTTAATCATGGTGTATGTGAATAAACTTAACAAATCTAATTACACTTTTTTTTTTTTTTTTTTCCTTTCCAACATTTTTTTTAAATGCATAGTTTCATCAATGAAAACTCAATGAACTGTACAAGTGCTGGAGGGAAACTTCCTGTGCCCTGAAAAGTCGCAGGAGAAAAAGAAATAATTTAATTTCCCAACCGTAAAACTATTTAAATTAGTGTGTAGATTAAATGATATAATCTGATTCTTGGAAGGTCAGTTTATTGGTGTAGTGTCATAGATTACAGCCTGACGCCAGCATCATTTGGTCACTGGCTCTACGGGGAAAAATACTAAGCACCACATGATGTTTTTCACACCAATAAAAACTGAAATAGAACAGTTGTTGCTCCCTGAGTTTTTGTATAAACTGGAAATAGCATGACTTGAGAATGAGGTCTGCAGGCAATTTCATGTTTAACAAGCATCAAGAGGATGTCGGCCTCAGGTAGACATGATCAGTAGGAGCTAGGTCCTACCAACACACTCATTAAAACAAACATTCCTCACACCCATGCAGCGGGGGGTGTTAGCCACAACTAGCAAGTTTAGCTTCTCCCGGAAACCCATTTGCAACCAGTCCTTTCCACAAAAATGCACTTGGACTCCAGCAGCATCTCTGAACTCAGCTTGTAGATTTGTAAAGCCTGATGCTAACGAACATGGCCGTGTGTAATTCTAGATTGACATCCTCATCAAGGATGCAATTGGCCGACAGCACCAGTGTGCCACAATCCAACTGGACTTCCAGCTGCCAATCAGATTCGACCTCCAGTATGTCGGGTGAGTCAGTTAACAAATGTAGCATTTGGCAATCAGGCTCTGAAACATTCCTACATCTGTGCTGGTTTAAAAATGCCCTCTTCCCCTGCTTTTGTTCACTCTGCTGTTTCTGTATGAAGTACTGTAATTGCTCAGGTTAAAGAGGCTCAAGTTAAACTTAACAGAAACCTAATTTAATCATGAAAGATTGGTTCTTTATTGAATTTATCAGTTCAAGTGAGCATGCTCCCTATTTATGCCTTTAATGTCTTTTTGCCTCAGTAATCTGCTTCCTTCATGGTCAGTTTCTGTCAACATCTTTTTGATCACCCAGTTAAGGAGACAGATCTTATTGTGACATGGATTTATGTCTTGAAGTTGTTAACTCTCTGGAAACAGAACAGAGGAGAAAAATTTTAAGGGAGTCAGGTTTTGCTTCATTCAGCAGATAGATATCAATGCTTCTAAAATTAAACTGCTCTGATCATTGATGTGCACCATGACCTAATCGATTCTTAACCTTTCTGTCAGTCGTGACGGCCAGGTGCACAGACCCGTGATGGTCCATAGAGCAGTGCTGGGTTCACTGGAGAGAATGATCGCTATACTGGCTGAAAATTTTGGAGGGAAATGGTGAGATGATGATGATGATAACCACCACATTGTTTCACAAGAACATAATGTCAGGTGACACTGTATCTATGCTTTTAACACATCACCGGTCTCCTTTTACCCAATCTAGGCCACTGTGGTTGTCTCCAGCTCAGGTCATGGTTATTCCTGTGGGGGGCAACAGTGAGTCATACAGCAGACAGGTCAGTCTCAGATGTAGGTCTAAGACAGTCTGCATTTGGGGGGGGTCATAATGCAAAGCATTAAATATATAAAATCTTAAGAGGCACTTCTCTCTCCTGTTAAGGTGGTTCAGCAGTTCCATGAAGCTGGCTTCATGGTTGATTTGAATGATGACCAGGGCGCGACCTTAAACAAGAAGATTCGCTCTGCTCAGCTGGCTCAGTACAACTACATATTTGGTAAAGAAGAATAACTGAGGCTATTTAACACACTAAAGTTTGTCTGTTTTTTCTCACTCATGCACCAACTCCAGACTTCCTTATTTATATAAATGTTGACATATTTAAACTACTTTTTTCTGGGTCTTTTTTTTTGGTGTGTGTGTGTAGTTGTTGGGGATAAGGAACTCGAGACTGGAACGGTGAATGTCAGGAGCAGAGCGGGTAAACAGCTGGGCAGAAGGCCGATGGAGGAGGTGCTGAGGTCCCTCACACGGTTAAGAGACACAAGAAGCAACCTTGATGAGTTTTGAAGAGGGTGTCCTGGAAATAATGAGTCACTGATGTAATAAATGTTGATTTTGCATGTTCAAGCTGCTACACTACAGCTTTTTCTGCAGATGTGGCCGCTACAGATTGTAATAAAAGTACATAAAACATTAAAGGTTGTGGGCTTCACTCTTTGTTGATTTGTCCTTTAATGGAATTCACTTCTAAATCTCTTCCCTAAAAAGTACAAAGAGAAGATTTAAGGCTATTTAAAGATTATCAGTTTGACATCAGCATTACTCAGCTGGAGATGCAATTTGTTCACTAAAAGCCATTAAATATGCAAACCTGCTGCTTACCAAAGTCTGGTATGACAGGAGAGTAGAAAACCAGGCTTACCTTTAAAAGACTGGAAGAAAGGGAGCACATGGAGAGGATTTGACTAAAATAGGAGAGGGAGCAGCTGTGTCAGGGCTGTGTGTGTTTTCATGTGTGTTTAGTGGAAACGGCTAAGCCTAGGTAAAGGTCAAAAGTGTTGGGAGGTTTTTCTCTTTTTAATTGAGAGATGGCAGCAGGATGGAAAAGCCATAAGTCACAACAGTGACACAGGCAGAGATGGAGGCGTCTGGATCTGATAGGAAAACCAGGTCATCTGGACAAGCATGACAATAAAGATGCTTGTGAAACAGGTGGAGTCAATAGTTGGAGCTTTTCCTCTGGAAGTCATTTGCATAGCCAGAGAGACAAGCTGAAGCTGGTTTTTGATGCCGTTTCTAAGAGGTGCTTGTAAAAGATTAAATCAGGTTGTCCAGACTTTGGGTTGAATTTGAACAGATTTCATTTCTATTACCAAAAAACAAATATTTTCACATCAAACTTCATTACTCTCACTTTTCAAACACAAGTGTAACCTGGTGAGTACATTTATCTTTTCGCTATATCCAAGCTCATTTCTGGTGGTGATTTGAGGAAGTCAGGATACATGAAATCTCTTCCACCAACGCTGAGAAATGATAATGACTTGTGGCCAAAGTCCACAGCTGCAATGCTGTGAGGCTGCGCTTTGCTACAACGGCTTTCAGCTAAAGGCAAAGCAGCCTCCTTTAACCACCATCATAAGTAAAGACTGAAGTTTATGCCAAATGTTTTACCATCTGATTCAGTGTAGAAATCTAGTTACAGTATAACCTCAGTTACAAAGAGAGTTGGGAGAGGCTCTGCCTCTTTGAAATGCTCCTTTTATGCCCAGACATCTTACTGGCTTGTTGCCAATTAACCTAATTAGTTGTCAACTACTCCAGTTGATTTGTTTTGTGCTGCTCACCTTTCCAGCCTTTCATTGCCCCTCTTCCAACTTTTTTAGTTCAGTGTGTCGGTTTTGGCATCTGATATTGTTTTTCTATCAAAATGTGGGTTTATTCGAGTGGCAAAAAATTGTATTCTGGTTTCGGTAACATTTTACACAACTTCCCAACTTTTCTGGAAGTGGACTTATATGTTGTGAGGGAGATGCATCTTTATTAAATCTCAGTAATCCGGGGCGGTGATTAGCACAGTTGGTTGAGCAGCCGCCCCATGAACAGAGGCTACAGCTCCTCAACGCAGTCGGCTCCAGTTCGATTCCCAGTCCAGGTCCCTTTGCTGCATGTCACTCCCCACTCTCTCTGCCCCTTTCCTGTCGCTATACACTGTCGCATAAAGGCCACTAGTGCCCAAAAAATCCTTTAAAAAAAAATAAAAAAATCTCAGTAATCCATTGGAGACAAATATGGGCAAAAATGGTTGTTCTGCTGGTGATTGCTGATAATTGAGAACTGGTGCATGCTTTATCTTTACTTAAAAATGCATCATGAGCAAATTTATTCTTTTCTCTTTTGAACTCAAAATAGAAAACCAACCAACACTGAGGATTAAGTACTTTATTTTTTTTACAAGAAAAACTGAGAAAAGGTCAATCTTGTGTTTTATCAAGTTACCTCTAAACTCACTGAGGCAGAGAGCCAAAGTCAGTAAACTAAACCTGTTGGCGCAGCTTTTTTGTTTTGTTTTGTTTTGAAGAATTAAACTTATGAAGATGCTTATTTTCATTTTTACCAGCAGGTATTTATTGGCAGATGAGACATGGACATGATTTTGGAAAGCATTTTAAAGCAGAGCACAACGCAAATAAGGATTCATCGCAGTTTGATTTTAGTGCATAAGAAATCTCAGCCAACAAAGCCAAAGATCTGCATGTCTTAGAAACCAAAAGGAGACCAGAGATTTTCTTTTGCAGCAGACTGATACTTTGAGATAAAAAGTGCTTTGAAAAAATTTACTAAACCTCAGTTTTTAAGAAAACTACTCAGAATATTGATTCATCATAAGTCATCTTAAGTTTCAGCTCTAGATTTTATAGGATATTCATCTTATTTGTAGTTCTGCTTTAAGTCTGTGATATCATTCTGCTACGACATTACCCAAAAACGTTGAGATAAAATACGACCCAGACAGCACAACCACCAGCCAACATTGCACAGTAGTTGCGTAGTGATGACATAGACCATTTACTCCCGTAAACACTCCTCAAATCTTTACTGTAGATAGCAATATCACTCTCCCTTCGCCCTCCTCAAGTTCCCACTCTGCCCACTCTGCCCTGTTATCATCTCTGAGCCTGTAACACACACACAGTTTGATTGAAGTCGTTGAGTCACACAAAGTTCATAGAAAATTATTTTTAGCTGAAGGGACTTGCCTCTAAAAAAGCTGCAGTGGAGTTTCTCCATAACAGTGGTGAGTCACACAGATGTCCACAGCAACGTTTTTGTTATTATTATTATTATTATTATTATTGTTATTGATTTAGGGGGATGTTTGCTTAGTTTGTTTATTTAAATAGTAGTCATAAAAGAATTGCAGTGTTCAGCTTATTAAAGACTTTAAAAAGTTACTAACAGCAAATGAGTTTCAGATTAATCAAATTACTCCGGCAAACAGACTGAAGTTATGTCATCAAGAAAAGCATCAAATCATGTGTGAAAGACAACACATATATGGTAAGTCAAGAAATCATCAAGACTCAGGAGGACGATAAATGCATGAATATTCTTTTATTTATTTTTTTCTCATTTTTAATAAGGTCAAAATGTTCAAAACAAGCACTAATAGATTCTTTTCTAATGACAAATATTTGGTTAAAAGCAATAATTTACAATAGAAGTCAATGGTTTCAGCTGCTCTGCGGTTTTTATTTTTATGTTCTGGTTTGGTCCAAAAGCTGATTTGAGTTTAAATAAATGTTGACAAGTATGAGTTTTTTTCTTTTCATGTGTTTGTTCTTGTTTTGTTTTTTTGTTTATTTAAAGAAAACATTCAAGTTCCTTGGCAACATCACTTTGGTTTTTAGCTCTGTTTCTCAAAGGAGCCCTACATCAAATGGGTTAATAAAAAGGCTAAAAATGTTAATTTGTACATTAAGACTTGATTGATTGTTGCAGCTCTGATCCAAGAGTCTCTCTTCAAATTTATAGTATCAGTCTGTTCCTAACACATAAGTTTAAAAACTGAGAAATCTCTTGGATCACAAGTGAAAAGCTTTAAAAACCCAGATAAAAATCTCAAATGTCTTTTGCTTAGTACTTAGAATTGATATAAATTTCATTATCAATATTCTATCCCCAAAAAAACATCTGAGTGAATTAAGTGTTTCCTGTTTGAGAGAAGACAGAGGCAATGGAAAAATGGTTAGAGGACTAATTCAATGCTGGAAAATCACTCTGTGGTTTCTATGAGATGGCTGTTGTCCTGGAAGTCCTTTCTTCCTGGCGGGAGGCAGGGTGACTGTGACCCAGGCTGGGGGGGGCAGAGGCTGGCTGGAGGAAGATAAACAGGCTGCTCTGTATTGTTCTGCTGGTATCACAGAGAAGCTGTCAGCCTGAGTGATTGAAGGCTCAACCTCCTAAAATAGGCCCTTCAAGGCCGGACTGCCTCTCCCTTCCACCCTGTTATAAATAATCTGTGTATGTGTGTGTGTTCGTGCATTTTATGGCAGTGTGTTCTAGCTGAGGAGCAAGAAAGAAAGAGTGTGTGAGCAAAAGGAGAGAGAGGTGATCACTGCCAGGGCGGCCTTAGAAAGTGAAGCCACTGAAAACAATAACAGGAGGTTTGTGAGGCTGTGAGCCAAACAGTGACAGATACCCACCACACACAACCCTCCACTGACCTCTGAGTGCACACACACACTCATACTGGAGTCTTGAACATACTTTCAGTAACAGTATACTCACTCTCCCTTCAGTACTCATTATTCCAAGTCATTTGTGTGTGTTCATGCCTGTTTGGACAGTGTCTTGTAAATTTCCACCTGAGGGAATATCACTCCATCACTTGGACTCTAGCAGGTGTGCCAGGAAGAAATGCTCTGCATGCATATATGACAAGAACAAACCACCAGCACACAAATGAAAACACATATTCAAGCAGCTGAGCGAGGATTCACTTTTGTGGATAATGCTGAAAAAACAATCACACTCAAGGAAAAACTTTCTTTTAAATGGAAGTCGGCGTCAGAATAAAGCTGTCAGGGAGCTTTCTGCTTTGAATGAATATCCAAAAACCTCAGCCCACCCACACTGCCTCTGCTCCTACTCTTCTCCCTTTACAGTAACTGGTCTGAGTCCAGTGACTGCTCAGCTCAGACCCAACTCTCATCTTCTGCCGAGAGAGCTTCTGGATATGTTGCACCTCGACCCGTCAGCCAGGCTCCACTTATGAGAACTTGGTTTTAGGTTCATTTCAAAGCAATGGATGTGCAGAGTTATGCAGGGCTGATGCAGTCGCGCTCACAAAGACACACAGATCAGTCCCAGCTCAGCACAGTGGCGTACAGTCTCAAGCTGGCCTCAGTCTGCTCCAAAGTATGCCTGCTATGCTCAACATTGCTGACCTGATTTCCTATCCTGCTCTCATTGGAGCAGGATACCTAGAGAGAGCAGACGCCGATGAAGCGCCTCTGCGTGAAAAAGGCATTCAGTTTATTGTTCTTGCAAACCTGTTGAATCGCTCTCAGGAGGGAGGAGTTTATGGTTTCAGAGGGAGGTCAGAGGTCATGTTGACTCTCAGGCCAGTTAAGAAAGCGAAAAAGAATAAATCATTCCCTCTGTGAATCTGTAAATATTTACTGTTGTCATTCTTCTCTTGCTGCAGATCACTAGATGGTGAATTTAATATGAGCAAGAGCGAGAAAAGGAAAGGCTCCAGCATCATCTGCTGAAATCTTTGGTGTGACTTTCTGCCAGCCCATGTGGAAGACGCCCGTGTCCTGAAAGGTGCTGCTTATGTTGGTCAAATCTTAAGAAATCAAGAAGGAGTAAAAGAAAAGCTGTCAGAAAAACTGGGTGGCAGTGTTTCCCTTTACACAGAAACACTGCCAAGACAGCAACTTAGCCCCTCAAAACCAACTTATTCATCACTGCTTTTGTAACTACTTGCATTTCAGATGTGAGGGAAGTCAAAACAATCATCTTTTCTCATCAGTATTCTATCTTACAAAGCACATAAAGATAACATTTACTTTAAAGAGCAGATGATTTGAAACACTGCCCTGAAATATAATAATCTACTGTGCACATTGGGTGATTTCCCCAGTCTGCAGTGCAGAAACCAGCACAGTCTTTGGAGTGAGGGGAGGAGATGATGAGCTCAGACTTTGACCTCAGTGGGTTTTCAGGTTTCTTACTTTTCAGGGGAAACTCAAACCTGCAGAAGGAGAGATGAACCAGGCACGAAGGAGGGGAAGCCAAACCTTTAATGTTGATGTGGTTCAGAGCATCCTTGATATGTTGCAAGGTTTTATCATAAAACTGGTTTCATAACTCTTTGACTGTGACATAGACTTGTGTACGTTGGTTATTACAGTTATATACGTAAGTCTGGTATTTGTATTTTCTTTGATGATTGGCTAAGATAAGCAGTAGCATCATATTTCATGTAGAAAACTGTGTTCTGGGAAATACCGTATTATCTAGTCTTATTTTTGTGTGTGTAATACAGTATAAAGCTCGGGTCACAAGTCTTCAGGTTGCAATCTTCAATTCCTTAAAAAATGAACATCATGTAAAACTAAAGCATCAAACTGCCTGGATCTATAAAAAGCACTATTCTGAAAATTTGTGTCTGCTCATATGATGTAAATTCTCTGATGTTTCATTCTAAATCTACCAGAATCTTCCACATGAGACCAGCTACACATCTTATTCAGACTTCACTTTAATGAGTTTTGTCAAACAGAGCTGTCAGCTGCCTCTGGGCCCCAAATTCCAAAATTCACGACAATCATTTGTTGCATTGTAATTCAATTTAATGCTCATTTGTGTGAGAATATACATTATTCAAGAGGCAGCATCATGGCGGGGGCCTCTCTCACAGCCTAACATTATTAACCAGTCTTGAGTCTCTGTTGAGCAGAGGTCTGGGCCCCTTGACACAACGGTTGGTTGGGGTTCATGGTGCTTCGTGTTGTTTTTTGTTCCAAGACTGTTGCAGCAGCGGCAGCAGAATAAGCTGTCAGCTTGCATCACTTTTTAGATTAAAGAGCATTTTAAATATATTTTTCATGCTTAAATTCTTTTATTTTTTTCTAAAGCCTTCAACTATATATCCAAGACAAAATTAAGTAGTGTTTCTCATTATATTAAAAATATATAACAGATACACTACATCTTTCTGTTGTTTTGAATATTCTTAATCTAAAAATGGGGTGCAAAACAGCACTGTATGATGTAAAATAACCAACTTCAGCTTGCTTGACTTCAAGCCTTTCATGTAGAAGTAAAAAAGGAGTTCATAATGGTATACATACAGCACATTTTTCTATCACATCCACGTTCACACACCAGTGACTAGGGGCAATTAGGGACGCTGTATCTTGTCCAAGGTCAAAAGACTAAAGAAGCCAGTCATCAAATCACTGATATCTTACAAACATTAATACATACAGGGGTTAGACAATGAAATTGAAACACTTGGTTTTAGACCACAATAATTTATTAGTATGGTGTGGGGCCTCCTTTTGCGGATAATCCAGCGACAATTCGTCTTGGAAATGACATATACGAGTCCTGAACAGTGGTCAGAGGGATTTTAAGCCATACTTCTTGCAGGATAGTGGCCAGGTCACTACGTGATGCTGGTGGAGGAAAACGTTTCTTGATTCGCTCCTCCAAAACTCCCTAAAGTGGCTCAATAATATTTAGATCTGGTGACTTTGGCCATGGGAGATGTTCAACTTCACTTTCATGTTCATCAAACCAATCTTTCCTCAGTCTTGCTGTGTGTATTTGTGCATTGTCATCCTGATACACTGCACCGCCTTCAGGATACAATGTTTGAACCTTTGGATGCACATGGTCCTCCAGAATGGTTCATTAGTCCTTGGCCCATCTAGCACAAGTCCTGGGCCAAGCGAATGCCGTGATTTGGGCAGCTGTGGTTTTACGTTTTTTGGATACAATCCGGGTTAGCACCCGAACATCACGTTCAGACAGCTTCCTCTTGCGTCCACAGTTAATCCTGTTGGATGTGGTTCGTCCTTCTTGGTAGTATGCTGACATTACCCTGGATACTGTGGCTCTTGATACATCACAAAGACTTGTCTTGGTCACAGATGCGCCAGCAAGACATGCACCAACAATTTGTCCTCTTTTGAACTCTGATACAATGTTGTATGCATTGCAATGTTTTGAGCAAAACCTGGCTTTTTACCCTGCTAATTTAACCTTCACACTCTGCTCTTACTGGTGCAATGTGCAATTAATGAATATTTGCCACCAGGCTGGTCTAATTTAGCCATGAAACCTCCCACACTAAAATGACAGGTGTTTCAGTTTCATTGTCCACCCCCTGTATATATATATATATATATATATATATATATATATATATATATATACACACACACACATACACTCACCAGCTACTTTATTAGGTACACCTTGCGAGTACCCGGTTGGGCCCCTTTTGCCTTCAGAACTGCCTTAATCCTTTGTGGTATAGATTCAACAAGCTACTGGAAACATTCCTCAGAGATTTTGCTCCATATTGACATGACAGCATCACGCAGTTGCTGCAGATTTGTCGGCTGCACATCCGTGATGTAAATCTCCCGTTCCACCACATTCCAAAGGTGCTATATTGGATTGAGATCTGGTGACTGTGGAGGCCATTTGAGTACAATGAACTCATTGTCATGTTCAAAAAACCAGTCTGAGATGATTCACGCTTTATGACATGGAGTGGTATCCTGCTGAAAGTAGCCATCAGAGGATGCTACACTATGTACGTGGTCAGCAACAAAACTCAGGTCGGTTGTGGTGGTTAAACCATGCTATGTTGGTACTAAGGGGCCCAAAGTGTGCCAAGAAAATCTCTCCCACACCATTACACCACAACCACCAACCTGAACTGTTGATACAAGGCAGGATGGATCCATGCTTTCATGTTGTTGACACCAAATTCTGAGCCTACCATCCGAATCTCGTAGCAGAAATGGAGACTCATCAGACAAGGCAACATTTCTCCATCTTCTATTGTCCAATGTTGGTGAATCTGTGCGAATTGTAGCCTCAGTTTCCTGTTCTTAGCTGACAGGAGTGGCACCTGGTGTGGTCTTCTGCTGCTGTAGCCCATCTGCTTCCAGGTTGGATGTGTTGTGCATTCAGAGATCCTCTTCTGCATACTTTGGTTGTAATGAGTGGTTATTTGAATTACTGTTGCCTTTCTATCAGCTCGAACCAGTCTGGCCATTCTCCTCTAACCTCTGGCATCAACAAAGCATTTGCGCCCACAGAACTGCCACTCACTGGATATTTTCTCTTTTTCGGGCTATTTTCTGTAAAGACTAGAGTGTAGATCAGGAGTTTCTGAAATACTCAGACCAGCCCGTCTGACACCAACAACCATGTCACGTTCAAAGTCACTTAAATCCCCTTTCTTCCTCATTCTGATGCTCTGTTTGAACTGCAGCAGATCGTCTTGACCATGTCTACATGCCTAAATGCACTGATTTGCTGCCATGTGGTTGGAAAATTTGCATTAACGAGCAGTTGGACAGGTGTACCTAATAAAATGTTAGGTTTAATAGGTACAAGGTGTTCGTTGTGGCAGCTGGTCTGACCATGCTTCCAATGGACGGGAGAGGAGATTTAGATTTAAAAATGGCCTTTAATAACCTACTTCCTACATCATACTCATTCCATGGCTTCAACCCATTATCCCCCCCCCCCCCCCCCCCCCCCCCCCCCCATCCCCAACCTAAAAAGCCAGAATCATTCCTCCATCCTCAGCCAACCTACATACAACTCCTTTTATGGTCCATACACACTTGAAGACGTCAAACTGTCCCATCATCCTGTAATAGGAATGTTCGATCTTAAGCTGAGATTTTATCAGACTGTAAAGCGTCATTTTCACATTGGTACAAGCTGCAGATTCAGCACCATGTTTCCGTGTTAGCCATATGGCAAGTTTAACTGTGGCAAAAAGCACATTCAGTAGTTGGTGGACATGTTTCTTCTTAACAGAATATTTAGGGCCAAACACAAACAAGGGGAAAGAGAAAAACCTCCCCCAGTCTGAGACACCTCTCTCAAGATATCAAATGTCTCCCCCAAACGTTGACAGTGAACCACCAAGTGGGCAAGAATTTCAGAGTGACCACAAAACCCACAGTTTTCAGACTGACCCGGATCCAGTCGCGCTCTGTATCTGTTTGTAGCTATGGCGCCGTGTATCCTCCACTGGAGGTCAGCCGCCAGTTTCTCAACAGGCAGCTTGTACAATGACCGCCAGCGTCCCCTTGGAGACGAACATAAGCCAAACACCTCTATCCAACCTCGATTCTGTCAAGTCCATCAGAAGCCCGAAGTGTCTCACCTTCACACAAAGTTCATAAACTCCTGCCTTCCTCAGACAGTTAAAGGGAGGGGAGGGGAGGAGAGGAGAGGAGAGGAGAGGAGAGGAGAGGAGAGGAGAGGAGAGGAGAGGAGAGGAGAGGAGAGGAGAGGAGAGGAGAGGAGAGGAGAGGAGAGGAGAGGAGAGGAGAGGAGAGGAGAGGAGAGGAGAGGAGAGGAGAGGAGAGGAGAGGAGAGGAGAGGAGAGGAGAGATTAAATAAAACTGAAGTTTGAAAAAAATAAAGAAAAAACTGAAATTAAATGGTATACAAATCTTCTTGATTGGCCATACTGGATCAGGAATGGCTTCTGTTAATTCTTTGAGCCGTCTCTGACTCAAAGGTGTCTAGATCTCAACCCAATCAAGTTTTTGTGGGATGTACTGACAAACAAGTCCGATGTATCAAGGCCCATTTCACAACTTACAGTGCTGATTCCACATGGTCAAAAAGAGTAAACATAACTAAAAGGAAAGCAAAATCTGCTGTGAGTTCCCCAGATCTCCATAAAAAGACAGTGCAAGAATTCAGTACCAGCATCTAATTGAAACTGTGGTGCAACACACTGGATCTCTATGTGATGGACCATAAACATAAGCTGTTACACGGCAACACCGCCTGGTTCGTGCAATGTTTCTTCTAACAAACATGGTTGAGCTGTGCCATGCCATACCATATGTGCTTATTCAAAGAAACGTGAATTCTGTTGTTTGTTGTTGTTATGAGTATATATGTGACCCAGTGGCTTCTCTGAATGGACAATTGCTCTTTGTGTAAATAATTGGAACAAGGTTTTCTCAGCAGTTTCCTCAGCCAATTAGGACCCAACTGAGCTGACCCCTCTCATGTTCTTGTCTCGCCAGTGATGTCCTCATTAGGGCGTTCCACCTATTGACCCTTTTATTTCAGCCCGTTTTCACTCCGACGGCGTCACATACCACAGTTTTGTTAGGACCTTTTGGCTTAGAAATCGATGCAGAAGGAGCCTTCGCTGTCCGTTTTCAACACGCCAGGTGAACGCAGTGAAACTGTGTGCCATTATCGCTTCCAGAAAATCTGACTTTTTTGACAGAATATTTACTTACTCATTTATGCAACCTCTTTGCTTTCTCTTAAAAATCCAATTTGAAAGTTGAAAAATGTCAATGCAGTTGAGGCAAATACAGAAAAAAGACAAAGCTTTGCACACTTTAGAAATTGTGGGGATTGCCAAAGGAATGAATGCACTGCTGGCTGACTTATCTACACATACTGTATGCAGAAATGGGGCATTAAAAATAACTATGATTGTTTTCTAATCATAGTAAATTAGTTTTAGTGCCTAAACCTAACTAGGATTTTATGTAGGCTATTCTAAACTGAAACATGTATTTTTGATGCCTAAATCTAACCAGTAAACTGAAACTAACTTGAAAAGAAAAGAGCAAACAGTTATTTGCAAACCGTTACTGATCAAACTTGCATCGTTTGACTTGCTGCCATCTTCCATCCAAAATAGCTATGATGATTGTTGATAAACAATTTCTCAGCTAAATGTTGCAGCCTCACAGAGGGACACCTTCTCTCCCTGAGTATTTGAGTTCTGACAAAACCTCAGTATTTGATGCTCTGAGATAACAGGTTTATCTCACACATGCACCTTTTTTTTTTTTTACCCACTTTCATTTATTTTCCTATTTCCTTGGCAATAGTCTTCCCACTTACTACAGACCTGTACATCCAGTTTTTGGGGAGTTATGTTCAAGCTGAAACCCTCAGTGAGACTGTATCACTCTTGGCTCTGCCAGTCATATCCATACCGGACTGAAAAGATGCTGATGGGTCTCTTCTCCAGCTCTCTGTGGTTCATCCAGAGCACACATGCCCTGCTTTGATCTGTACCCTGGCACAGTGCTGGTGGAATGGAGCAAATATTGACTCCATCTGAGCCAGACAAATCACTCCCCCTTGCTGCGCTCCTTCTCTTTCACTCTCCTTTACATTTGCTCTGTCCCCCCCTCTAATCTGCCATTACCTCTTTCTCTCACATCCCCTTTCATCCCCTTTCTGCAGCTGCCTTTCTTTTCACCCCCTTTGTGTCCATGTCTGTCACTCTCACTCTCTTTCTGCTCGAAGCTTCTCAGGCTTTCAGGACTTTTAGGTCAGGCCTCTCCTCCTCCTCCTCCTCCTCCTCCTCCTCCTCCTCCTCCTCCTCTTAGCTGCCCTCACAGAGTTGGATCCACAATCTGGTTTGTCCCAAGCTTGTTTGGGTTTCCCATGCATGAATATCTCTCACCTGAGCGCACTGTAGGTTCAGCCACATGCTGCCGCCATGAGCCTGGAACTTACTTTCCCATCTGGTTGACCTAAAAACATGCACAGGCAAAGTGTGAAGGCGCTCATGTTGGTATGTGCTAACATACCTTTGTACTGTATGATGTTCATATGTGCAGCAGCCGGCTACTGTAGAGCAGAGACGGGGGAAATGATCCAACACAATTTTTTTTTTAGATAAAACTTAAAAATGCAGTTTTTCTTTTTTCCTTTGATCTGCTTCCTTTTCCTTTTCTCTTAATATTTGCAGATTATGTTTAACAGATTTTTCTACACCTGAGGTACAGTTTTAGAGCGAGTCTATAGCTGATGTATTCTGCAAAGACTTAAGATGTGGCTCTGAGCACAAAACCAGAGCAGCAAGTGGTGCTTGAAAATGTTTTAATCCTGCATGATACGAGTCGATTTTTAACACAAGTCCTAAAAGTTGATAAAGAAAAATTAATAAAATGAACAAGTACAAACAAACAGTATTTTATCAAATTTTCATTGGATGTGGGCAAGCATCATGTTTTATTTGAAGAACAGAGATCTATTAAAGATTTGAGCTCCACGTGTGAGGAAGTTAGTTCAGTACAGTACAGCAGAGAGGACAAAAAATCATCTATATTACTCAGCCCGGGGATGATCAACCATTTAGGAGCAAGACATATGTTGTGCAATCAACATTTTTAGTGTTTAATACTGATCTGAGTCATTTAGAATGAAGAATCTGCTTGTATTGAATCGCAGTCTGGGTCTTTTTTCTTGCACCACACAGCTCCAAACTACACATGATTAAACTTATTGAGATCATGGCCAAGTGTATGCTTGACACCTCTGACGCTTTGTACTGCAGTGAAGAAAACATCCTTTGTTCATGGCGTTCCTTAGCATTTTTTTTTTTCATTATCAACATTAGACGAAGCCTCTGAGTTTGCTGAATGAACTCATTGTATTCAAAAGTATTCAAGTGTTCAACTTTAAGTGTCTAATCTAATTGGTACTATTAAATGACGCTCTGTCGTCGTCACCACCACCTCACGAAAACATTATATTGCAGACGTCATGAATGACTGTCCAGCTGCTCTTGTTTTTTTTTTTTGCTTTAGTATACACAGCAGACATGTTGGCAGGCTCCTGCCACAACCTTCCAGAGCAGCTGTATTTCAGGATGAGAGTTGATGAGATGCTGATCAACCAAAAAAAAGGCCCTGATCAGGACCAGTCTTCTAAAGTTCACACATCCATCCATTTTCTACACCAACTTACTCCGGTTCAGTATCGTGGAGAGACTGGAGCCTATCCTAGTGGCCATTACGTGATATGACTCTGGACAGGTCACAGGTTCATTCTATTACTTCCAATAGCATTGTTCCAATACCCGATCAGTACCTGCTCCGATATTGACTAATTAGTTAAATCAGATATCAGATGAATAAGGCCGATCCAGCACCCTGATCCAGTCATTTCTCTTTTTTTTTAATTAATATCGTACACAGTAATATAGTTACAGTGATTGAGTCACTTCAATTCTGTGTTTACAAGGTTGGTTACATCATCATGCAGAGCAGAGAGGTGTTAGTTATTTCTTTTTGCTGCTAATGTACACTTTGTTATTTGTTGATAAATAATATTAAATCTTTTTTTTTTAATTTGTTCATTTTTAATAAAGCTAAATGTTTATGTCAAGCCTGATGCCTTCACTCAAGGCAAGGTGTACGGTTCATTCATTTAACAGTAATATTGGATTGGTATTGGGTATCGGCCAATATGCTCAGCCCAGGTGTTGGCATTGGAATGGATCGGGAAAAAAATGGACCAGCACAATAATGATAATATTAATGGATTAGATTTATATTGCGCTTTTTCTTGCAGGGGACTCAAAGCCCTCACAGTAGGTCCATTATTCTTTCACTCATCATTCATACTTGGTAATGATGGAAGCGTGGCAGCCATTTTGCACCTACGGCCTCTCTGACCACCACCGGAAACATTCACACACATCCACACACCAGCGAGGCCCCCTCGCTGGGGGGGGGGGCTTAGGTGTCCTGCCTAAGGACAGAACGACAGATGGCTGGGGGATCAGGATTCAAACCGTCCATCCTTCGATTATTGGCCGACCTGCTCTACCACCTGAGCTGCTGCCCAACCCCCCCCCCCTGCATCTCTACTTAAAGGTAGAGTCCAAAGTGTTTCCCCGTTTCTGTTTGTAAACACTATTCAAACTGAAAGCCCTTCCCCTCGGGCTAATGGTCACGTTGCTCTTCAGCCCCAAGCATCTCCCTCAAAGCTAGAACGTGGGTGAAAGCCAAACCAATATTAAAGGTTGAATACGGACAGAACAGCGACATCACGTGTGTCTAGGTTGTAGTTGCAACAGCAGAAAAACAACTCCAGCCGCTGGGATGCCAGGCTCACTGCCGATACGCAAGTGACCAACAGTCTGCAGCATTTCCAACAAGTAACGCAGTTTATAACTGACAGCTAACGTTAGCCATGTTAGCAAACAAGCTAGCTTACCGATCCAGCAGGAAAGTCGCCATTTCCGTGTTTTGACTCTGTGGAAAACGTTTATGTGGGTCCATTTAGTGAAGTCTTCACCTAAATTTACTCCAGGTTTTGCTCTTCTCAGGTCACTCCTCCTCAGAAACAGATAACAATATCTCGTGGGCTCTGAAGCAGCTGCTTCACTCGCCCTATCCACTGTTTCCCCCTGTACAAGCCTGACTATGACCAAAATATTGTTTCCACACAGAGATCGTATTTGGCAACCTGCAATGGCGGCGTGTATTGGCTTATAGATGTAAATGAAATGCCATCATCGAACCCATCAAAATTTGTTTTATAATTATTTTTAGGCTAAATATAATTTTTCTGGGAAATGTTGTATTTTCATTCTGTACACCCCCAAACGACGTGGAGGTATTATTTTTTTTTAAATGTAGCTTTTAATAAAAATGTTCCATATTCAACCTTTAACCCTGTTTTTTGAGCATGCATTATCTAAAGCTCTTTTCACCGCAAAATACTTCCTTTTCTTTGCTGCATCTGCCATTTATCGAGAAATCTAGTGAATCTGGTGTCGGCTCCAGTCGACGTTTAAAAAAAAGAAAAACTAAGTTCGCTCCAGTCAATGAGTTTATCTCAACAGAACGCTACACCCTTAGCTCTGTCATTGGCTGGAGACAACACACAAATCTCCACCCAGAAACGTCCCGAATACACCAAAACAAAGAGAAACGGCGAAATACAGTCAGGGGAGGGGGAGTTGCAAACAAACTCATGGAGACATGAAAGCAGAGGCCCAAAGGTGCAGATTAAGCCAGATTTCATTCACACAAGATTAGCGTTTATTTTCAAGGGAGCACTCTGAACTCTAAAATCAGATTGGACTTATCCTATTTCTAATTAAAAGCCTGTTTCTCATTACATTGGAGTTGATGAGTCCACCATCAGAAAAACCCAAAACCACAATGATGAGACTGACAGGACTACCGAGAGAAAAAGCACATTACTGCTGGCCTGCAGATCGCTAATAAACAGTGAGATGACAAATTTCTGGAGTAAAAAAAATAAACATTTCTAAATAATGTGACAGGACAAAAGGAGGCCCTGGGTGGGGTTTGAACCCCAAGAGAGGCAAGCACACTATTCATTCAGCCTTGTGGTAAAGTAGCCAGGACGCATGATCAGTTGGAGGCATAGCGACAAGACCCCCACACTGTCACAGTGAGAAGTTTTATGTTCTCGGAAAAGACAAAAAGAAACATTGCAGCATTGATGTGCTTCTGGACAATTTCATCAGAGAGGTGCAGGTACAACTGGGACAGAAACCAGTGCTCAAGCCTGTTTGTAAACAGAGTTGCAGAGTATTTAACTTTATGTAACAGTGTGGGGTCCTGTCACTATGCCTCCGATAGATCACGCGCCCTGGCTACTTGGCCGCAGGGATGTCCCTTTGGCTGACTGGTAAGCACACATGACTCTCACCTAGGAGTCTGGGGATCAAACACTGCCTGGGCCCTCTGTTGCCACATTTACAAAGAAGAAAAGTATCAATGGAAATTATCCATAACTTGAAAAAGGTTGCAGCACTTTTCTGAGAGCAGAAGATTGTGGATCTAGTCAAATAACAGAGAGAACTAAGGTCCAGAAAGTCCCAAAGGCTATG
The DNA here is from genome assembly GCA_023101725.1 of Atherinomorus stipes. Lineage (NCBI taxonomy): Eukaryota > Metazoa > Chordata > Actinopteri > Atheriniformes > Atherinidae > Atherinomorus > Atherinomorus stipes. Next base: position 70,687 of record JALJCO010009054.1, read on the forward strand.
AAGGCTAAGAGTCCTTGCATTGGCATACTGCAATACCTTTTAAAATGTGATTTTGGTGGTTAGAAATGAGCTGATATATTACTTCAGAGACGGATCCCATAGTTTAAGCATAGAGACATTATCCTGAAGGTGAAGAGGAGGAAATTGAGGCTCTGTATATATACCAAAGACAGTATTTTCTTTACATGTGAGGTTGAAAAAGTTCATGCACAAGTGTGTATCAAAACTCAACAATAAAAAGGTGCTTTATGATGGTAATCTCATTCTTGGGTCAAATTAATTTACAAATAATCAAAATGTTACAGAGGCTTGTTACAATCCTGTGACTGCCAACTATGGTTTGCAGCCCGTGGTGTTTGGATGCAAGTAGCCCATCTATAAGGAACTTTTTCAATCTGTGAAACACAGTGGTGGTAGTATCATGGTTTGGTCCACACTCCTGCATTTAGGCCAGGGCAATGGCTTCTGAAGTAAACAAGTCAGTTCTATAAAAAAATATCAGGACAGATTCAGTGTTTGGGTCAACGAGTAAGAAAGCCACCTTTATCAACACAGATAATCCAGTAAACCATCTTTAAAAAGTCTAAAATGATGTTTACGGTAACTAAAACACATCTTCTGGGTAATATTGCTGTCTGCACTAAACCCCACATTAAAAGCAACTGAAACATTACTTTCAACCGCAGAAGTAACCCAATCAACTCATAACCTTCTAAATCCAGATGAAGACATCTCTTCCCCTACTGTTATCTTTGTTGAAGCATGTTTCGGCGTTGCCTCTTTTCTCTGTTGGTTTGAAATGAGAGGTACATGTCCAGAAGCAGGACTGACCTCCCCCTGCTCTCCACACTTCTTCTAGACCTTTATCAGTCATCAAGAGACCCAACTTTGACTCCTCAGATGGTCTGAAGAAGCCTCAAGGCCTCATTAACTTTAACAGCAAAACTCTCCCTGTGCTGGAGCCTGAGGCTGGGGTGTGTGTGTTTCTGGAGGCAGGGTTTGTGGATACATGCAAGAAGTTTTTCGAGTGATTTATCACTCCCACAGGGCACCGCCACTCTGATCCGCAGTGCTATTACTCAGATCAACCACGCGAGAAATAACAAATCTGCTGCTACATATAGACCTCCCCAGACACATGCACAGACACATAGCATGTGTGTGTTGTGTTGACTAGTTGAGACAGACATTTAGCTAATCAGGGTCCTGTGGTTGGTGGTGCTTATCGACAGACCAGCACATAAGTTGTTTCTTCTCAGAGATCCAAGGAAAGAGGGAGGAGGGGGAGACGGGGAGAGAAAGACAGGGAGGGAGGGAGGTTGCAGAAACAGTCACGGACCACTGGTGGTCATGGCAATGACCTCTGGCTAATTGTAGTTACTGATAGACACAGTGCTTAGAAGTCCAGAGATATCAATTTCACTAATCACACACAGAATACGCACACACTAAAAGCTACTGCATGTGTCCATACATATCTAGCTTCTGGAATCTGCCCTCATCATTATTGCTACGCCTTTTACATTAACTTTTTTGTTTTGCCAAATCAAATCTTAAGCCCCCTGTGTAATGTGGTTTAGTCTTCAGTCGTTGGCTTTGAAGTCACTAATCTCCGTCACCATCTCTGTGGCCATACTGTAGGATGCCTGTCCAAGAAAAGCAGCAGCCTGGCCCTGGGACATCTCAAAACCAGGGTGTGTTAATATGTGCTCAACCATAACTCCCTGCAAACACGCCCTCCTTTCCACTTGTTGGTCGCTTACATTTCCACCATGTCGCCTCTCCACTGCTGGGTGGGAATGTTATGAAAAGTTAGAATTGTTTCTTACCAACTGTGGAAATGCTGTGATGGGTATCAGGCTCTTTGGGAAAGAAATAATTTATGCTCAACAGTTCAGGCCCTACCCTAGGTTTGTTTTCTTCTATTTTTTCAAAAGCATCAAATGTTTTAAAAGGTGACACATCTGGACTGCATGCTGGCCAGTTTAGTCCATATGGAGCCAAACTGATTAGGAGTGCTGCAGCAAGGTTTATCTTGTAAACAGTCTCATCTTTATGGCAGCAAATGTTTTAAAACCTGTAAATATTACTCAGTTTTATGGGTACTTCACACATGAGAAAGTTAAGAGTGACGTAGCTATTAGCACACCCCCATATATTCTCTTTGATGTTGACCTTGTGTCACCCATGACTTCAGATTTTAATGATCAGACAGTTTTCTGTTTATCTTCAGTCCATTTTCAGAGCTCGGGCCAAGAAAGATGACGGTGCTCTTGTGTCAAGTTTGATACCTTTTACAACTGGGTACAGTTGTAGTTTACATTTGTGCATGCAGCGTCAGCTCTGCTCACTGGGAATGGGTTTCAGAAGCCCCTGTAGAGATTTTGCCCACAGAATCCTGCCTGTTTTTAGTGTGGTGTCATCTGAGGGTCTGAGGATGATAAGCATTCAGTATTGGTTTTCACCCTTGTTCTGCTGAATCCTTTTGATATCAAGCTCTGCAGATGATGAAATCCCTCAATTCTTTGCAATTTCATCATGACCTCCCTTATTATTAACTTCTGAAGATTGATGCTCTTTTCTATGCCCCATCTTGCTACTGGCCAGCCAGGTAGCCCACTTAGCTGATGTTCTACTCAGTTTTTTGGCTTTTCACAGCCTTTCCATTACTTTGACTGGGAACAAAGTTCTGCAGTTGTCTCCTTTTCTTGCTTTCTCCTCCATTCATTTCTCTTCTCTTTTGCTGTCCTCTCACGTGCTGCTTTGAACCTGACTTGACAAAAAGCTCCTCCACTCTTGTCTTTTCTCGTCTGAGCTCCCCCCCCCCCTCTCTGTTTTCATTGTGACGAGGTTGATGTTTTTTATTAATGTGTCATGCAACTATTCCCAGTCCTCAAGGGACTTAAAAGACTCTAAAAATGAATGCAAACCAGAAGCAGAGCGTAGCACAGATATTTAAAAGAAGCGGCTCTAGAGACCAAACACACAGAGGATCGCATACTTTATTTTCAGGCTTTTTTTTTTAAACAAAAATATCTGATTAAAGATGTTCCTATTCCCCACTTAAATGAGTTTCCAGATGCATTTTTTTTTTTTTTTTTGCTGATATTTGTCTGTTTTTATATGCTCCAGATTATTTCCTGTTTATATCTTTACTATATGATATAATGGGGGATCAATGTTCTTTGGTAATCTCATTTAATCTGCCAGCCTCAGTAGACAGGAAACAAATAACAGTCCTTATTTGTGGAACTACAGATCTTTTTAATAAAGTAGATAAAAGAGATTTTTTTTTATTTGCTGTGTACATCCTGTACATGGCCTTACGGTGTTTTCAAGCCATGTCTCCAACTTGAGATTTAATTGCTTGAAACATCATAAGAGAAGTCCTTCCTGTACATTAGCCTCCTGAGAAACTGAGTAAAGCTGTTGAAGCCTTCCAAAAAGTTTTTTTTTTCTCCCCTTCTCCACCTCTGTGTCACCCTTTACCTCCCTCCACTGTCCCCTGTGGGGTTCTGGCCTTCCTGCTCTGTTGTAGAAAACTGACTGGCTGAAAGGTTGGGTGGATTGCAATTCTGTGCAACAAAGTTGGCATCAGGCAGTTTTCACATCTGCTTCAGACCAAAGCTGAGAAGAGTTCACAACCCACAAACATGCACTCACAGACACACTCGAAGATTTGTAATTCAGGCTCAGAAGTGGCTTGTCTCCTGGGTGCACTTATCTGAGCTCCAAATTGGTGAAGCATGTCTGGTTTCTTTAAATGTAATTAAACAGTTAAGAGAAAACACAGGCATGTTTGTATCATGTAAAAATATATTTTCTTTCTTTTTTTTCCCGAAAGCCAACAGCTAGGCAATATTTCATCCGTGCGCAGAACATAAAATTACTCTCTATTTTGAACTTACGTATATAACTATATTAAAGCCAAGAATTTGTACTCCTCCGACAAAGTGTCTGCTGCAGATGCGGCCAGCTCTGGGCTGTTTCTGAGGAAGAGTAGATCATTAGTCCTGATCAGTGTGACCAAGCACAAAGGAGCAACATTATGTTGGATTGTGCAACTAAAAAGCGGCTCTGAGAGTTATTATCGCTTAGTCAGGACCCAGTTTGTGTGTATGTTTAAGAGAGGGTGTGTATTGTTTGTGCTTGTAAAAGTAAGAGGGAACGCGCGGAGAGTTGTGTAATCTGTCCATTTTGTGTCTCCTGCCTCCCTATTCTTTCTCTCCGTCTTTCCTGTGGCCCCCTGCCTGCCAGGCGTCACACCAAGGACCCACAAAAAGTTGTCGAGTGAACTGTGTAAACTGAAAGAGAGGGAGGAAAACGAAACCCTTCCCACATTGTAGAAATCACGGGGAGTGACTGTGACAGAAGGAAGGGGACAGAAAGAGTGAGAGCAGAGGAAACCCTCACAGAACTTCATCACATGTCTTTCAGGACTGGAACGGATTGCTAAACTGGAGTGATAATCAATATCCGTGGGTCAGAAGTTTGCGGGAGACTCTTGGAGCATGCAGCGCGGTTCATTTTCCAGGTAAAACTCTGACTTATGCAGCGGCTACCTTCGCCACATGTGGGTTTGCATCCTCCTTTGAGCGGACAGGGTATTCGTGCGACTGTGGTGGGATTTTTTATTTATTTATTTTTTTAAGTTGTTTTGTTTTCCCTGTGAACTTTTTGGTTTTACGCACGATCCCTACTTGTTGCGCTCTGGAGCTATGCAAGATAGGCTATATATGACAGGAATTCACCCACAGGCGTCGGGTTTTCTTTTTAAGAGTTCCCTCTTTCCCTTCAGGGCGGATTTTTGTGAGGTCTCCCCCTGATGTAAACCTCTCCCTCTCCCTGCGGCTCTGAGTTTATTCTACAATGTGCCACTGTAGCGGCCGAGGAAACGTGGAGCCGGGTAGGGGGTCGTTACTTCGGCCTGAGCGGCTCTGTTGTGTCGGGCTGTGCGGGACCTTTGTCTGTGTTTTTCGGGGGTAATTGTGAAGCCTGGTGTAGGGAAGCTTCCAGAGACCGCGGCGGTGCACCACACTGGGAAGAAGGGACCAATTACTCTGCCTACATGTGGCTTGCGGACTGGTGATTGCGGTGATGGTTTGGTTCTCGTGGTGAGCGCTGCAATGTCCATCTGAGCGAGTCTTTCAGTATCATGTTCAGACTAGTTTTTTTGGCAGGTTGGGAGACAGTTTTCCACTTGTTTCCAGTGCACTTGCCTCGATTTTTTTTTATGTTTTAGTGATAATTATAGGCATTTTCTCTCTGCTGAAAAAGTGCATTTATTTCACATTGTAAGAGAAAAATAAAACTATTCCTATCACCACAGTATTTCAAACTATACGACCAAAACATTTATAAAGTAAAACTGCACACGGTGATTTTGGATGGTGACTAATTACGCCTGTGTGTGGCTGATGAACGTGTGTGTGTTAATACCACATCCTTGGGGTGTGTTCAGTCTCAGGGAGTGTTGTTGAGTGAAAACATGCTTGCTGTTTAAACCTATTTGTTTGTTAGCGCCTCCTAGGATTTCTCAGATTGATTGAGATGTTTAACCTTAAACATCAGGGTTAAAAGGACCTTTTGTGCATCTCTGAGCCCACCTGTGTCATGATTGGCTGCTAAACTAGCGCTTAGGTCACCGAAAAGTGAACAGTTCTGCTTTAAAAACAAGGAAAAAGTTGAAGAGAGTAGAAAGTCTTGACTGAAAATAATGGAAGTCTGTGTGAGTTTGGACATCATATAGCAGTAATTCCAGGTTTAGGTCATGGAATAATCATGGCATAAATCATAAATGACCTTATTCAAGTCTGCTGTCATTTAAAAACCTAAATATCTGCAATGTCTTTCATGCTCTGTTCTGCATCCCTCCAGGCTCTATGTGCTGTGGGGCTTTGTGGTGGTTATGACCTCCATGACCAAGGCTGCCAAGAGGAAGGTGAGTCATTGTATCATGAAGTTAGGTCAACAGAGAGCAGTGTCAAAATAGAGGGGTGAAAAGGTGGCTTCAATCAAAGGACAGCCTCACATTTTCCCAGCATCACTCCCATGCTCAAATGCACACTGAAAGACAGACCGGCTGCTAAAAAAAATGACCCTCCAGGCTGTGAGGCTTCATCAGTCTGACAATCAGTGAAGTCAGAATCAGACTTCCAGTTTGCAGGTGGATATCTCTCCTTGTGTCATTGCCACATCCACACAGCTGCCACACTGCAGCTGCAAGCAAATGCCACCTAAAAAGAAAAACTGTTGCAGACCTGCATGCTTATATCCAGATCAAAGCATGCAACAGTTAAAGGCTTATCAGGCATGAAAACGCTCTGATCCACGGATACTATTTATTTTGATTAGCCTGGCCAGACGATGTTGGGCTGTATTGCAGTGAAGTATATCTTAACTGAACTTCTTGAAACTGGATGATCCTGCGTTGACAGTCCCTCTGTTGCAATTAACTCATTTTATGCAAATGTGAAGTCTGTGAAGTCTTTTTATCACACAGTAAGAACAGGAAGAATCTTCTCTGCCTATAATGTGTTATCCTTAAGCTTATCTAAAAGATATTCAGATTCACTAAGTTGCTCCCATTTGTACATGCAGTACTATTTTATTTAATTCCTCTGCAAGAAGGACTTGATTCTCAAATGGATGGCTAAAACTGTGCATGCAATGCTTAGTAGTAAAGGATCAATTAACACAAATAGAAGAAGAAAACGCCTCCATTAAGATCTTGTGTTTCTAGTAATACTGCTTTCGTTACAGTGCAGGTGTTTAAACAGACTTTTGTACCACTATGATGTCTTTGCTGAAAGAAAAAGAAAATGTTTAAAGAGGGGACCCAGAGTTCATGGCTGCACCCCTGTCTGGTGCAGCTCTGGTAGTAACAGTGTTGCAGGAGTTTACCCAGTAGCTCCAGAGGTCAGCGGTGGCTGCTGCGGGGTCACTGCTCGCAGCTCATTAATGGCCCCAGTTATGTGGCAGCTGTGTGTTTGATGGCACTCATTACACAGAGCAGCACACCTTCCCTCTTCACAAACACACACTCAACCCCACAGCCCCGCTTCCCTCAACCTTTCTCTTTCCTTTTCTCCCACCCTCCCAGCGAATTATCCCAGGCAGCGACAGGAACCCTTTTGATATGGTGGCAAATTGAACAGCACTGCATCCGAGTGGCCAATCACACAGAGAAAAACACAAGTTTGCTGCTTACACCTGTCCTCCCACTAACAAGTTTGTGCTGTAGGTTTACGTGCCCGCGCACACGCGCACATTTACACTCTTGCAGAGAGAGGGGAGGGAAGTGGAGCACAGATTTATGTTTTGGTTCTTTCTCAATGGAAACTTTTGTTCAGCTTGCATGTTTGCTGCTCTGCCAACCAGGCCAGTAGCTTCAGTTATGAAATGAGAGGAGAAACATTTATCTACAGCCACGGAGGAGCACATCAAAGCCTCAACTGGCACCCTCATGCATGTTATGTACAAACAAATGTACAGTCAGATCAGCTGTGATCTTTTAGTTCGTGAGCTGCGTACGTATGACAACAGTGCTGGTACATTTATCCAGCTGCTCTTAAGCTGCTGGCAGGTGACCGAGTCTTTTAAGCCAGACTGAAGTATGAAGAGTTCAGGATTTATATTTTGGCCTCAGAGGAAGGAAATTCACGGGACTGAAGCTCATCAGTGCACTGTGGAGAAATAAGTCCCTGCAGAGATTTTGGGTTTTGGAATTGCAACCTTTCTTTACTAGGTTAAGTACTTCTTTAAGATGTTGCCAAGGCTTGCAGATTTCATTATTTTTTCAGCAGAATTCAGGCCGCAGTCGCTGGTACGGTACAACTTCAGGGCATTTTTAATGAAGCACTCGTAGCCTCTGTATTGTCATTTATTTAGCTACACAGCAGTTTTTTTTTTTATTATTTTCAAATGCAAGACAGAAAAATGTGATGCTCAGACGTTCTGAGAATTAAATGTGTGTCTGTGTGTGTGTAGAAGAAAAGGGATTAGATGAGCAGTTTCTTGTTATTGGATAATGTTTTAAAGTCAGAAGACCTCATAGCTGTAGTTGGTGATTTACATTAATGATTAATTTGTAATAAATGGGTCATTAATTTTCTGTTTCCGTGTCTCTGTCAGGTGGCAAGTCGAATTTCCAGACAGACGTTTGAGGCGGAGCCTGTTGAGGGGGTGTGGTCTGTGTGGGGGGAGTGGTCAGAATGCTCTCAAACTTGCAACGTGGGTATCTCACAGAGGAGCAGGAAGTGTTTACCTCCTCCACATCCCCATACACCTCCCTTCTCCTTTTCTCCTCCTAACTGGGCGGGTTATCTGCCCGGGAGTGTTCGGGGTCCTGTTATCTCACCTGTAAACCCATATTACTCTCCTCGTTACCCGGGGCAACACCCATCTTATCACTCTCCATCAGTCTCCAGCAACAGTAACCCAGGACTGTCTTTGTATCGAACTATTCCTGCTGGAGGAGAAGGGCCTCCTGTTCCTGGACAAACCAATCGCTCACCTTTTTACCATCCACAAGTCTCCTCACCAAATCAGGACCCTGTGTCTGCATACCGACCTTCTTACCACACACACTCGCAAGGCTACAACCAGCCGGGGCGGGTCATCAGGAGGCCAACCCATCCAGGAGCAACGCGAGCAGGAGGAGGAGGGAGCAGACGCTCAGCCTCCTCCAGTCGAGAGGGTTTGCCATTGAGAAGGTGAGTTAGATTGGAGAGTGAGAGAACAAACTAACCTCATTCAGTCAAAGACCAGGCAGAAAAGCATCTGCTCACAGTATCACTGATGAGTGTAACATTAACTACACCCATCAGTGATGACGTCACACTTTAACAAGATATACTCAGGATGAGGAACAAGAAACCGACGTGGGTCAGCAAAACCAAGATTTTAGCTGCTTTAGGGCTACACTTGTTTCCCCACATATATCAGAACTATATGAGAGTATCAGCTTGTCGTCTGAAAAGTCTTATTTAGATTTCAGATGGGTCCAAAATTTCCTTAAACTCAGCAATTATGAGTCTAAGCTTGTTCTGATTGGTTCTCTGAATTTTTTCAGCTTTATTGGACCTCATCTTCACCATTTATCATATAACCCACCCAGGCTGTAATATTTAGGAGTAAATGACTTGACTACTGTATTTCACTATAATCAGAAACTCATTATGGGGACTCAAAATCAAAAGGCATTACCAATATACTCGCTTTTTTTTGGTTTTCATATTGATTTTAAAATCTCCCTCTTCACCTTTAAAGCCCTAAGTGGTATTGATCCTAAATACATCTCAGACTTATTGACCTGGTTTGTGCCGCCCCGACTGCTCAGATCTCAAGATATCATCCACTTAACTATTCTCAGGTCACAGCTTGTGGCAAAGGAGGGTCAGGCCTTTTCTTGTAGAGCCCTCATCTTGTAAAACCTTTTGCCCTCTGAACTCAGGCACACTGAGGCTCATTCCCAATACCTATGATTTTCTTTTGGGGTGTGAGGAGTAGTGGTCCTCTAGTCCATCATCTGTAGAGTTAGTGTCCTTTTGACTTCTAGATGGTCATTACTCCTTGATCGTTTCAGTCACTACTTTGTACAGACTGCAGACTTTGTTTAAACCATGAAACTGTTTCCAGTAATTATATTCAAGCCTAATAGGAGATGAATAAAGAGAAAAGTTTAATAGCTATCTTCCTGTTTTCTGTTAGTTAACAAACATTTTAGGACATAAATGCGAAGATATTTCAGGAGAAATTCACTGTCTATAAATGGTTTTATCAGGAATTGCTGTCAGCATCATCATGACTATCAGGCAGTTTTTCAACTCGGAGAATGCAAGCTTCTGCATGTGCTTTCGTCAGCACCCTGACTTCTCCTTTCCCATGAAAAAAGTCTTCTTCATAAAAGGAAGTGAGTTTTGCTTGGCTGGCAGTAGCAACAGAGATTTGTTTGGAATAAACAGCTGCAACATCCGTCACGAAATACAAGGATGACATGATCTTTAGAGATGACTTCTCAGATAGCTGAGTACTCATACAGGTCACATTTGTCAAAGCCTTGAAATTGTTTAAGCATTAGAGGGTTTGTTATGATGGTTTGAGTGCTGGGTGTTGGACTTCTGCCCCTCTCTGCTATCTGCTGTGTTATTACATCACTATTTCTGGTTTTTGTCATTCGGAGGCGCTGTATTACTCTGCCCACTCACCACAGTCTGCTGGCTCCATGCTGTTTATAATCACCTTATCCTGCCTTTCTGCTTTCTCTAGGCAACCATAAATCTTCCCTCTAAAGTTTCCCTCCCTCTGCTTTTTCGTTTGGCTTGCAGGTCCTCCAGCATCCGTCCAGGTCAGTTTGGGTATGGAAAGGTTCCCTTCTCTCTACCTTTGCATCGTCCCAACCGGCAGGTTCGCCACACCGCAAACAGCACAAAAGATGCACTCGTGTCAGATGTAGCTGAAGACGACGTCGTGAACAGGAGAGCAGAGGAAGAAGAGAGGGAGGGTGATGAAGAAGACAGAGAGGCAAGGAGGACAGAGGAGGAGACCAGCGAGGCACCTGCTGCTGAGGAGGGACCAACGTCAACCACCACTGTCAGCCCCCACCGACATGTGAACCGGCCACCACACACCCACACGGATCATGGGCTGAGCAGAGTTCCCCCCAGACACCCCCTCTCTCGCTCTTCGTTGCCATCTGTTTTCAGTAATCACCAAAGGTTTGATTGGAACTCCGTCACCGCTCCACCTCCTCCAGTGCCCTCCTCTTCGCGCTCACGCTCCCCTGGAGGCACTTCACCTTTCTCCTCTCCTCTCCATCGCCCCAGCCCTGTGCACAGAGACAGAGAGCATCACCTGGGCTTCAGTCCTCAAGCCCCTCCGGCAGGCAACATCTACCCCTTACAGAACCCACATCCATCGCACCTGGAAGTCGAGTCACGCAGGCACGGAGGCGTAGAAGCTCCTCAGGTGTACAAATGCTCTGGACCTGAGAGAGAGTACCGCAGGTGCTTCTTACAGGTAGGAATATGTCAGAATTTCACCTAAAAGCTTAAAAAACAAACATTCCACTTTATGTACTGCCTCCAAACCTTCTTAATGATCTCAATCTCTGTCCTTTGCTCACCTTTGATTTATTCAGCCTGCAGTCATGTTTGATATTTATTAGTGTGGCATGTGCTGAAGGAAGCAGTTAGGCAGCTGTAAACTGAGGAGCTGAAGGTCAGCTGAGACTATTTGATAGGTGGATAACTCTCCAGCTCCAACACAGGCTGGCTGTATTTGAGCATTCGAATGGAAACTGGCTGTCGATGCCTTCGCTACCCCGAGGCATGTGTATAGTCCAGGTCACAACCAGACCACACACCTCTGTTATGAAGTTCTACACATACCTGAGCACAAGAGTATTTGCACATACTGTATATTGTGAATATGAGCCGGGACCAGTGTATGTGTGCGAGTGTGTGTGTGTATATTGACGTAATGTAATGTGTCTGGCTGGCAGCCTGTGGTGATGATTGGGGTTGTGACCTCCTCCATACATCACCATGCGGCGCAGTGAGAGCTTTATCAAGAGTTAAGTGTCTGTGCGTGCTGACACTTACAGGCTGGTTGTGTGAGATGGTTCAAACCTTAAAGGAGTATGGCGCAAGTTCCAGCTTTTTTCCAGAAGTTGGCCCCCTCTGGCGACAAGCAGAAGTGACGCTAATGTCGTGCACACGCATGACATTAACATTCAAACAGTAAAGAACTTGCAGATTTATAACTTTATTTCTTCTGTAGACATCGTGGCTCTAGCTCTGGGCTCAGACTGAATGTAATGTAGGTTAAATCAGAAACCAACGCACTCGGAAGCAGCTCAATGACATAAAGCTGAATGACATAAAGATGAAGTAATGCAGCCATTTTATTAAGGTGCTTTGGAGAGGGGATCTAAAAGTTGCATAGTAGCTCTCGAGAACTGGACTTGGGTACTTGTAAAACCTGCAGGACAGTGACCCTCACAGACCATTGTCTGCATTTGGGAATGTACTGCAAAAAGTCAGATCTTAGCAAGGATTCTTTTCTCATTTCTAAAATATCTCATCACACTTAAAATAAGACAAAATTACCTAAAGGGACTTGAGGCAAGATTAAGAGAAGAAACTCGCGACTGCCGCGACTGGTGCTTCAGGTAACTGCAGCCACGAGCCAAGCCGTCACGGGAGCGTGCACAAACTGAAGTTATAATGTTGTTTACTAACCTTTTTCTTCGTAGTTACACTTTTTAGTGTCTTTCAGTTGATCTAGATCATTTGCTGACGGCAGAAGAATCCATAACTATCGCTTACAGTGTTTGAATTTACCGCAACCGTCTTCTTCCTGTATCAAAACTGCGGATGTAGGTCATTTGACGTCACGTCCGCAGGGCAGCGCTTGAAATTCGGACACCGAATTGCAGCGCATTTTGCAGCACACAGCCTGTTCAAGGCAACGGAGAGAAACGTGGGTGGAAATGTTACTTTTGGTATTTAGCGCTTCATCACCCATTAGTATTAAAAAAAAATGGACATGCATGTTTGTTTGTTTTTTAATTCCTGCCTCTAGTTCCTTTAAAGAGAAACCTTTCAGTAAGATACAAGATCTTGTTTTAAGGCGAAACATCTTATTTCAAGAAATCTTATCAAGAAAATTTTGCTTATGCCATTGAGAGAATTTTTTTTTTTGCTAATTACAAGCAAAAAATCGTGGCCACTCTTAAAATAAGTTACTTTTTTTTTCTTGTAATAAGCAAAAAAATTCTGCCAATGGCATAAGCAAAAGTGGATAAGATTTCTTGAAATAAGATGCATTGCCTCAAAACAAGATCTTATATCTTATTGGGATGTTTCTCTTTAAGCAATGTTTTCTTATTTTGAGTGTGATGAGATATTTTGACTAGAAAATAGAAAAATATACTTGGTAAGATTGTAACTTAAATCATATATGAGTAGACTCACCAGATGTTTCTAGATTGAGCCAATATATAATAAGCCTATGTGACCTGCTGGCATATTTACAGGTGTTTGCTCCTTTTCCCTTTTGTCAATGTCTTTTGCAGTTGTTTTGTGTTTGGGGTTTATTTGTTTTATTCTGTTTTGGGGTCCCCCCAATGTTTGTTTTTTTCTTTTTTTTGGTGGAGGTGCATTTAAAACAAATTCTTCTATTAAGTGTACACTGCACAGCCTACTTTCTTTGCCCAAACATCTCTGATATAAGCTTCTTTTAAGTGAATTGTCTCAAAAAGACTTCTGACTTCCGTCGGTGGTGAATAGCAACCAGAGTTTTGTGGGTTCAGTAAACAGCCTGTTGTACTGGAGATCCCACCAGAAAACTTTATAGTGCCACCAGAAACAGCAACTATAAAAAGCTTGGAGATCTGTACTTCATATTTCTTTCTGAAACTAAAATCAGCATTTCCTCTGTTGACTGGGATGCAGTAATAGATTATTTTAGAATTTTATTGTCCACCAGAGCAAAAGCTTGGACATGTTGTACCTTAACACCCCCACATTGACTTGACAATTGGTCAGTGTTTAAGGTCTTTCTCTGGGAACTTTAAACCCTTTAAAAATGAATAGTCTGCCAACAAGTTTCAGGATTTATCATGAAGAAATCTCGAGGCCTTAAAATCTATGAATATGCAAAGCTGTCTCTGCCCATTTCTTTACCTTCCAACAGCGAACACCACCTTTCCTTGTCTATGATTAGCTTTGCAAAAGCAAGTTTTACTAACTCAGCTGTTCATGTTAGAACCAAAGAGCGATTTTCAAGAAGAGGAAGAAGGTAAGCTATACAGGGTCGGATGCAAGTGGAAGTATCCCCATGTACACTTTATATCCGTTTTCAACAACATTAGAGGTGCAATCAAGAGTGGGATGCAGTGAAAAACAAAAAAAAAAAAAGAAAGTTCCCTTTTCTTGGACATGCCCTCTCATAAATGCAATGTCTCCTGGATAGATGGTTTGAACTGAAAGTTTATGATTAATTTACCTCTGGTACTTTTACTGTGAACATGTTCTTAGTAAGATTTCATGTGCAGGGCTGAATATTTCTACAAGCTTTATCGATACTTATATTTAAGAAAAGGGTTTGAATTATTCTTTCCTCAAATTTATCCCATGTTTCCTTCCAGCTCTTCTCTGTTTTCGTAATGTCGCTGTTAAAGCTGCTGAAAAAAACTGTTTTGTCTCAGTGTCGTGAGTTCCGCACCAAATCGGGGATGTTTCTGTAAATGTTCGTACCGCCTCATTCCTGACCCCAAATGCCTGCAGTGGAAGGACTACCTATTATTAGTCCTCCGGCTAGCTATCAACTACATTCCTCTCTGATTGGACAGCCTCTAAATGAAAGTTTTTGACTGTTTTAATCTGATACGACTCTTGTGCATCAGCTTTCAACACATTTAATGTATAATGAGGTGATCATTTTAATTCTTCTGCAAGATGCAAATGTAAATTTGACCATGATGGGTGCACTGATTCGTCAACTTCATGGAAAGAGGCATGGGAGTCAAATCAGGAGAACAAAAATACCCAGTGCATGTGAGTGGGTTATTTATTCCAGTGGGCCACTTGCTGCAGCTCTATCTTAAGTGAGAGCAGAGGAGGAGGTGATAAGATTGGGCTTAATGAATACCACACACACGCATACCTACACGCTTAAACACTCACACACTGCCCATCCTTGTCTTGCTCTAATCAAGTGGAAGTAGACACTTGAAGTTGGAGCCAGGTTGGCACTTTTAAGCCCTTGACTTTCCTCTTTGTATATAATTTGCCATCCCCTCTTGTTGCATTTCATCCTCCTTTGGTTCTTGCTTTCTCTCTTTCATTGCCCTGCTCTATTTGGTCATCCCCCGTGTTAAAGTAGATTTAGTAGCTGGCAGGATATCCAATCCAACTTTATTTATAAAGCACTTTAAGCAGCCACAATGGACCAGTGCTGTACAGAAAAAAGGATACATGTGCTGTGTGTGCCATTAGGGCCAAAAGCAGTCCTGTGACGGCTGAGCCCGACTCATTGGGTTACATATTCACCCAATATTAACCTCACCTTAAGCTTTGTTTGCTCCTGGTTTTATGCTCCTTCAACATAACTTTAAAGTGGTGACTTTGCCCAGGCATGTATGTACTCAATATGTGTGAGTGATTCAGGGAATGAGCCAGACTGAGTGTGACACATCCTATTATCTATTAGGTGTGTTTGTCATAACACGGCGCGCCTGAGGCCCATCACAAGTGTGATTGGCTGTGTGTATGTGTGTGTTTTTACTGTTGCGTTGCAGCGATGGGGAACCAAGAGAGGGACAGAGGAAATGAGAAGGGCAAAAGGTGAATGTGTTTGAGAGAGAGAGAGAGAGAGAGAGAGGGAGAGAGATGTGTGTATAAGTAAATGGTGGTAGAGGAAGTGACACAGTTAAGTAGTAGTGAAAGAGAGCACTGTTTTTAGAAGATCTGCACTGGTGGGGGTTGGTGAAATGGCTGTCTAGGTGCGTTGGAAAGGAAAGAATGAAGAAAGAATTCGTGGAGGAGACGGGAGGAAGAGATGGTCGGCAGCGGCATCAGACAGAGTGGGATGGAGGGGGAAAAAAACGATCCTGCTGGAAGGCAAAAGGAAGTTTTGGAAAAGTGTGTGTTTATGTGTCAAGAAGCGTAACAGGAGAAGTTATTCTGTCGGAGGGCGAGGGCAGTAGAATATGGAACCTGAGAAGACGCTGTCTGACACGAGAAAGAGGCAGCAGCTTGAAGCAGACATTTCCTTTCTGAAGTCTCTCACACTGAGTGTCAATAGCTGTCTAAGCTCTCGTCTTGGCTCCTCTTTTGTTCTCCTCAGAGTAAATATTTATCCAGAATCACTAACAGTGAACGCCTCCGCCAGAGCAAGTGAGGGAAACATGAGGATTAAAGATGGCCTAATAAGCTAGACACCATCAAACACAGGAAAACCATAAGGGGAGACTTATTTACATTCTAAAAACTTTATATTTGTGTGGTTAGATCCTCTCAGAAAGTCTACTTCTTATTGTCCAGCTACTATGACCCAGAAGATAACAGCTTATAATAAATCAGGCCTCTACAATAAAGATTTTAGCCCTGATTAGGTATTTAGTCATTTGATAACATGTAACATTGGTGGGGAAATGTGAAGTTATTGAGACCTGGGAGTGAGACATCAGGTAAAAAGGCTTTTTATTTAGTTTTTTTGTTGTTGCTACAATGGGTCAAATACAGACTGGTGTACAAACATATTTTTGAAGCGGAGAAACAGGGCCACCCGGTTAAAGGACCACAACCGATTCCTGCCAGCTGCAGCCTCCTCCAGGGGAGGTCCTGGGGTTGTGAAAGGACTTGCATGGTCCTACTCGAAAAGGGGGAGGGTAAACCCATTATGACCTTTGCCTTCTCTAGATAGATCTTGTTAGTCAAAGGCTTTCGTTCCTTCTTTTTGCTTTTGCCTTGAGCCGAACTCACCATGACACTGCTAGGTTTAAAGTGAGGTGTCGATAGGGGGGGGGGGGGGGGGGGTGCACAGCTGCAAAGGAAACAGTTGTAATGGATTTCTAACATAATGCTGCACTGAGAATTAGTTAAGGATGTCTGCTATGTAAGTCATAAATGAAAATATATTTCGGTAAACTATCCAGCCTGAGTAGGAACTAGAACAATGTGGTGACATAATCCAAGCCGATTTTTGCAGGACTTGGAAGGACCAGGAAAGCTACACCGCTACGGGTGGATGCGGAATACTGAAAATATCAGAGGAACATCCTCTTTTCTTGTGTTGTGCCTGTTCTTTAGATATTCAGTGTTCATCCACCTGTAATCAGCCCAGTTCCCACTTAAAACCGTTCTGTACAAGTTTCTGATCTTAAAACTCTGTGCTTCTGGCTCGTTTTCATTATGTTCATTCCTGGAAGTGTTGTTGCTCTACAGCATCAGCAGATGAGAGACTGCATTTCGCTGCTTTGTTTTCCAGTGCAGAGTATCACATTGCAGCTGCTTTTTGATTCATCGCACTGTCACACACCAGAGACTGGGTGTCAACGCACTGACCGTTTTGGACATGCGCCATGACTGATTAAGTAAAGAAATGCAAGCAACATTTTTGGAGGAAGTGAGGAAAAGACAGAAAGTGACGGAGCAAGGCATAAAACTATAGTCAACAGTGGATTGACTTTTACTGGCGGGGAGGAAGCTCAGAGAAGTGACAGGATGCAGATGGATGCTGAATTAGCTTTTGTTACAAGGCAGCATAGTGTGAAAATCTGCCAGAGTTTAGTAGTACTGCTTTAAAAAGTCAATTTAGCTAACATATAAAGGACATGATTGTTACTTCTCCTTTTAGGCACAGCATATACAGAGATCCTGTATCCTGCCATCATGTTTTTACTATACATATTTACATGAATGCAGACTGACAGACACAAGCATGAGAAATGAGTACACTTTCATTAAAATAAACATAAAATATAAGTTCACAATGTAGAACTGGTCTGTCATGGCTTCTAATAAGTACATTGCACACAGTTTGCATGCAGTTAAAGTATATACTTTTACTTTTTATACTTTTAAATGTTGTTTTTTCATCAGATATTAAACCATAATGTTGAGTCTCTATAAGCTTTTATAGAGCAGGTGGCACGGCTTGTACCATGTGGAGATACTTTGAAGGGGTGTTCCTGTTGTTTTGATGATTTTTGAGGGACCTATTCGTAGTCTTGACTTATTTTATTGGTGAGTTGATGCACACATCCATGTTTCGTGTCTAGGTGTTGCATTAATTGTAAAGTAAATGTGAATTGACAATTGTGTGTCATGTAGGAGAAGCTCCCAAAAAAAGCTTGAGTGGAAGTTCCAGGTTCAAGATATTCCTTTTGCAGCTTGAGCCTGAAAGGGGATCAGTACTACTGCCCTATAGCTTGGGGCCAGTGATTCTTTTTCCTCATAAACTATATTTTTGCCTTGCTGTTTTGTTCAAGTTTCTAATCATTTTTTCTACTTTATTTGGTACCTTCATACAGCTGCATGAGACACTTTACAGGTGATAAAATAAAGACAAGTACCAGGTTTTACTGCTGCGTTTCATTTTTTCTTCTGCAACCCAGCTTAACCTACAGGGTCAGTGCAGAAACAGGTAGATTAGACTTGCCTCAACTGAACATGGAGATGACAAAACACAATGTCTGAAAATAATAACAATGTGGCAAATGACCAACAAACTGGGAAGGAGTTGGGGTGTTGGAACAGGGGCCTGGTCTGACTCAGCCACACCAAGGAGAAGCACTACCAGGACTGCCAAAAGTCTAAGGATGGTTTAGTTTATCATATTCCCACACATTATTAACATGTTCATCAGAGATCATGTTGTCAATGCTACTAACTTGTTGCCATGTACTGTAGCAATATTTTAACAAGCTCAGGCAAGACTGTGTTATACCTGTTTATAGTGTACAAAACAAAAGAAGATGAAAACCAGATCAAAGCCCAAAGTGCCCCCCTTCTGCATCCCGAGATGATCAGAAGCTGACTAAACTGCTTAATAACCCGAATGAATGATTCAGCTACTTCCTTCAGCTCCACCCTGGTAATTTTTTGTGGCTCTAAGTGATCTAAGTGGAAGACTGCAGGCTCTGATCAGTTCAGATCAGCACACAGTAACCAATTTCATGCTTTTATTTTCAAGAAAGGAGCCTCAGAGGAAGTATAGTTCAGTGCTGGTTTTCCTGCTGTTGTGTTCTTCTGTTTGTCAACAGGATTACACAAAAACTACCAAGTAAAATTTCATGAAACTTGGGAGGAAACTGGGAAATTCTGACGTGATCCAGATCATAATCTTTGAGATAAGACATTTTCCTTTGTGTAGAACTTCACTAAGTCTGTTTCTAGCCTATTTATTTCTTAGATTTATTCAAACTTGCAGTAATGTGAAAATGAAAAGCATCTGAATCGTGCCCTACCCACCAGAACATACTGAAGCAGTGGAGCGCACAAGTAGGACTTTTAATGAACTGCAGCCAAAGTCTTATTTCAAGCCCTGAAGAGTTTCTGTCATAAACCAAGCAGACACACTGGCGTGTCCTCGGTGAGAGTCAGATGATCCAATCTAAACCCAGTCTGTCATTATGCAGGCGTTGGTACACAGGAAATATATTATTAGGACTATCAGTGCAGAGCCATGCTCCTCAGCTCTGATGGCTGCATGCTGGGCTTACTGCTGTTTTCATCATAGACAAACAAGTCCAGATGTGTTGGCTTGTAGCACACACACACACACACACACACACACATGGACTCATTCAGAGTGATGTGCATGTTATTTGCTTTGGTGATTTAACAAGCAGAGGTACCTGCTTCTCTACAGAAACCAGGTGCTGCTTGTTCACTGTTTATTTGAGCTTCTGTGTGCTTTGAGTTTCCCACAAATATTTCTTTCATGTTCCTTTTCATCCTTTTTAGTCTGTGTTGTCAGTTCTCACTCGGTCCTTTTGCAGGAGCTCAGCATAAATTAATTAACCCATTAAGACCTGATGTAATATGTGGGGATGCCTGTTCCAGTATTTAGATGGCACATCTGGCCTTAATTTAGTTAAGTCTTCTTTTTCACACTAATAGCCTCGTAAGGATAAGTTAATTATATTGATGTAATTGAACTTGTTCAGCTGCAACTATTCTTACATCCATTTCAGCAGCAGGAGTGTTAAGTATCTTTTTCAATGAATGTCTGCTGTTCAAGGCCTCCAGGGCGGAATGGAATCAGAGATAGCTGTTCATTATGTGAAATGCATTCATTTACTAATGAGAACATTAATGTTCCTTTCATGGCTTCATGGTTAGTATGAGATAGACTGTGGTCAGCTTATCTGAAAATATAAACTGGTGAAACTATGTTAGATCTTGTTTGTTTTACAGATTTAGTAAATTTGTCTGAAATATGTTGTTAATTTTCCGTGGTACACACAAGCCTACTGCCTACTGTTTCCATTGGATCTTGTCGGCCAAGTTGTTTCCCAATGCGTCAGTCCTTATGTTCAACCGATGTTTGCTGAATCATCAAGGGCGGGACCAAAGGGGTGACCTTGGAGAGAGTTAGGGGCCACCCCAAGAAACAAATATTCAGTGTGAACTGACCTTTAGGGCCTTTTCACATGGCGTGCTCGGGCCCGTGTCCGAGCACGTTTGACCACAAATTTTGTCCATGTGAATGCAAACAGGCCAGGCCCGGGCGGCCCAGGTCGAGGTGGTCCAGGACCCGGGGCCACCCGCGCTCGGGCACGGAAGAATGCGTTGTGAACACAATCCAGGCCGTGCCGGATGTGACATGTGGGCTACTCGCCCAACAAGCGGCGGTGACCAAATCAAAACTCGACCCTACTGGCATGTTTATCTTTGTTGTCATTCATCTCCTCCTTTTAATTGTAATCGGTGGTTTAAAAAAGCTAAAATGCAAAATGTGTGTAATAAACTCTTAATTCCGTCGTTTTCTCTTTTTCCTTCTCACTTTTCTGCGGAGGAGCGTGCCGCAGACGCAGGCTCTCTTCATCTCTGTTCATCTTCTTCTTGCTTGTTTACCAAAAACTTCCCTGCGCCACAAGTAGTGCTATATTATATCTCTTTTTAGTCACAAAAAATATATAATTCACGCATATATTTGAACAATAACTTTATTAAATAGGGATATCAGCGTAAATGACATACTCCACACAAAAACCCAAACCAAAATTCAACTTTGAGCCGCCGACACTTCTCTCTGACACAGACTCAGTAAATAACTGCTTACAGCTGCCAACAGTTGAACAGTTGTTACTTCAGGCTCAGGCAGATGAGCCGCAAAATCACCAGGCGTTTATATATATATATATATATATATATATATATATATATATATCATGATGATGGCGTAACTGTGCACGCCTCTCGGGCGATCGGATCGTCTATCGTTGATTGACAGTGGCTTGTTTCACATCCCCAGTTTGCATCCCTAAAAAGCAGACAAGAAATCTCTCCAAGTAACCAAACGAGTTTCCTTCCTTGTTGATAAACTAACCCGTCGCTTGGATTGTGATGTAAGGATTTGTTGCTTCCTCGGTTAGCTATCAACGAAGTTTCCGCAACACTGCCACATAGTGTTCTGGCACAGAAATTACCAAGCGTGCCTGAGCCTGGTTCAAGCACTGGCATCATGTGAACGCAACACAAGAATCAACGATCCCGGGCCAGGCACGGGCCCGAGCACGTCATGTGAAAACGCCCTTACTTGGAGAAAGCTGAGATGCCCAAGTGCAAGTAAATGCAGCATTTAATGTTCTACATCAACGCAATCATGCAGCATTAGAACAACATAATCTCACAAAGTGTCTACATGGTAATCCGTCCAAACCGTTTGATTTTATGAGGAGTATGTAAAAATCATAAAAACCACCAGATTTAATAACGACTGACGCAACGCTGATAAAACTGCTGATTTGGCTCAAAGCAGGTTGTTTCCTGTTTTTGATTAAGTATAAGTGTGGGTGCATCAGTGATCGAAGCCATACAGCGCAGAATTATCAATGTTGGTTAAACCTAAACTCACTTGCCTCTGTTCAATGAGCAGATAAATGAGGGAAATAGTAATCATGCTATGTGAACTTGTCAGAAAACATATGGAAATTTGTGTTTGGTGGATTATTTCTTTGCTCTAACAATGCAGTAACCAGCCAGAGGAGGAGGTGCCAAGTTGTGTTGGTTGTGTTTGTGGAGGAATTTAAAGATGTGGAACATAGGAAGGGTTGATGTTTACAAAAAAGAAAAGCTTTTTTTTTAACAGATTGATTCTGCTTTTAGGAAACCATAAATAAACAGTCCTGAGAATGAAAAACGTTGCTGTTCACCCTTCTTACCTCTCAGAGATATCACTGAGTTTAATAACTCCACTTTGTGGAGTCATGATGTAAAAAGCAGCTGGACTGAAACATTGCCGTTCAGCTGATTATTTATTGTGCTTGTGGTTGTAGCATTTAGACTTCCTTTGTCATCTTTTCATGACTAGATAAGCTGTTTGAGACTCATATTTCTCCTGGGAACAACAATTGCGTTCCACACCATTTCTCTCCCCTCTTTAATTCGTTGCCTCTGTCGATCAATGAGCAGCATTTCCTCCTGGAGGATCCCTGACTCCCACCCCTGGAGTTGAGGCTGAAAGCTGGGTGGTGCCCTGCAAACTACAGACACACGGCCTCCAGCTCAGGATTATCCAGAGAATGTTAATCATTGAGGTTACATTAACATGTCATGGATTTGTGTGCATGCACACAGTGATTAGACCTGCCGCCTGTTGATTTACGGCTGCAGGGGCCAGCGGTCAGTTGTTTTGTTTGTGAAGCGCTGCAGTAATCTTTGAGGAATGACCAGCCAGACTTAACCTACATGTGGTATTGGGGTAATATTGCCAGCTGTGCAGGCATAGACTCGCATGGTGACGTGTCACCTGGGCTTTCCCTGCAGAAGCATTCATAGAATAAAAAGTTCTTTTTTTTTTTTCTTTTCTTTTTTTTGAGGGAGGGGGTTGTTTGGGGGTTGTTTTTGTCTCCTCCAACACCCACCTCTGTTAAACACATCTATAACGTTCACCGCTCTCATAAAAAAATGCAGACCGTCTCACCAGCTGCTTTCACTTTCACCTGTTTTCTTCTGCCATCGGCCTTTTATTCTTTCACTTTCATCATATAATAACGGGTTTCTCCCTGCAGTCAAACTGCTGCTAACATTGCTTTTCAGTGCTCTCTTTGTTGTGGATTCAAGAACATTAGCGGCATCCAGTATGAAAGTGGCCTTTAGCTGATTTGAAGTGACCCTGCAGTTATTCCTCACCACTCTCCAAGAGTCATCTCTGTTTACTGACTGTTCCTAAAAGCATCATTGGTTTAGAATTAATTCCATTTATCCAGTCTGTCTAAATGGAGATCTGTTAAGTCATTATTCTTTATCTGAGTTTATCCAAGCAATCAGACTAATGAGCATCCTTTTGTCCTGCCATGATACATTTCCTCCAACATGTTGTAAAGATCAAAATTTAATGGATCTCTTGTTCCAAATCTCCTTGTTCCAAAAGGGGGGAGGGGGGGCCTGGGGGGGGGGGTGGGGGGTGGTGGGGGAGGGGGCCCGGGGTCGCCCCCCCGACACTCGTAGAACAAACAGGGGGCTCGGAGGAAGTCCTCACCCTCCAACTGCTCCCGGGGCAGTTTTAAAAAAACCCCACCTCTGATATTCGACAGAGAGGGGGGAAATGCAGAGCCCAATTCCCCCAGGAAATACAAGAATAAAAAAAAAAAAAAAAAAATCACAGCTGGTTGTTATCCCATTAAGTTCTGTGTGTTCACACAGCTCTAAAAAATAAAAAGGCAAACTTAAGTGTAGCTAGATAAAACCAAACTTCTCAAAATGCATGTAAATATGTTAGACTGAAATCATGCAAAATTTAGCCTCTCAAAGCTGGAACAACACACCAAGATGATGTGAGGAATTGCAGGTTGACTAACTTCTGCATGTTTACACTAAAATAGACTCAAATGGGCCTGGGTGTACTGCCCATGCTCCATAGCTTCAGAAGAATTAAACTTATAGCATATTTCAGTCAAAACATTTGTATATTCATGCAATGAAGCTGCTCTCATGCACACATTCTTTTCTGTTTCTTTTGTCATATGTTAGATGTCAAATGTGGCAGAAACTGTAAATGAAAACAGATTTAAGGTTACATGTCAACATTAGCAAACTTCTGATCTGCTTGAGTAATTTTTATGTACACACACTTTGACAACTGAAGAAAAAAAAAATCTCCATTTAATTAAGCTGAAGACATTTGTGCAGAGGATTTGACCAGACTTCTACAATAATCTCCAACAGAAAGTCAGAAGCAGCAGAATCTCTTGAAAGGCTTGTCAAACAGTCCACAGCATCCCAGCAAAATTAAGTTAACAGCTCAGTTGATTTTTTTTTAGTTATGTAATTGTCAGTGCCTGAGACAATGAATTATAACATATGTGCCAGTCAGACTGTTATGCTGCCAATGTTACAACCAGCAAGTGTTTATGTTGCATGTTGCATCCATTTCTTTCACTTTATATTTCCCCATACGTCATTGTTGTATTCTGCTTTTTTCTCCGTCTTGCTTTCATCCCTCTTTGATCTGAAATCTTTTTCTTTGCTGTTTTTGCATGTCAGTCTGAAAAATCTTATTGTGACAATGCAATACAGTACTGCAGCCACACAAAAGAGTAGCATCATTGGTCATCACCTGCCCTGATTCTTTATGATTGCCTAATGAATTGGCCATAGAAATACCCATATTGGCTGACCTCTAAAGGCACCAGTGCATGGCTGTTTTTTCTTTGTTTGTTCGTTAGCAAAACTGCACTCAAACTAAATAACTGAATTCATATCAGATTCCTTGAAGAGGGGCAGATGGAATGCCATTTTTTTGGTAGAACTGCAGATCACTTTGTTTTTGTTTTAAACGATTATACAGGGCATCAGCTTTTGCAGAGTGCCAGTGGATGCAAGCCCTTACAATAACACACAAGCTGTCCTCTAGAACCATGAAACTCAAGTGAACACGTCTTCTTTCGTCTGATTTTACTCTCATTTAGGTACCCACTCCACTCCCTCTCCCCCTTTTTTCTCTCCACTCAGTCCATTAGCCTCCCAATGTTTTTACACACCCTAAACTCTCCAGGGAGGAGAATCCACTCACTCCATGGTGCTCCCACAATCATACGCATGAATGCACACACTTGACGTTTTCTTGCATTCTTTCTTTCCTTTTACATCCATTCTCTCCCTTTTATGGAGGCTCCTTCTCTCATTTTCACTCCACTGAGCACACACGCACACTTCTGTGCACACTTTCAAGGTTGTTGTCCACTTATTGTTTATGGTCTTACAAGTGCACACATATGCCCTCGATACACAGAAACGATCCCATTTCAAATAAAGCTCAACATGTTTACATCCAGCAGAAATATTTACAACCATTACCAACCACATTTCACACACACATCAGGGCAGATTTACACGGTTCTTTTAAAACATCAGGTCACATACGTGCACTGACCTTCAGGGACCTGCATGCACTCGTGTTCAGTCAAACATGCTGTTGTATGAGAGGTTTTAACCAGAGTGAAACACATTACCTATAAATAACACAAAATCATCCCGTTTCTACAACTGGAAGCTGTGGCAAACTGTACCACATAAAGTTTCACGAGCTGGTTTCATACTTTGGCATAAAGGAAACAACTGATGATCGTTTTTAGTGCTTTATGACATGATGGCCACATATATTCCTCCACTCACACACAAGACACCCTAAAGTGACAACTCCAGCAGGACCAGTCTCAGTGACTGCACGTTCTGATGTTTTAACCAACAGAATCTTTTGAGTATTTGTCGCAGAGTTTGGTTCACATGGGAACCGCTGACCAGCTCGTGAATGTGGCAACGTGTGTATGTATAAAACTGATGATTCCTTTGCTCCTGTCTCTCCAGATGAGTAACTGGGAAATTTCCAGCTGTTTGGAACAGCTGTGTGAGTAAAGAGGGCCACACAAAAAAAAGAGGAGGAAAGGAACGAATCAAAGACGGAGAGGAGTGAAAGACAAGAAGATTGTGGAGCTGACAGAGATTAGAGTTGCAGGGAAATATGAGAAGTCTGTGAGTGGCATACCATTGTGTGTATGTGTGTGTTGAAGCCAACTGTGTATCAGAGGGCTTTAAACTCACCATGCAGGGTGATTCTGGCTTCCCACGGTAGTAATATCTGATTAAACTGAATGCTTTGAAGGTATTCAGAACATTAATCCCGAAATTCAGTCAAACAGTGTAAAGATGCGTGGATGTTCTGCTTTTAAAATACCACAGAAGTAAAAAGGACACACACACAGAATCAGACATGCAGAATACTATTGAGATATTTTAGTCTGTTTAGATTAAAATTCCTTTGTAGAAGGAAAGTGACCACAAAAACACTGGTACTCCCACTTCATAAAGAATCCACTTGTATGAAGAGGAAATGCTGTCTTTAATCACAATGATGGGGCTCTGAAAATACCACATGCATAACTGCAACATGCTTTTCCAGCCCAGAATTACAACCTGCACCTTCATATTCCTTGGGGAGATTTTTTTTTTCTAAGGACTATTATAAAACAAGGTGGTGATAGTTTAATTGTCTGGACCTGTTATGCTATATCTGGGTCAGGAATGCTTGATGCAACTGATGGAATAGTGAATTCTGCATATATCAAAGAACTGTCCAGGCTTTTTTTCCTTTGAGTGGATAAGGATAAACCCAAGCACAGAAACCTTTTATCCGAAGAATGGTTCAATGGTCAA
The DNA here is from genome assembly GCA_023101725.1 of Atherinomorus stipes. Taxonomy (NCBI): domain Eukaryota; kingdom Metazoa; phylum Chordata; class Actinopteri; order Atheriniformes; family Atherinidae; genus Atherinomorus; species Atherinomorus stipes. The sequence continues at coordinate 97,077 of JALJCO010009054.1, forward strand.
TTTTAAAGTCCTGAACTCAAATTTATTGTTACATTGTGGAAGAACCATATATAAGACGTTCATGTGAAGAAACCTACCAATTCACAAATCCCTGCATTTTTTTCTGGAAATAAATGTTTAAAGCTTTACGAAGTTAATGAAATTATAAAGGTGTTCTCCAACACTCCATTTGTTTAATTATGTCATTTTATAGTTTGATCCTTTTTGAAGTCCTTAAAATCTCCAGTGACGTTATGATGACAGCAGACTCCAGCAAATACACAGTGCTGTTAGACCTCTCCTCGGCTTTTGACACAGTCATGAATCATATACAGTACAGTACCCTTGTAAACAGAGAGACCTCATTGGAATGCCTGACTTTCTTCTAGATTGGCTCTCTTTTTACCTATCTGATAGGAGTTACAATGTGCTTGTATATTTGGTAATGTCTGATACCTGAGAGCTGTCATGTGGAGTTCCTCAGGGCTCCATTCTGGGGCTTTTTTTTTTTTTTTTACATGTTCTACTAAGTCCCTGTGAGGGACTGTGAGGTCCAAAAAGATGTCTTCCTTAATAAACTCCAAGATGGGCACTAACACTGAGCAGTGGTTAAGCAATAATCACCTTTTATCTAAACTCTGGTCCTAATCTTGAGAGCTCCTCATGATCAGGCACCTATTGCTGATCTGCTTCACCTGGACTGGAGTAACCTCCCTGTATTTTCACCAGCTTGGGCTCTGTTGATAATTTGAAGGATCAGTTGAAAATATTTTTTTTTTCAACAAGCTTTTAGTTAGACTTGGGCTCTTCCACTTGATTGAACTTTTTTTTTTTTGTATTTTATATTGTGTATTTTATTTGGTTTTGAATTTTATCAATTTTCTCTGTGAAGTACTCTGTGACTGTTGTCTGTGGAGGGTGCTATACAAATAAACCTTACTTACTTTGTTTGCTCGTCAAATAACCCACAGATACCCATTAAGTCCCCCCTGTGTGTCTGATTTCAGCAGTCAGAAGTAATGAAGAGACTTCATTGTCTCAGAAAGTTGTAATTATCGCAAACTGTGGTCTAACACAGCCTGCAGGATGCAGTATGATTTCATCTATTATTGTTGTCCCAGCTTTCAGCCTTATCCCATTGAAGCTCGCAGTCCCGAACTTCAGTTTTGTTTGCTGTAGAGCGCTCAGAGCTCAGTGCGCTGAAGGTAAACACTCAACTACTAGCAATGGGAAAGGATTTAATTGGCTTGTGTGAGTGGGAGTAACAGTGTTTTAAAGAAAACATCTTTTTACGTGCTATTTTGCCGTAATTTTTAGCCCTCTTTAGAGGAAATTGTTCTAAATGAAAACATTTGGTTAATTTAGTAATAAAATAACTCTTTGGTGGATGTTTTAGATACTGTTAGAGCTAAAATATTTGGGGGGATTTTTTTTTTTTTCATTTTATATACTTTCTATACTCAAATGGTGAATGTACTAAAGTACTTTGTGTGTTTTCAAGAGTGTCTCTGTGGATAATGGCCAAGCTCAACAAGTTAAAGTCAGCATAGTATAACCCAGCACACTGTAGTCAGCCTGGTGTTTCAATGATATTTCATGTGCAGCTTTCCAGCAACTTTGCCCCTTGTGGCTCCATGAGGACCCTTCTTGAATGAGTGCTAGTTGGTCTTTCATACACCACCCGTACACGTGCTTGCGCAGTCACTCACACTCTTCGGTCATGCTCTGAAAGTCACAGTGGATTTATGTGAGCTGCTGCTTCCAAAAAATCTATCATTTCCATATGGTTGGAATGCTCTCGGAGCTGCCCAAAGCAACACGGAGTCTACATGTGTGTGAGTTTATGCACACAGACATGGCGTGTTTATGCCTACCTCCATGATCTCAAGTTAATTCTTCTTCATTTCTAGCTGTTTTTCCTCCCTTTCCACTCGTTGCACTCCACCCTGCTTCCTCCAGGGACTGGGAGAGAAACAATCCTTGCTTTAGTAGCTGTTCATATTGGTTCAATTTGTGGCACTGATTTTTTTTTTTTTTTACTTACTTCTCTACATCTTGTTGCTTTTGTCCTCCAGGTGTGTGGAGGAGGTGCGTTGGACTCCAGAGCAGAGCAGTGTGCAGCCTTTAACACCCAGGAGTTCATGGGTCGCCTCTACAACTGGGAGCCTTTCACTGAAGGTGAGGACTGAGTTAACACACTCAGCAGTCAAGAGTTTTGCAGCAATGTGCTTCATTGTGGTAATAGGTTTATAGGGAGAATGAAATGGCACGATCGAGAGGAGGGAGTAGAAGAGAGTCAGTAAAATGTGAGTTTGAGCAAGTTTAATTTTTCTCTGGTATGAGTGTGTGTTGGCAGGCCTCCACTCAGCAACCAAACCCTCCGCTAGAGCAGGCTTACATACATGCAACACTGAGGGTGGCGAGAGTCAAGAGGAATAGAGAATAGCTGGAACCCAGTCTGCTTTTATTCTTCTCTTTTTCCTCTTGTTTGTCCAATATCTCCCTCTCTGCCCTCCTCTCCTGCCAAGCTTCTCCTCCTAGCTCTGACGAAGAACACAGATTCCTACTGAGTGAGATAAAGAAGAAGAGAGAGGCAGGAGGAGGGAGGTGAGAGGTGATGAGATGCAAGTGTTTTATCACATGACCACCGGGAGCAAAGGGTGACGACGTGGCCCGTGCGTGTGTGTGTGTGTGTGCGTGTCTTTGTCTTGTCCAAGCATGGTGTTATTTGTGTGTGTGTTTAAAGTGTGCAGTAGTTCAGAGCAGGGAGTTTGTGCCTGTTTATCTTTGTTTTCCAATGCTGGAGGGAACAAAGGGGAGAGGAAAAAAAAAACATTTTATGGATATTTGAGGAATTTGAGAGAAGGAAGAGAGGATGGAGAGAATATCACAAATGTGGGAGGGGAAGTGTAGAGTGAAACAGCTGTGAGATGATATCTACAGTGTTTATCATTAGGCTTTTAAAGTATGCACACGCTGTATTTACAGCATGAGCTTATTGGCAAGGATGCTCGCATTGTAGATAAAAAGCTCAGTGGATCTAGGGTGATATGGGAAAAATGTTTGCTTATGTATGTTTGTGTATCTGTCTGTCTGCATTTTGATTACTGTATCAGCAGGCTGAAGTTCCTCAACACACACACTGAGAACCCAGACCCAGAAGCAGGAGATTAGCAACGCCCTACCCACACAGTGGTTACACTGTATGTTAGTTTGGCTTTGTTCAGTCAGAAAACAAAATACACTTACCACATTAGCCCAAATATACATGTTCAACAAAACTGAATACAGGGTTTAACAGAGTGCGTAACAAAAACATTATTACGAGCAGAAAACTGGAGCAAACTAAACACTAACTTAAAGTTGCTTCAATTAATATTTTCATTCAATCAATAGATCAGACAAAAAGACCCAATAAAATCCCCCATCTGAGTGTTTTATTAACTGTCAACCAACTATCTTAGTTTTCCATCTCACAATTTTATGGCTATACTTCAGTCTCACGGCTCCCATCAGCTTAATTCTCATCTGCAGAAGGAAAATATTCTCATGGAAAACCAACAGTAATAAACCTACTCTGTGCAACCCACTCAGCAAGCAGACAAAGTGATTAGCCAATAAACATACCAATATTTACAACATGATGAGCATGTATGTGAAGATCGTTAAATGTGAGGTACACCCACTATAACAAGTTTATTGACTCTTCTCCCACTGAGGCTGAGGCGTTAAGCCTCAGTCCTCTCGTATCTACACTGTATTCAATCTTAGCTCCACCTGATAAATACTTCTTCCCACTACAGTAGAGTTATGTGATGCAAACTGAAGACCAATTTTACACTTTCCCATTGCAGACAACCAGCAAATATTATAGTGTTAGTATTCAAGTATTTTCTTGATTTTTTGTTTCTTTTTGTGCAGTTTAAATGGAGCTCTAGTGGCAGTTCTGGATGCTAAATCCAGTTATTTCCTCATGGCTTAGCAGAGACAGATGGCTAGTCAGAACTGCAATGAATACTAATGTTTCTCTGCATCTGCTGGGCATATAATTCGACAGTTCTGAAGACATATAAGACTGATTTTCTCAGCATTTCGAAAACTTCATAAAAGTCTATGAAACCACAAAACTAAATGCTTTGCATTTACCCGTGACAGTTAATTGAAACGCTTATAGACATTAAACTCTGCTGTTGCTTTGGCATGGACCTATAAAACATAATAAATCCACCAGTTATAACACTTTAAAAGCTTTGCTTTACATGTTGTGAATTATGTGAGTCTATAAATGCTTAATCATATATAATAAATTTGCTGCTAATCCATAATAAACATGACCCTTGTAGAAGATTTAAGTAAGCTTACTGCGTTAATAAACCTAACACAAAAAGTAAGTGCATTTTTGTTTGGTTGATTATTTCTTCCTTTTAATAATACCAATTGTTGATGTGTTATATGTTGTCAGAAAGCCTAATTACTTACCTTCACTATGCGATATAATTTTTTCAAGGAGGTGCTTCTGAAGAAAGAGGCAACCCAGCCAAACATGTGGGTAGTGCTCCCAAAAAAAAAAGTCAAGTTCCCCTGCAGTATTCTTCTGTATGTATTTGCCTTTGTTTTAAGATTCAGGTGCTGCATGAAAATTTAGTCAGAAGTGTGCTGTATACAGGGGTGTTCATTGTGTCCTAACAAAGTGCTTCATTTGTAGATTTGCTAAACTGGCGTAAGAGGTCATGTAGTGGAAATACCTTCATCTGTCTTTTGTTCTCTGTTAAAATGTTCTAGATATTATGCCAAACAGGACTTTTTCTTCATTTAAAATCCAGTATATTATGATTGGGGGGAGGGGGGTATTTTAGAATCAGTCGAGAAACTTGGAGAATATAACCAAGTGGGATTGTAGACTGACCAACCATAGCTGTAAAATGACTTGACAGCTAAAGGGAATAACATGCAGTTTCTTGTTATAATGCAATGCTCTGCAGGGAAACATTGGGTTCTGACATTTAAGACATGAACACCACCCTAAATGCTTCTGCAGACCACGCACACCTTTGAATCCATTTCACAGCAGGTCAGAGCTACTGTGGCAGATTTAGGGCACCTACAGTCACAGGCAGGTGGTTTTAATGTTGTGGCAACAATCACTCTGTATTCCAACAGTACATTCTCTTCAACTTCCCACAGAAGTTTAATACACTTTGATAGCTGTTGATAGTCAAAACCCAATATATAAGTACATTTAAGTGTCTGAGTTACATGTAGTTTAGAATGCTAATGTTATTGTCCACAATATGAGTGTACTCACCCCGTCCTTGTGCTTGCCTCTCTCCCAGGATAAGTAAGCTGTGATCCTGCTGAGCATAAAGCAGATAAATGGATGATATTTGCTGCAGGGTTCTTCTGTCTCTCCCAAGTGAACATGACAAGTCTTTTAATAGTGTTTAATGTTTTTGTGAGACTTGCTGCAGACTTAAGGACAAAAGGTGGATCTGCATGATAATTTCTGCATTTGCTGCCAGAGGTGGTGCCGGGGTATCAGCCGGAAGTCAGACTGTCTGCATAAATACGCGGGGGAATTTCCTTTTCCACCACCACCTCGTTTCAGTGTTTGTGAGGCTGTGTTCTGAATTTAACTTGCTTTTAAATGTTCTCTATCTGCAGTGTGTTCGTGCCCGTTTGCTCCAGTTCAGATTTTTTTTTTTTAAAACTGCCTTGTCCTTGGAGCCTGCTCAGAAATCAAAGAGAGCGGGACAAAGAGAAGGAAACAGGACAACCTTAACTGCACAGTTCAGCAGTATTGCTGCAGTATGAGGGTCTTTGGACAAAAGAAATCACTAAAACATTGGCTCCTGTGACGAATGCAGTACTTTGAGCTCTTGACATGACATTTTTTTTCCCCCACTCTACTAAGTAAACTGTATCACACTGTTTATCTCAGTCTACTGCAACTGGCCACAACCCAAAACCATCATATTTAGCTTCTCATTGTCACTTTAAGAGCTGTGATGCAGAGATGTTTTAGCATTTAACAGTCATTTTTCTCCAGCTCTGCTCATCTGTTTTTGACTATTTATGCTGAACAACTTGTGCACTGTTATGCATTAGTGTGGTTTGTGTCTTTGTTGTGGAAAGTTAGTTGCCACTGTGCCTACAAGCTGCAGAAATAATAACCCTTGCTCCTTTCTGCATAGCAGCCACTCTGCAGCTTTGTAAGCGCTGCACGTGCAGGTGTTGTTTTACTTGAATATTCCCATTTTTTTCAGGCCTCATCCCCTCTTTGCATACCCATCCTACCCTCTTCCTGTCCCACTGCCTCTCTCTTTTTCTTTCCCCTGTTGGAGTTTGTTTAGATGAAGAGATAGTGGGGAAGTATATTTAGACAACATATATTCCACTGTCTGAACACTAAGCTCAGAGAGGGACAGAGGGACTGTGGAAGTGAATGGGAGATCAGAGACTGAGGCAAAGAGAGAAACAGACAGACAAAAAGAGGCAAGCAACAGTTAAAAAACAGAACATTTAAGAAGAATAAAAGGTTAGAAGCTATGGCGTGCTCAGGTTTGACCTGAGGAGATGAAGAATGGGATCTGAAGAGGAAGATTACAGAGACAGAGGCAGACAGTATACCAGAGTCAAAGCATCTCCCACTTTTAGCTCCCCCTCTCTTTTTGTCACTGTCTCCATTTTAATCTCTCAAAGAAAACTATGACAGACGGATGGAGAGAATGAACATGGAGAGAAAGAAGATGGGAACACTCCCTCCTCTGCATCACTCTTTCACTTTCCTTCTAAACACGCCCTGTTTATCTGTCTTTCTGCAGTTGTCAGTCAGTAGAAAGTCAGTGAAGAAGCAATGCTGAAAAATAAAAAAAAATGCATGGTGCATCTGTGGTGGTATTGCACTGTAGTTAAGCAAAAAAAACAAAAAAAAAAAAAAAAGACACCCTGTCTCAAAACAGTTAAAATGCAGATTTATGGTTTATCTTTTATCCCTGATGAGGTTATTCCCCAAAATACTGCCAAGTTAGAGACTGCAGGAGATATAAATGTGGAGGAATTTGGAATAAAAACTGAATCTGATGGCATGGTCTGTGAACTTTGCTAATATTTTTGGTTTAGGTGATATTTGATTTCCATTTCAGGTTTGCAGTTTGGATTCTTTGAGTTCAGGTTGAGGTTTCTGAATTTTTCCGATTTAGATTTTGTTTTGTTCTGTATTCCTTGGTTCAGTTTATTTTGTAGCACTGCTTCCTGTTGTGTTTTCTGTTGTTTACTTCCTGTTTCCCTACCACACCTGGTCCAGTTTCTGATCATTACACCTGCTCATTATTTAGTCATTTGCTCTGTCAGGATAAATTTCCTTTTTTTAGTGCCAGACTCTTCTCATCCGTCTTTTCCAGGTTTGTCCTTGTTGTCCCAGCCTTCTTTGTCAGGCAGTCATGTACAGCTGACTTTAGTTGTTGGTAGTGGTGGGATGCAAAGTTTTGGGATTGTGTGCAGAGTTATCCAGAAAGTATTTTTTTGCGACACGCATATGAAACTTGAATTATTTCAGAGTAGTGATGTCACTGATAACGTCTGAAGCCTCATCTGTGCCAGAAATGATTAGTGATCAAATTCAATTTCACGTATATGTTACTATTATGTTACAATATGGTCATAAAGTACTCATTAGAAAATACACTGTATGGATAGAAGCTACTTCTGTTTTGTTTTTTTTATCAGACAGCCTTGACTGACACAAAATGCAGTGTTTCACTGATTCTGTTGAAACTGCCTGTTTTATAAACTCTTGCCAGTGGGTGGCTTAATGTGTACATGAATCTTCAAGAAATGAACTATTTTCTAAACTACTTTGCTGAAAAGCTTCAGTGCTTTATTAGGCTACATCTGACCGTTTTTGGTTTAGCACTTTGTTTACTTTGTTAAGCACTTTGTGACTGGAGTAGACAAACCCCTGTAGTGATGCAAGGCCTCCTTTTGTTATCTTTTAATGTTTGGTTTTGTAATTGGCCAAATATTTGCAATGGTTGTCAGGTCTGGACTGCAGGCGGGACAGTTTAGATTTTAGATTTAGACGAGCAAACAAGTTATCCTGTAAAAGATGTTTACCGCACAGGAACATGTGGCTCCAAAACCTGCCCATGCCATGTGCTGCTTTCAATCTGTGCTGATTAAAAACTTACATGATTCCAATCATTTCTATTCTTGCTGGGGGGTTTTAAGTTATTCAGAGAAATTATGCAGATCTGCTTTTCTGAATTGTCTTTTATCTTCCGTGTCTCCTTGTTTATATTGAAGCCAGTGCATCGCTGTGTTGAAGGACCTTTACCTTTTCAGAGTGTATTTACCACCAATCTTATTAACTTAGTCATGTGTTACCTACACTACACACAAAGTTGCACAACGATAAACATCCACCCAGGTCAATTGCTTCCTGTGTATGACCACTTCCATCCACTTAGTGAGGCCAAATACACTCTGCTATGTCCTTATATACGATATGTGCAGGAAAGGAGCTGTTGGCTGGATGTAAAAAGTACAAATTGTTAGTGGTTTGTGTTTCTTTTTTGGGGGGGGGGGGGGGGGGGGCATAGAAAAGCCCAGTAAAACGCACCAGACTACTTTTGCAATGAAATGGAAAGTTGCACCTAGACAGTGCAGTTTTTTGTTTTAGCATTCCATATTCATTTGTGAACACCTGTGCTGCAGTGGTCAGCTCGGCAAAGCGTTGCTGCGCTTCAAAAGAGACTTTAGGAACTTGAGCAATTTTGTTAAGGCACACGGAGGTCCTTCAGCATCATTAGGTGAATGCAGGGGTCTGGTATTTGCCCTTTGCACTTTGCTGTTTCCCCTTGACTTTGAAGATGATGGAAACTTCAGGTTACATGCTGCTGATGTCTTTTAAAGCTGGCAGAGATCTTGTCATGGTGAAACACGCTAGTTCCCTATCAAAATGTTGAAAAATGGCTAAATAGTTACAATCAGGGTTTTTTTTCTCTCAGTTTTAAAAATGTTTCTCAACAACACAGCTATTTCTAGACTCCTTGGACAGGATTATGTAATGATATAATAGTTTTAACTGCTCAGGATCAAGCTGCTCATATGTTTGATTGGAATTTAATAGGGCCTACTTTTGTGTCGTAAATTGTCAGAAATATGAACAGTACAAGGTCCCAAATCACAAGCACAGAATTAATCCCCTTAACCGAGACACTTCCAGTTGCAGGAACTTCTCCTTCCCAGCTCCAGTTTAATCTATGACCACTGACTCATGCAGTGAGTTCATGTCTACAGCCCTATTTCATGTAACATTATCACTATCCACACACACATATATCCACTCGATCTGGCCGAGGACTTAAACACTCATTACTCCCCCTAGCCATTTACTCAAAGAAAATGACACAGTGAAGCAACGTACTGCCTTTACAGTCCATTCCACTTTTTTTCTCACCTCTTTAGAGGAATACTTCAACATTTTGTGGAGCAGACTGTTGGTTTCTGTCTCCAAGATGGAGATAAGAAGTTGGAAATACATCAGATGTTTGTATTGAAAAAAAATGCTCTTTGGCACGTTGAAGTTGACCAAGTCATTTTACTGTACATCATACAAAAATTTGGTGTAGTTCATCTCTGTGGGAATTCAAATAAACATAAATCCCGAAGCTGTAATTTATTCATTGAGTTATGCATCATTCTGTCTTCAAACTGTTTGCTCGCAGTCCTACTCCCCTCAGTATTCACCACTCGTCTGTTTGTCCTGCTCTCTCTGCGCTGAAGGACTTTCATTTCCTCTGTAACCTTGAAGCAGGGCTCCCTTTCTTTGATTCCTCCCCTCTGTTCTCTCCTTGCACATACATCCCCTCCCTGCTGTGTTCACCAGTTGGGTTGTGCCCATAAATCTTACCTTTCTCAAGCTTATGTTTGCACCTCTTTGGTAAGTATGCATCTCCAGGGAAGGTGCAGCAGTGAGTGCACTGAGCAGCAGGGGAAATAGCTGATCGTTGTCTCACTGTCTGACAGCTAGGGGTTACGTGGCCAGGCCTCAGTTTCCTGACCACATGGAAAGACGTTCATCGCCCAGCTGTGTCTTTTCCACGCTACTTGGAGAGACAAAAAAGTTTTTTTGTTTTTATTTTAAGTTACACATACCTTAAGGAAAGCAACCAGTTTATTTCATGAGTTAATCTTTCTACCCTTTGTGCTTTACAGTTGGTGCAGACAAGCAGTGCGAGCTGACCTGCAGGCCTGCTGGATATCGGTTCTACGTTCGTCAGGCAGAGCGCGTCAGAGACGGGACGTCCTGCTTCAACCTTAGCACCAATGATGTGTGTGTAGAAGGACGGTGTCTGGTAAGTGGATGTGCATATGTGAGAGCCCCCCCCACCCCCACCCCCCTTTAACAGACGTCTGAACCGGAGTCTGCTCTGTTTAGCTGGAGTCGACATAATCCAGAACCTGGCTGATTCAAACCTGGACCTCTTTTCTTTCTATCTTCTCATTTTCAGCCTCACTGTCCAATTTCATTCTCAATGCTCTGTCTGCTTCTGGCAGGAATCTTGCGACCACCAGTAACTAATTAACACTAATAGCAGTGAAATAAACACTGGCATCGGATGTGAAATGTCAACAAAATTGTTCGAGCTTTTCTCTCCTCTGTCCTCACCCTTCCTGCCACGTCTCTTTATTCCCCTTCCCCCTTTTTCTTCATTGTCTGAACCATCACTCACATCTTTTCACCATCCTCTCCTGCCAGACTGAGGGCTGTGACGGGGTGCTGGGCTCCAGCGCTGTGATTGACAAGTGTGGAGTGTGTGGCGGCCGTGACACCTCCTGTCGAAAAGTGACAGGAAGCTTCCAAAATGTCACAGTTCCCCTTGGTTACCACAAAATCCTGGACATCCCATCCGGAGCCACATTCATTAACATCACAGAGAAACGAGCAAGCCCTAACTACCTGGGTAAGAGTTAATAGACAAACACACATCCATGCACACACACGCGTGCAGTTCAAGATTTCCTGAATTAAAGTGGCTGCAGCTCCAGTAAAAGTTGGCGAAGGAAGTGCAGATTTGGCCCTGGATCGTGTGTATGCTGGCTTCAACTAAGACTGTAGATTTTGTGGCCTTGCAAACTCAGACCAGATAAAACTAGTATAGTTGAACTTCAATTAGGAATCATTGAAGTGTGTACATGTTTGCATCTGTGAGTGTTTGCCTCGCCAGCCTCCTGTTTGTTCATGAAACACCACTCCAAAGTCTGTGTTTGTCTGTCTGGGAGTGTGTTTGAGCACATGATGGGGGTTTCGTAAGAATTCGCCAGACTAAACAGGGTCTAAATACGAAAGGGAAAATATGTCTGAAATCCCTCTGATGCTCTCGCCCTCAACTTTCAGCCATGAGGAGCGGAACAGGGGCGTCAGTGGTGAATGGGCGCTGGGCTGTGGACCCGCCAGGGGAGTACCAGGCAGGGGGGACCACTTTCACCTACACCCGACCTAGAGCGCAGTCAGAGGGAGAGGAAGAAAAAGGCGAGTCCCTGAGGGCACGAGGACCCACCACAACACAGCTGCAGCTATATGTGAGTACTGGAGCGTAGGAGGGCCTTTATTTTAACCCTGTAAGAAAACACAAACCAGAGCATGACAAAATAACATTGATGAATACAGCCACAATTATCTTGGCTCATCAGATATAGAACAGTCTAAAAAAATTGTTAACTTCTGTGAGGAAAATACCAAACGTAGAATCTGGACAGAGCTCAAAACTTCAGCATTTCTTATTGTAAAAAATATAAGTATTTAATAACCTAAACTGGGTTAAAAAAAAAAAAGCTAAATTCCTTTTGGTTTTGAACATATTGTCAAATAGTAAAAAAAAAAAAAAAAAATTCGTAATCACAGAAAAATTAAGAAGAAAAAAATAAACACAAAACCAGAGAAAAAAGGGGGAAAGGAAAGGGTAAAAAGGAGAAAAATAAGGGGGTTCCCCTCAGCCGGGGGTTAAATAATGAAATTATTGAAATCATTATGTATCCAAACACTATTTTAGTCATATCACACCCAGTATCCATGAATATTTGTGTCAGATTTGGTTGCGTCTGAAAGAAAACCTTGTGGAAATAAAAATTTAACTTAAAGCAAGGATTGCTGCATGTTCTAAATGCAAGCCCTACATAAGTATGCATTTGTCAGGGAACAGCAGATTTAAGTACTGTGTACTGTATGTGGCTTGCACCCATAAAAAACTTGCCAACGCTTCTCTGCCAATGCCAAACAGCTGTTTCTGATACTAACTCTTGTTTGGTTGGATTGAAATCTGAAGAAACAATAACATATTGGCACTTAAACAATTTTTTCATTTAACAAAAAGGGCATGGGTGGTGCATGGAAGAACCATACATCCCAGCTGTGGGATGGCATCCCATTTTTCAACCAGCATTTGTCACAGATCAACCACCAATGTGTTCGTTTTGTTCAGTCTGACACGAGCAGTACGTATAAACTAATCAATCAAATCAAAAAATAAAAAAAATAAAAAAAAAATCAATCAATCAATCAAAAATCAAATCAAATCAATCAAAGATACTTTATTGATCCCCGAGGGGAAATTCATGTTTCAGTACAACCCGTCCAAATCCCACAGGTGTTCAGTGGAGTTCCATTCTGTTCCAGTCTCTCTACTCCCAATTTCTGGAGGTGGACTCTGCTAAAATCCAACTCTGTGAGGGTGAGCGTTGTCTTCTTGGAGAATATAGTTCAGTCTCTGACTGTTGAAATATACGATTGCCCATCATTACTAGAACCTCATCCTGATGTCTCTGAAGAGAGATTACCACTAATGATGACAAGCCTTGTTTTTCCAGTGAGGCAGATGCTGCCCACACCATCACACTGCCTCCACTAAAAGCTTACCCTATTGGTGCAGCAGTCACCATCAAATTATCCATGTCTTCTCCACACTTCAACCCTGAGATCCAACTGACTGTAACAGGGCCCATGCTAATCAGGCACCTAATTGTCAACACCTGGAGCTCAAAACAAGAATTAGTAGCAGAGCAAGCTGTTTGGCGTTCGCAGAGAAGATTTGGCAAGTTTTTCATTCATGTTAATGCAAATTCTGTTTTTGAAAAAAGAATGTTTCTTGATTAAAAATACTTTTCCAACGACAGGGAGAAGAATTCGTAATTGTTTTTTGTTTTTTTCTGAAACAGTGAGATCTGCGAGGTTTCAGTTTCAGCTATGGCTCAGTGGTTTTGGTGTATGCGCGACACCTGGTGGTTTCCTAAGGTTGCATATTGCCCCCTTTAATAATGCAGATGTAAAATACTCCTAAATTTGAAAAATGCCCATTTTTAAAGCAGATGATGATGAAATCATATTAAAAGCAATTTGACTTTAGGTCTTAAAGGTCATTATAAAGAGTAAGACTTGATTACGTGCATGTAGTACTTTATGGCACTAGTTGCATGTTAATAGATCTAATGGTTTTGGCAGTGGTTCTGAACCCATGACTTTGCTGCTCTGCTCTGTGTCAAGAGCTCCCAGACAGGCGACCTTGTTTAAGCGTTATGGCAGGATAAAGACAGATATACTAAAGCTTAGTCTGAGCCACATCAGATTGCCCAGGGCTTACTAATAACAGCCTCACCCTTCAATCTTATTAAAGATCTAAGGGGTCATGCACAGATTTACATCCAATAACTTTATTTACTCATAAAAGGACTCTGATATGATTTCAAAATATAGCATACCAAAATGTTGTTGCCTTCAGAATCTTGCTAATTAAGTTTACATGACCATAACCAGATTAACTATTGTAAAGTCTTGCAGCATCATTGTGAACCCCACTCATCCTGACCTCTGACAAGGACAGTCCTCTGCAGGGATCCTTTAAATTGGTTTCACCACCTTTCTTGTCTGTTTGGATCTGTAGATCATTTTCCACCGGGAGAATCCAGGCATCGACTATGAATTCTACATCCCTGTGGAGAAGAAGGAGGGAGAGAGGGAAACACTAACAGAGAGGGAGAGGGAGGCTCCCAGAGAGGCACCCAGGGAGAGACCAAGGGAGCGAGAGTCGGCGAGGGCACCCCTCCGCGGTACGTCTGTTGCATCTTAACTTGTTTGATCAGTTCTGTGCTATTTGGCAGGAGCATTTTCCATATATCGCTTGTGTTTAGCACAGAGTGACGTCATGTCAGTGATTACACTGAGCTGTAAATCCAGCAGAAGATCTCAAGACTCATTCTTTCCAAATTATGTAAGGAAACTTCACTATGAGACACAACTGATGTCTTTCTGGATTAGTATGGGTGCGGTTGTGAGCCAAGTGAGAGGAATTCTTGTATGAATGTGTTTGTTTGCCCATGACCTAGATGAGAGGCTATCTGCTCAACATGTCTGCTGTCATGAGACCCTGACCTCATTGTGACATCATTAGCCTCTGACTCACAGCCTTCCTCTTGTTCAGTATTTTAGCACGTTTTGGATTTCTTTTTCCTCACAATTTATCGCTGGCCTCTCCTTCTCCCTTTTGTCGTCTACCCTATCTTTCTCCCACCTTTCCTGTACTTTCTAATTTGTCTTTATCTCCATGTATGTTTATCTTCTCTCCCAGGTCCCCTCACTGTGTCAGAAGAACATCCTCCTGCTGCTCCTCCTGTTTCAGTCCCTTCTTTCCCCTCTTCTTCCTCCTCCTCCTCCTCATCTGTGTTCTCTCCCCCATCTACCGACCGACGGGCACCTGAGAGGACACGCCCACGGGCATCAGCACCCAATAGAAATGCTCGGATCCCCCCTCGTACTGACCTGCCTCCGGACACACAGTCACCATTTGTGTGGAGGAGAGGAGGCCTCACAGAATGCTCCGTTTCCTGCGGAAAAGGTCAGACTTATGATGATGCATATATGTACTGTATCTTACACTAATTTTATACCTGCTTAATTATTTTGGATGATGTTATGTCTCCCTCCGCTGGTTGTTAGATGCAAGTGCAACAAGGGTCTTTCATTCAGTTTGACTGCATCCCGTTTCTCTGTGCAGGTTCTCAGTACAGAGTCATTCTGTGTATAAATCGGCACACAGATGAAGAAGTCCCGGAGAGAAAGTGTGACTCTGCAGCCAAACCTGTTCCTGAGGAAGAGCCCTGTAACACAAACCCCTGCCCACCATTGTGAGCAAGTTCACAACTATTATAAATGTATCATTTGAACAATGTTTTTCAATCTTAATTTCCTAATATTATTGCCATTCCCATTAAGTGCATGTGATTCACTGGACAAATCCCACGCTGCAAAATATCTATCAGATATATATTTTGACTCCCTTTAGATAAATCCAAATGCACATTTGGCTTTAGAATATTAGTATTCTCTGAGTGAATTGCAATACGCAAAAACAAAAACGTCATTTCAACAACTGTTTTGTGCATAGACCAAAAAATTATGGAAGACAGATGCTGAAATTGTGTCATTTATGACATTTGCTTGTTTTGATGTAGTTGGGAGGCCAGTGCGTGGTCAGAGTGCAGTGTGTCCTGTGGGCTGGGTGTGCAGCAAAGACAGCTTCAGTGCAGGCAGAGCTTTGGAAACCGGTCAACCATGGTCCACCCTCAGCGTTGTGCCAACCTCACTCCACCAGAGTCTACGCAGGCCTGCCAGCTCCGTCTCTGCTCCCACTGGGAGGTCAGCTCTGACTGGAGCACAGTAAGTCAACAAAACCAGTATGTGACTGGGAACAGCATCTGCTCCTGGGTCATGGTGACACAAGGCCAAGTGCTGTGTCTTAGTATCTGCAAAGAGAACAGTTGCACACAGCACGGAGTTTCTTTTTAATTTATGCATTTCAAATCATCCCTTTCATAACACTCCATGTCTCCACCCTATTGATTGGTTCTTTTATTCTCCTAAGATTGTAATTAACAATAAAAACTTGATCAGTTTAAGATTCTCTTGATTTGATTTCCTTTGGTTTCTCTGGTCTTTCTCACTCTCCTCTTTCTTCCTCTTCACCACAGTGCTCAGTGGACTGCGGAGTAGGGAGAAGGACTCGGAGTGTGCGTTGTGTCAGCGATCAAGGTGGTATAGTGAATGAAGACGAATGCAACTCAGGGCTCCGCCCACAAGGAAGTGAGGAGTGCAACATGGGTCCCTGCGTGACCAACTGGTACTTTAGTAACTGGTCCAACACTGTGCGTAACAGACTTACTCAGAAATGAAAAAAGCTAACATGTACTCAGCTGTAATCCTCAACATGATATCCCACTTTGTGGCTTTAGTGTACAGCACAGTGCGGCCCCGGGGTGCAGAAGAGAGAAGTGGTGTGTCTCACCAGAGGAGGGGTCAGAGAAGGTGGTGGAGGAGGGGACTGCATCGCAGAGAGACCAGCAGAGATGAAGGCCTGTAACAAGGGTCCATGTGTGCCGACAGCCATGTGGTACAGCAGCCCCTGGACGCCGGTAGGATGGAGGGAAATGTTTGGAACAAAAGATTTACAACCCCAGTTTCAAATGGAGGGTGAAATGCAGAACTAAAAAAACTAAATGTACTGATTTGTAGATCATTTGAATCCTATTGATAATATGGCTCGGGGAGGGGGGGTACCTTTAATATCACTTATTTCTTAGCTGGTGTGTATATTTTTACATCATTCAACGTGTCCTTTCAGTGTAATGTGCCATGTGGGGATGGATCCCAACGACGAGACATTATTTGTGTCGAGAAGATGGAAAATGACTTCACCATCGTTCCAGCCACTAAGTGTGCTCATCTAGAGAAGCCTGGTGTAGTCCAGGAGTGTGACATGGGAGAGTGTCAGCCACAGTGGTTTACAACCGAGTGGAGCGCGGTGAGAGATGGCCTGACAGGGAAATTTCTAAAAACAGGAACAACAGAGCAATTTAAGTCAAAGTGTCTGAGAAT
Organism: Atherinomorus stipes; assembly: GCA_023101725.1. Taxonomy (NCBI): domain Eukaryota; kingdom Metazoa; phylum Chordata; class Actinopteri; order Atheriniformes; family Atherinidae; genus Atherinomorus; species Atherinomorus stipes. Next base: position 113,980 of record JALJCO010009054.1, read on the forward strand.
TTTTCCCATTTACACTCTGTGTTTTGGTTTTATTCGCCTCAGTGCTCCCGCTCCTGTGGGAAAGGCTTACAGATGAGGGAGGTTCGATGTCTAACAGCGGACAAAAAACACAGCCAAAACTGCGATACCAGTACCAAACCGGAACACGAGCAAGTCTGCAACATAGTACCCTGCGGCTTACAAATCACAGGTTGGTGTTTGAGAGATGGCGCATCCATGCATGTTTTGGTTATCCTTCCTGCTAACCGCTGCCTCCTTCTCTCTGTTAGCAGATAAAAACTGCCGGGACAGACGTGACAACTGTTTAATGGTGGCGCAGGCCAGAATGTGTGTCTACTCCTACTACAAAACTGTCTGCTGCGCTTCCTGCGCTCAGAGTGCTCAGCGTGCCAAGAGACATTGAACAACCAGTCACAGGCATCCCTTGAGCGCAATGCAGTCGAGGAATAGGTCAAAGTGACTGTTCCCCCCCTGAAAGGATAAGTCGTAGAAATGGACAGCCCAGAGTCGGCATGGCATTCAGATAACATTTAACTATTTCCTCCTGACTCTTCAGGTAAAACACTGTGATATCAGCTGATTCTTGTACCAGTACTCAGTTATAACTGATGTAATCTATCTTCTCCAGCCGCATCTACAATTAAGCCTGCTTTATTGTGCATTTCTATGTGCATTGTTTGTGCTGTCATTTCCACTCTCGGAGGCTCATTTCTGTGGCTTTTAGGTTGTAATGGAAGGTGCTCACTGAGGACACAGCTGTGTTTCAGCAGCAAATTTTGCCCTCCTAATCTACAAGATCTTAAATCAGGTGCATTTAGACATGCATAGCACTACTTTTGTGTAAGACAGATCATTACCGTATGTGCCAGAAGAACTGAGTATTGGAGTGCTGCAGTATGTATGGTGAAGATCTACTGGAATAGATCTGTTCACAAGTCCCCTCACTGAGCTGCAATGGCAACTCCCAGCCAAGAGAGAAGAATTTATTTACATGTCTTCTGTGTTTTACTGATTGCCAAAAAATGTTTCCTCAAGTGTCTTTTTCAGTATTTGGGCAGATGAACCAAAGGGGTGGGACGACCTTGGCAGAATGTGACCAAATATATGTGGATGTAGGGATAGAGATGAGACTCTTCCCAAACAAGAAGGGTAGGCTGACATGGATGTTACACAGCACAGACTGAGTGTATTCAATTCACATGTAGTTCTTTTTTTTTTTTTTAACTCTTTCTTTCATTCCTTTTCTAGTCAAGTTGGTTAAAAACTTACATTCTATTTGTTCACTTAAACTTACATGTAGCACAGGTATTTGCTCAGAAAAAGTGAGAAACTGTTTAGTCAAAGCCGCCATTCTTGTAAAAAAAAAAAAAAGTACTAATACAGTTTGAATAGGGAGTCTTTCAAAGTCTGTATAATGAAAGTCCAATATTCTCAATAGAGAGTAGCAGAATTACTTTGCAGAGGTTAAAAATCAATATTATAAGCTGTATTCAAATCTCTGTTTCCATATGAAGACTTGCATATTTTTTACGGAAGATGATGCTGCCTACTGTACAACATGCAGTTAAAGTTGTTCTTCTCTCGGAGTCAAATGACATAACTAAACTTGCAATTTTATCCTTAAGGCTTCCAACTGTACCATGCAGCTTGCTAGTTAAGTTTTCTTTTAAAAATGACTCAGTACCAAGAGATGAAGTAATTTTTTAAAACATCTGTGCAGTGCTTTTAGCCAGAATTCCTCAGGAAGCATAGGGAATAGGTTTGGGGCTTTTGCCAATGTCTTGTTTGGTGGTTAATGTAGTCAGCAGTAATGTTTTATAAATGAGTAATTAATAAGTAAGTGAAATGAACAGGTGCCACTGAGTTTACTATGCGGATGCCAGTGTTTTCAGAAAGTTCTACACAGTGAAACTCTGGCACAAAAGAATAAGCAACGATTGAGCAAAAGGTTTTGCTTCCATTGAAAACACTCAATGTCAATATCAGTTCAGTGTTGCTTTGTTCTTTTTGTGGGATTAATATAATATGGCCTTCTACCTGAACAACTTCTGACTGACTTGTTATCCATCACAGCTGTGCTTTGGAATGAAAAACATCTGTATGTCATCACCTTCTGGGGTGTGGATGTTGAATTTGTCTCCTGAGACTAGATGAAGTCAGAATAAGGAAACCTCAATGAGACTGAGAGAGCTGCTTTCTTTCTTGCAGTAGTTATTAACTTTAGATGTGATGTGGATCAAATCTGAGTCGACATAAAGATGAAATATTTTGCATTTTGAAGCGTCAGCCTCTGTACACGTGTGCAAGTACTGTTGGAAGCTCTTTCTCTTTGCCTTTGCTTCCCACACCTCCCACACAACATGTATTCACATCCAGTCAAATGTGAGGAATCTGTATATTTGTCAGATATGTTTTGTTATATGTTGTTTTAATATGTAAAGTTTCTTTGAATATAGTTGGTCTCATATTTTATAAGTGAGTAGTGTTATCAGAAGTGTTGTCTTAGGCTGCATTTATTCACACTTAACTGTCATATAACTGTTGAAACAGTGATGTTATTGTGCGCTTGAATTATGAATGTTTCTGTGTGTGTGCATGCGTGTATGATCATGTCTTTTACAGCTGTGGCTTTGAATGTGTCATCCTCTAATCCCTTGTAGAATAAATTCCATTTTACATATTATATATTATATATATAAAATATATAAACAGAAAGGATAGTAATTTATCTATGATCTGAAGAACATGTAATTTATTTTCTGTTTTGAGGAGCTGTAGCATTTTTTTTCTTTTTTGTTACCACCAGAGTTTATGAGATTGTTGTTATCAGTTTGCAGACTTTTTTATCATGCAAAACGCAGAAAAGTGTGGAGAAATTATCTGAGAGCTTCATTTTAAATAAAACTGTAATTAATTAAAAGGTGTTTTGTTTTTCTTTTTCAAACCATTGGTTTAAATTTGTAGTGCCACTTTTGTCCAAACGATGGCACCATTGGGTCGATGAATTCTCAGTTTGCTTCAGGGTAAACACTGGTTGTTTATTTTAAGTACAGAATGTTATTAATTGAGCAAAGATATTTTATCTGTATTAAAAACACTTTACAGTTTCTGTTTAAAGGAAGAAGCACAGTTATTTTAGCCATTTCATGCATCTCTGTTAACATCCGGGACCCAAAAGACACAAGGCCATTGTTAAAGAAACTGTGTATTTTAGTAAATTTTTTGTTGTTGTAAAAATGTTTTTACGTGATGTAGGCTATGTCATTCAAAGAACCTTTAATGAGCAAGTATTGCCAAATGCAGCAATAACACTGGCAAAGTTTGAATGAAAATGGGACAGAGTTTGAGATTTTCTTATTAAGAAAAAGAAACACACAATTGGAGATGCATTAAGGCAATCTGTCCAAACTAAATAGTTTTCTTACTTTTGACAATGCAAAGCTAGCCAGCTGCAAAAAATCAGGAGCTGTATCTTTAAAGGAAATAAGCTTTCTTCCAGCCTTTCCTTGCCCCCACGAGAGAAAAACTTGCGTGAGTTTTCGATTCTCCTTCCTCTTCGTGCAGGGAAGCTTTACAGGTCCGGTGGCGTGATGCAGGCCGGCAGCACACACCATCCTCAGGGTGCAGCGGGCGTTGCGTGCCTGACTGGTTCCGATTTGTAGGAATCCCCATGTGACGTGATTATATAGGCTAGGTCTATTCTATACGTGCAAGCCTGTGTGTCGTAGGGGTGTAGCTACATGGTGAACCATGCTGGCTCTCAGAGGGCACCAGGCGAGGCTGGCAGATGGTGACCTTTCGGAGTAAAATACCACAAACCCTGTGACTCTTTTCACTCTCTCCCTCAAAGAGTTTGGGCACGCAAAGGCCTACGTCCCAAAGAAAGCCTGTGAAAGCTGGTTGTGTTTTTAGTTTGTTTAGCTATAACACTTTTAACACAACAATTCTATGTCTACCGAAGTACAACCCTCAAAGTAGGCCAACTCCATCCCCGAGCTATCGCTCTACCCTCTGTCACACATTTTGCTTTGTGTGGGTGTGAGTGTGATTTCGGGCTCGGGCGTGAACAGCTGTAGTAGTCGTGACCGCGTGCTCGTCGGCGGCGGCGCGCTTCGGCTTCACGTCAAGAAGCATCGTTTCAGCACCAAGGCCAGGGCTCGCGGCGAGAACAATAGGCGGCTCAGCTCACCGTGTCGCCTAGGCAGTGTCTGACTAGTTTTTACCACCAAATCCCCGCTCAAGCTGAGAGGATTAAAAAAAAACTAAATTCTTTGAAAAGTTCTCACTGTCGCCCGTAAAGCAGTGTGCATACATGAGTTTAATTTATGAGGCAGTACTAGCGATTTTTCAAATTTTATCAGTTTTTTTCGTGTAAGCACGATGAACATGGTAATTGATGGTCCCTTGGAGTTACGTCACAGGCTAGCAACCGCTTTAGTGAGAGGAGAAGGGGGAGGGGGAGGCAGAGAGTAGAGAGACACCGGTATCTATAGGACGTGAAAAACCATACAGCCGTAGGACGGGTAAGACGCTTCAAGAAAAAGAAAATAACAACAATAGTTTGTAAAAACAGCCTCTTCAACGGTGGAAACTGTAACGGCAAGAGTGAAAGAGGCTGTTACATGAGAACAATCAAGTTTAAATACTTGAAAGTTAGCCAAATTTATGCAGCTGGTTAGCCCGTTATCACTTTGTAATTAAGATTTAGAAGTGGGCTTTCGTGAAGGTGATTACGAACTGGTTCGTCTCCTTTGGATTTCTTAAGTCGAGAAGTTGGTGAAATTTCATTCCAGCGGTAGTGATAAACTGTCACCTGCCAGGACTCTCCGCCGTCACCTCCAGACCTGGAGACCGGGATCACGGCTGTTTGAATATTTTTTTTAATTCATTTATTTTGTAAAAGCACACCCGAGCCTGTAGCATCTGTGCACCGAGTAGGAGGGAGAGTACTGCAGGCACAAAGAGCGGCTTCCAGTGAGGAGAGGCAGGCGGACAGGACGGAGAGACAGCGCGGAGGGGATAACAACGGGGACCCAAACTGAAAGCATCCTTCTTTAATTTCTTATCTGCACAGGCTGCTTTGGCTTTATTTACCAACGGTAAGAGCTATCGTGTGTAGTCTGTATTTTTCTGTGTGTTGTTTTGTTCTTGAGTCTGTATGTATGTGTGCATGTATGTGTGTGTGTACATTGAGAGGGAATCGGACAAAGAGCAAGGGAGCCCCATGACATCCGTGTGTATGCTGTAACCTACAGCTGCCTAAACAAAGAAACTGCTCTATTGCAATGATTTACCCCCAGTCACAGTGTTTCTTCTCTTTTTATCATTATAGGAATCCTGATAACCGTTTATCTGATAAAAGGTAATCCTTGCTTACAGATATGTTCTTTTTATATATATTTAATTGGAAATAAGTGCCATTATTGTTTTTTGATTGGCTAATTAACATTTGCATAATTATTTTCCCAGAAGCTACTGGAGTCCTTTGTCATCAGACTGGGCAATAAATATTCAAAATGATCATGCAAATACTTTCATTTTTAGGATTGAATGTTCAGTTTTCTATTCATATTGAAATAATACATTTTTATAAGAATTCATGCTTGAAATATGTATTTGTTCCCCTTTTCATTCAAGGGAAACAACAAATATGTTGGAACCATACTGAAAAAAAATCAATACCATATCAAAACAAACCCATATGGTGATATTACAAATCCACAAAATTGATTCTTTGCTAAATACCACCTCAATGAATGATGATAAGAATGATTTTTGATGGATGTTTTCAACTTGTTTTATTTCTCTTTCTCTCTGGCTATGACCTAAGGATTCATCCAGCCTCAGCTGTTCCTCTCCAGGGATACCTGCTCCTTATCCGTTTACCCCTGCACATCTCCACATTGTACCGATGAAGGAAGCCGACGCCATCAAGTTGTTTGTAGGGCAGATTCCCCGGAATCTGGAGGAGAAGGACCTCAAACCCATTTTTGAGCAATTTGGCAAGATCTATGAGCTAACCGTGATTAAGGACAAATACACTGGGATGCACAAAGGTAAGTCATCTCTTCCTTGCACAGCTTGAACAGAGACAGACAAAATGACAGAGGGAGAGAGAGAGAGAGAGACAGATGGCTAGGTACAGTACTGGATAGATAGACATGTGACAGTAAGGCAGATAGATGGGTGGATTTTTCTTCACCGACTGCCACATGTATCCATGGAAACTGTCACAGCACCTCTCATCTTCATCTCCTGTTAACGCTGCAGTGCAAGATAGCGAAAACAGGCAAGCAAACTCAATGCACGTACACAAAATCTAAATGCTTTTATGCAGCATTAGAGTTTTGGCAAGAAATTATTAGATGCCTGTTTTAGAATTTACTGAGTTTTGTAAATATGACATTTATGGTCCACAAGAAAATAAACATGGAATGATCGGGGTTTATAATCGTATATCCTCCAAAGAGCTTTTTAATGGTGTTAGAAAGTGTTAAATAACTTTATATACTAATAAACTGAAGATAAGACATATCTCTCTCACCCCCCCCCCCCTCCAAACACACACACACAGTAACCAGGGGTCCTGTGTGTTACATGAACCAGATTATACTGTATGCTCCAATCAGTGTAATGGGCCTGTAAGCCTGGGTGACACAAGGGAAAGAATCTGTTGTTTCGAGAATCCCCATAGCCACAGTAAGCCCCTCTTAAAAGCAATGAGATGGACTATAAGATGTGTGTCTGTATATGTGTGTGTGTCTGTGTGTGTGTGTGTGTGTGTGTGTGTGTGTGTGTGTTGCGTACTTTCTTGTGTCCCTGTGTGAGTCTTATCATTCTGAACTTTTTTTTTTCTTCTGGCGTAATGTCGAGTCATCATCGACTCCTCAGATTTACTGTTGACGTGAACTAATTTATTTGGTCTATGTGAGATGTCACAGGGAATGCTAACCTGCTACTAATCTTGTCTTAGTGCTGGTGACAGGTGTAGTAAACAGCTCTGGCCAGCCAGCTCTACTATCCACTCCTCCCTCACACACTCGAGCACAGGTACAGCACATAGGGAAACAGAGGGAGTGTATTTGGAGTGATCGTGAGGCATGCATAGTGGTTGGAACAGGACAGGAAGCTGACAGTGGCAAGGCTGTAAGGTCTTTTAGCCCCACGCAAACGTCTGTGGTGCCGTCATGTGTGCTGACTCGTGCCGTGCCGTTCTGAAATGTGCCGTGCTGTGGAGTGTCCTTCTCTGCGCTAGAGTACATCATTATGATATTGTCAAGATTAGTTACTGTCGTGCATGATTATTTTTTAATAGTCTTGCACCGATATCCTAGTCATAACTCCGTGTAGGCTACAAAATATCCAGAGAAGGCAAAAGAATAAGAAGCATCGCAATGGTTTGTGACAGAGTTTGTGTTTGAAAGTGTGTGTGTGTGCGTGTGTCTGTGTGTGTGTGTATGTTTATAGGGGCACAATAAAGAGAAAGACACAGGCAATGACGAATTTCAGGACCATTCACTGACCTTTTCTACTGTTTCTCCTCTTGTCCTCTTTGTCTGCATCTCTCTGTCTGACAGGATGTGCTTTTCTGACGTACTGTGCAAGAGAGTCGGCACTGAAAGCCCAGAGCGCTCTTCATGAGCAGAAAACACTACCAGGGGTAAGTGCACATAACAATCATAAATTCACACACGCTTAGACACTACACACTTTACACTTACTGTACTCAACAATACAAATAATTTTGTATGTTCATTCAAACCGTAGAGCCCACCCCTTCACCAATAAACAGAGACACTTTGATTTACCTTGTATGTACACACACACGTGTTGCCTCACATCAGTGTGTGTCTGTGTGATTGGAGGTTCAGCTCCCATTAGTGACGTTGTGACATAACTCAGCAGCCGGCAGGCGTCTTGCTGCTAAGGACAAACACTCCCTCCCGCTGGAGACACATAGGGTACTCCACGAGCATTAGCATCTCCATTTCTCTATCTTTCTCTCTCTCTCCATCTCCCTGTCGTTCCCTCCGTTAGCCTCCGGTGATAGCTCCCGTCTAGAGAGTGTGTGTAATTAATGTGACCATTCCCCTTTGTCTCATCCCAGGCTCCCTCAAGTCTCTCTAGTGAGGGATTGTGCGCTATGACTGTGCTGGGGTAGGACACTGTTCATTATGGAAGGGGCACTGTGCAAAAGCGGCGTCTGTCTCATAGGCTTTACCTCTATCTTTCCCTTTCCTTTTTCTCCCTGACCTGGTTTCCATTGCGGAGTTTTAAGTTATTTGTTTTGGAACCTTTTTATCCTGTTTCATACATCACAGGTTTTGTGCAAAATTGTCCAACTCAGACAGAATGATGTAAAAATTTAGAGCACCCATGAGACAAGATTTTTCAAGACTTATCTAAGTTCTGTTTTGTAGCAGTTGTAACAGAATAGTTAGTGGGCCTCAACCATCTCTGAACATTTCTGTGTCTCATTCTTTCTGTGTCGCCTTGGAACTGATCAGAGTTTCCGTTCCTGCACCTTATACACAAGCTGGAGTCTTGATAAGATCTCTGTGTGAAAATTGTTGAAGGAGAGCCTGAAGAAAGGGTGTTGGGGGAAGGGAAATGTTCTGACACATACGAGCACAAATCCCTGCATATATACATATTAAAATCAAACATGCTTTTTCATGCATTTGGGGAATGCCTCTGTATTTGCATATACACACTTACCTGTACAAGCTCAGTGTGTTCATAATGACATAAATCCATTTAGGTACTGCTAAGAAGTTTGACCTCTTCACATAAATTACTTCTCAGCTGTCTGTTCTGTCTTCTTTTTTTTATTGTGTTACTCTTTGACTTGTGCTTGTAATCCTTTCCAGAGGGTTTACTTTTTTCTTCTCCCATTGGCAACTTCAGTGACAATTATACATCTGTCTGCTTTGCAGATGAGGAGTGACATCATATTTCTAGATAAACCGAGATAAATATTGTGGACACACAGAGGAAACATTTGCAGGGAGGATAGTCATTAGCGGGAGCCAGCATGCAACAATCAGAAACACTGCTCCCCAGAGAATAACTAGTGCTAAAACAAGGGTGTGGTTATCATGTACTGGCTTTTCAATAAGCCTGCACTGTTAATGAAAAACAGCACTCTTTCTGCACTTAGTTTTTCTCAGCTTGTCTAACCCTAAATCTAAGATAATTTCTTCTGTGTAGTTTGAGCCTGAGGGATGTGCTTAGCATAATGTGAAAAATGATTTGTTGAAGATGCTTTTTGTGTGTGATTTTTGTAGTAAAGTGACTTGGTTTGTTTTTAAAAATAAAGAGGTCTTCAGTTCTTCAACGCTTCTTCCAACTTAAGCAATTACAAGTCATTACCATTAGAACGCTGTTAATCAGGCTGCTGTGTTGACTTATGCTTGAGTTTTATATAGTTTTTGAGGTGTAAGTAATGGATCACTTCATAGTGTATCACCCACCCACTCAGCATTAACTCTGCAGACACGTTCTGCTTCCTTTCTTCATCTTTTCTATCCTGGGTTCTCCTTTCTCTCCCTCCTTGCCTCTGTTGTCTACTTTTGATAGGATTCAGAAATACTTTGGTAATTTTACATTCTATTTCAACCTCTACCCAGTGTTATATTCTTTTTCTTCCTCTGAAATACTTTTCCATCTTTTCAGTCTTACGTTTATTTTCTCCAACCCTCATTACTGTATGTCTATTTTCATTCCAGTATATTTCTTTTTCTTTTTTCCCCTTATGTCTCGTATTCAGCTCCTCCTCTCACTTCTTCCAGTTTCCTTGCACCAGTGAGATATTACAGAATGTTCATCTCACTACCCCCAACACTTTCATTTCATGGTATCCCTCATCTCTCACAGCCCCCACTTCTTCCTTTCCTGGTGTCTTTTGCTAATTTTTTTCTCTTACTGCACACTCGCTCCTTTCTCGGATTCTCATTTCACAGTCATTTATGGTAACCCTTCTAAGTCTTGCTCTCGACACTAGTCCTACTCTCTCCATCTCCTGCCTCCCCCCATTCCACCCTCTCCTCTAGCAATTCCTCTACCCTTCATCTCATTTTCCCTCCTCTTGATTAGTTGACCCTTTTGACCATTTCGCCTCCCCATCTCCTCCCTCTACTTCCCTTCTGCTTGTCTATCCTGGTTCTATTTGTTAAGCTGTGTGATGAGTTTATCACAAACTCATTTTCATAGTCAGACTCTGGGCTCATCAGAGAGACAGTGCGCATGCGCGTGCTTATCTTGGTCGGGTGCATGTAGCTAGAAATTCAGGATCCTCATACAACTTCATTGGATTCATCGCATCACAATTATACAGTTGCGTTTTTCTACATCCATGGCCAAGCAATTAGAAGTGTTATAGCTCCTGTATGCCACTCACTGATGGGATAAATTTCTGATTCAACTGTTTCATCAAAACAGTAAAGCAATAAAAAAAAAAAGGGAACAACATACAGACACATGCAGAGGAACTATACCTCAAATGTCCTTGGTAGCTTCAGTAGGGGCAACAGAGTGTCAGAGTGGAAAATGAGAAAAAGTACAGAGGGATTGAGAGCGAGAGGGAGATGAACAGATGGCCTTATCAGAGTGTCCTGCGCCTTGTGTTTAATTTGGACTCAGAAAGAGAAGCATAGAAGGAGTGTGACAGAAGGAGAGCAAGAGTTAGATGATATTTCACCGTAGCAGGAATATAACAGTGGACCCACAATCAGGTTGCACTATGGTTTGCTGACATTTCAAATCAGATGCAATTCAGAAATTCCCTCTACAGTATATAAAAGGGCTAATGTTTAGACATTATGTATTAGTGTTCATTTTACCTGAAAGCTGAACAACTCATTCAGTTACACAAGCATAATTTTTAAAGATGGGGAAAAAAATTGCTCTCATAAAAGTATTTTTGGGCATGCTATGGTGATGTTTAATTAAAGGTATGTTTAATAATGCTCACTGATGGAACAGAACATATAAGCATCTCATTTGCCTCCGTCAGAGGGGCCATGTGATGTAGAAACCCAAGCTATCACAATAATCAGCATATCAACTACATATCCATAATTCACTACTGAAATATCGAAGGGTAAAGGTGCTGATGGTTGGGTTTTTTTGTGTGTGTATCATCAATAGAGAGAGGAGATGGTCGCAGTAGGGTGGCAGCACGTGTGTGAGGTCAGAGGTCAGGGCTTAGCCTTCAGCATACAATTCCTTGGGTTGGAGGTTGGAATGGGGGTGAGGAGGTTGCTGTCAGAGCTGTAAAACTTCCATCCAGGAGAACATGGCTTCCTCCATGAGTACTAGGAGTGGCACAGAAGGTCATTTCTGCCCACCACAATAACCTTTTATAGTGGCTCTGTGCCAGAAGAGCCACGACAAAAGGAGCCCCCTTTTGGAAGAAATGCTGGTTTTAGTTTTTCTTTTAGTGTTAATACACTGCAGTGTTCACATTTCCTTATCATTCCATGTGATTCAATAATCTTGCATTTAATGGAAGAACAGTGTTTCCATGCAATCTCTGTTGCTTTTCTCTTGTAAATTTCCACTCTTTATGTCAATTAAAATAAGGCTTAACTACATAAATCAGATTTAGTGATCATATTTAATTTTTTTCAATTGTTTTCACGGATTTCCTCTGCTCAGGGCAAGTCTCAGAAACATTTTCTATCACGTGCACTTGCCAAAATGCACATATACACATTCTTGCTTAGTAAATCAGAACACTGCGCATCATCCAACAATCAAGTAGCTGGATCAGGAGCTCCACAGCAGTAGGACAGCAAACTGATGAAAAATGGAAAAAGGCTGGAGCTGAAATCTATCAGTGAAGCTCCAGCCTTTTTCAATTTTTTACCATACATTCTTGCTTATTCTAATGCAGATCTTAATAATCATCCATAAAAATGTCCTAATTCTTCTTTTCTCTCTCGTGCATTTCATCAACCCCCCCCCCATCTTGTTCAGATTTTTAACCTCACATCTCCTTCTGCTCTATCTCCAGCACTCTGTCTCTCCCAGCCTTACTGCTGCTGTTTCCTCCCGTATCTTTCCCGTTATCTGTTCTTTTGTTCTTTGCTGTTGATATCTCTCTCTCCATTTAATCTGCACCCTCTTCTCTTTGTGTTTATCGCCCCCCTTCATCTTTGTGCTACTTCGAACACAACTGTTTGTACACACACATATGCATGTACACGCTTGTACACATGAGCACACTCACAAACACGCACATCTGTTTGGTCACGCTGGCATCTCAGTGTAGGTGAAATTAAAGTGTGATAAGCAGCTTACCAGGTGTGTGTTGTCATGCTTCACTGCTCTCCAGGCAGCACTCTGCTCCCTGTTTTTTGATTAGAGCCAAAACTAAGCAGACATACACACACACACACACACTTGCACACATTGCACTTCCTGTGACACACTGTATGGCTATGAATTATTAAAAAGGCAGAGGAAATGCCACAGGACAAGTAGTTAACAATAAGTGATACAGCAATGGATCAATACACTTATTAAAAAAATAATCAAAGTTTGTAGTTGTGATATTGATTAAATGCATATATTCTGACAGTGCTATAAGGACGATAAATTGAAATACTGTATTCCCAGGGTTACTGTTGCAAATGTGACCAGAGCTGTTACGCATTTTATTTAGCCTGGATCCAAGAGAGGGCGTGCATTTATTTACTGTATGTCCTGGGCTGGAAAGACTATACTCTATATGCATGCAATACTGTATGGACTCATGTGGACACAGCTGGAAGTGGCAGAAACAGCAGCTGAGGTGATCCTGTTGATAGCTCTCATACCACTTTAAAATCAGTTTAAAGAGAGTCAAACAGATAGAAATTAATGCTTCTAATATCACATCAATGTAATTGTTGTTCATTCAATTGTTTGGTCCTTCCGTGTGTCAGTGGAGCTATAAGACTGATTGGCACTATCTCTGTATATGTCCATCATCCAGTATGTGTAGTAAATGTTTATCAGATTCACTTTGGATGTGTGTATGTTGTGTATTAGCTATGTGTGTTTCCATGTGGAATCTAAGAAGCCTGGCAGACAGCCTCCCTATGGGGCAAAGCTATGATGAGCAATTATCCACTAGGGCGACTTTGTAGGCTAATTTCGCATATTTATGTGGTCAGCAGCACTGTTTACTATTCCCCTTCACTGCTTACTGCTGCAATTTCGATTTAGAACAGACCCCAGTTCCCTCTCTCCCTGTCTTTATGTTCTCTCTGTCTCTTCCTCCTCTGCCTCTATCTCTCCCCTCCTGATGGGGTTTGTGATGTGTATCGCCTCCCCCTCCCTTGTGCTGTTTCTCTATTTTTATCCTCACTGTGTGTGGGACGGGAAGGGAGTAGAGAGACAGGTGTAGATTTTACTGAGGGTGTGTGTGTGTTAGAAGAAGACAGAAGGAGGAGAAGCCAGCAATGATACAGAGTGGGTATTGAAAGCAAAGGGTGTTTGTGTAGGGTTGTGTACAGCGAAGACAAGGGGGATCTAGTTTGTTTATTTAAAGCCAAAGTCTTTGCTCCGCATGCGTGTGTGGTGGGGTGTGTGTGCCTGTACACGTGGGTATATTTATGCATGCAACATGCAGAGAGAAAAAGTGCCTGCCTTATACTTCACCACAAAATTGAGGCAGAATCTAATCATAGCCTCATAAAAGCCTGACCCTCGAGAGTGTCTGCCTCTTTAAGGGCTCTCTCTCCCTCTGTCTCTCTCTCTCTTTTACACACACACACACACACACATACACATCAACACACACACGAACATTTATGTATCGGCCACTATGACCGTTACAGTATATTTGTGTGGACATATGATTACCAGGTTGTGTAATTGTTCACAGCCAAACCAGTGTCTCTCAGATGCTGAGCTCTAAAGTAGCCTAAAATTGAGCTGAGTCCATATCACACACCATCTGTTTTGTAAATGCAGCCAGCTTCTGCTGGGTCTGTTTTCCACATTCATAGCAAAAAAAAAAAAAAAAAATGCTGTTTAATGGCAACTATCAGTCTTCATTATTTCATCTAATGCATGCTTTGTTGTTTAATTGCACAAATCAAACCTTGAGTGACACCACATTGCACATAGCATAGTTTTTGCCACTGGATACACACTTTTGTTTAATTTGGAAATCAAAGCTTGTCCATTGAAATCCTCATGTTTGCTGAAGATAGATTAAACCTCTTTATCTCCCTCTCTCTCCCTTCCTCTCTCTCTCTCTCACACACACACATGCACACACATATATTATATGCATTATGGGAATGTCTTTCACTTTTTTAAAAAGTGCCAAAAAATTCCAAACAATGACCTTAATGGATAGCTAGATCCAAGTATTTGCAGTTGGATGGTACTTTGATCACTATGATGTGACCCTGATGACCAGTGCTACATCAAATTGTAAATATTAACCGCTTCTCTCTTTGTAGATCATATACCTCACCTTCACTTTTTCATTTCCAAGACATAAACCGATGTAACTTGGCATGTTTTAATTTTGCACGTGTAATTACCAAATTGCAGCCTTCAGTCCAGACGCCTTGTCGCATGTAATATGTATGTGTCTGCAGAGGTGGATGTATAGAACAGGCCCATGCGAGGGGGCTGAATGAATATGTGAATTTGTGTGAATGAAAAGTGGGGTTAGGAGATGTGGAGGAGGGCTATGAAGAGGTTTGGCATGAATAGGGGTGTACAGGCAGGGAGGGGGTAGGGTGAGACAGGGGAGGAGTAGAGAAGGTCTGGTTTGAGAGAAGGAGGAAACAAGACAAAAGTTTTTCATAATGAGCATGGAGGAAGGGGCAGACGGGTGGTGTGAGGAAGAAAGGTTTTTCTGTGGGTGGTGGAGGAGTGGGAGGGAGTCAGGGCGTACTTCTGTCAATTTAAACAGAGACATCTGTCAGAGGGGGCCACTGGTGTGTCTCTGCATATATGTGTGTGTATGTGATTAGGCTGGCAGGGGGATAACCAGACTTTAGATGCACCTGGGGTATGACCTCCACTCCGAGGTCTCCTCTCTAACCACACTTCAACCTGACGTTTAACCTGCAAAGATTGAGTTTTATATACTCGGATTACTCTGACACAGATCACACCGTATAATGATCTCAACTTCAACAGAGGACAACAGCTCTGACTGGGAGCTTGTTTTTATGTGCCAGGAGAGTGAATTTTTTTGATCAGGTTTTTGAAAATACTACTAATTATAATATTGTCTACACTTCTTTATAGGCCATGATATTGGAAGTTTAAAAGGGAAGTTTATCACTTTTTGCTTAACGTTTATTTTCTAATTGAGAAATTACAAATACTAACTTCAACATGATCACGGTGATCATGAACTGCATGAGTGAGTTTGAATATGTCTTCCAAGGGTTGATTTTTTTTTTTTTTTAGCAAATAATCTAAAAGGTATTCATTTTCTCATTTCCAGTAACTTTTTCTCATCTATTAAAAAGTTTTATGATGACATGTGAGATTAAAAGAATTTATATGCTGGAAAAAAACATAAGCTAGAATTTTAAAATAAAACAAGGATCCGCACCACAAAACTAGATTGTTTTTTTTTTTTTTAGATTTTTTGTTTGATGCTATCTTGGAGCCAAACAACCAAATGCAATTCTCTGAAAGAGTACAGCTTTATATGACTTTTTTTTTCTAGATGTTATGGTAATTAATTAATTTTATGGATATTTGTAAGCCAATGTCAGTTTTTTTTCTGTTGATTTATGCTGTTATATGAATATACAATCCATTTGCACATTTGTCTCAAATTTCCTGGAATCCTGCCCAACACAGTAACTATGTGAGCACTCACAAATGTGTGACAGGCTCTGTATTGAATGTAATCTCAGTGAATATGAGATTTCTGCAATCATGAATTTGTATGGCTTTAAACATCCTTTTTAATTCACCAGCTCATTTCCCAAAGGACTTACACTCCCTAAAATAGAAAGAGGGTCCAAGTGCATAGGTCTAATGGTTATCCGCTATAGTGCTGTTGGATTATGTTGGACTAAATCCAGAGGATCAAATTTCAGTGAGTGCTCCACTGCTGCATGCAAAATGTTCTCATTGGGGTTTGACAAAAACGGAATAATATTCTAGGGATCAACAGTGTGGTTAGTTCTGCTTTATGCATGATTTGATGCCTTACTATGGAGGCTGATAAGAGAGAAAGGCGGAGAGAAAAGAGAATATGTTACTAATCCATGCTCCTCCAGAGAGGCTGATGAAGGGTTAACTGCCAGATAACATATTGAGTGGAGGAGATGGAGGGCAGACTTCTCAGGTGTGAAGAATGGAATGAGAGAGACACAGAAAGGAAGGATGAGAGCAGGGGGATGGGCTGCCCAGGAGCTTGCATTATGGTTGCAGGCCTCCGTTACCAGGCAACGGAGCTGAGCAAAATGCTAGGTTGCTTGGCAACCATAGGGATGCAAAGCCTAACGTGGTGGTAAAAAGAGATAATAGCACAGAGGGGTGGAGGTGTGCTGCTAAGCTGCTCCACCTTACCACTCACTCTGTGTTTCTCACATTTAAATGTCTTCATCCAGTTGTGAATTGGAGATGCTAATTCAATTTCATCAGACAGACAGCATGTTACATTTATAAGGAGTTTTGCAATACTGTGATATTAAGATACTGAAATACAGTTTATAAAAGCCCATCATTTGTCGACTTTCAGAAATTACATGCAGGACAAATTTGTCATAAAATTATGTGATTTGAGTACCATTATCTGAATGACTGATAATTGTAATTTTGGTTATAATGATTTTATTTTAAATAGTCAGCTAAACTGCAGTAATCATATGTTAACAGCTTTGTGCAGTACGTCTAATTGTTTTATTAGATGAGAGTGTAGAAGTAGAAAACTTGAAGCACATGCTTTCAACTGGAATAAAATATTCCACTCCAGTGTTTTTTTTAAGTATTATAAAATATTTCTTCATCATTCATAGAATTCTGCTGTAATGACAGTGAAATCTATTGTCAAAAGATCATCTCAATAATGCCATGCGCACTGAATGATTTCACTCTTGCTGTATGCATTTAAATTCCAAAGTACATTTATCCAATTTATGTGGCTTCGTGAAATAGACTGAAAGGTTGATCATTGTATTACCATCTCTGGTTCTCTCAGCTGTTTGTCATTACATTCTGAAAACATCAGCAGTTGTATTTAGATTGTGGACATATTGTCATCATGAAATTTTTTTCAGAAATATTTGAATAACATTAAATAATTAGTGTTGCTAGCCTGAACATAAATCCAAATTTTTTTAAAAAATAGCGCTATTTTAAAAATGGAAGGGTGGGGTGGGTTTATTTTTATTTATTTATTTATTTTTTGTCTTTTTTATTTTTAAGGTTCTGTTTTCTTTAAACAATGTTCCTGAAAGGCACAAATATAAGTAAAACACAGCAACCACCCGGCTCACGAGTGGTTTTGTCAAATCGAGATAAATTTTTGGCACAGTGATGAGGATGATGCATGTGAATGGCAGAGAGAGAAAGAGGAGAAAATTATTTTTAAACAATATTAAAAATGCTGTGATGTCCGCAGCATCAGGCAGTATGGAGGGATTATGGAGCTGAGTGGAAAGAGGGGAATCAAGGATAAAGAAAGAGGCAGGAATAATGCTAGATTGTGTAGAAGGGATAAAAATAGTTTTCCTTTTTTGAGCTCTGGAAAATGGACATCTGAAATGGTGAGGATGGAGTGTTCCAGAGGGAGATTGAAAAGGGTGGGAGGGTGTGTGTGTGTGTGTGTGTGTGTGTGTGTGTGTGTATCATGTGCCTGCTTGTGTGTGTGAAGAAGCGTAATATCAAGAGAGTGTTTGAATGTTTCTGTCTATTCCCTTATATGCAAACTAACATGGTTGGAAATTGTCATGCTGTAACTGTAATCAGTTTTTTGACTATTTGAATCAACGCTTAATTTTCATATCAGATTGAACTTCAGTGATTTGATGGCAAAAGAAAAATCATGAGACGGAAATTATAAAGTTGATTCATCACTGTATGAATCCATGTTCCACACACATTTACATATGCATACTGCCGCTTTCCCTCACACCATGGTGCAATGGTTTGTCCCACTGATTTTGTGTAAGTGGGGAGGGGGGTAAAATACGATTTGATTGGATAATCCAAGGATTTAATATCCTCTAATCCTGGTACAATCCTCTCTGCATTACTGCAGGGAGTAAGATTAACTGTATGTGTGTAGTATGTGTTTGTTTCAGTGTGAGCAAAAGGGCGGCTGCTGTCGGTGAGGGGAAAAGTGTTGTGTGTAACTCTGAGTCAGTGTGTGCGCACAGATGAGTGACATGTACTGTGTGCATTTGTGTTGTCATCACAACATGCAAATGGACCTGTATTTGCATGTAGGATTTGGTCATGCGTACATGATTGGACGTGCCTCCACTGAGTGCGGGTGCTCATGCGAGCTCACTCTTCCATCATATATCACATGTATGCCTTCATGCATTGACTCACATGCGCCTTCACTTTGCCCAGAGATGTAAAAACCCAGCAAAGCCTTCTCAGTATGCAGCAGGATGGATCAAACCACGCTCCACTGTGAAACCAGCTCCTCATATACACGCGTTTGCAGATGGTTACTGTTAATTAAGCCTTAATTGGAACGTGAGTAATTAGTAGATAATTCGACTTGAAAGGAGCGCAAGGCTGTTCGTGTTTGTTGGAATAAAGAAGAGAGAGAAAAACAGAATGAAGTACAGTCTGAATGACTACCAGGGATACTATACTCTGTTTGCAATTTCTGTCAGGCTCAAGGGAATTATAATCATCCTAATATGGATTCAGTTCCTTCCTTCTCCCTCATACTTATTTCTTCCTATTTTTGTACCCTGCTCTATTCGCTTAATTTTTCCTCATGAATTTCCTATACTGGTTATTTGCCTGTTCACATGCATTTTTTTCTTGTGCTCAGTGCTTTTTTCATTATTTTACAACTCAGAGAAAAAATGTCTTGGGAGTGATGTTTTAGAAGGTCGTAGAAAGCCAGCAAACCATTCTCTAGCACCAAATCTTTGTTTACTGAAAGAGCATAGCAGTCACCCATGGCAACGAGCATCCTTGTTTACCTACTCAGTGTGCCGTCATACGATTGCCATGACAACGAGCTGGTTGCCATGCCAATTTTCCGATGCCACTGTGTTGTCTCTGAAACAGCAGTGTGCACCTCTCACCTGCAGCTTCTCCCCTTCTCTTCTCATTCTCCCTCTCATCTTTCTCAATACATTAATTCATGAAATTCATATTATGCGGTTCAGATTGAAATGTCAGAACACATTACATGCACACACATGCTCAGACTGATAAGCTGCCGTTCAAAAAATCCTTAGGGCTTTCTGTTGAGTCTGTTTTATGTGGACAAGGATGGGCTCGATTAGGCCTAATGAAGGAAGAAATGGGAGAGGTGATGGATGGATGCAAGGATAGAGAAAAGGTTAGTGGACACAAATCTTGCTACAATCAGCCTGCTCTACAACAGAATCCGAAATCAATGTACAAGACGGGACTGATCAATGAGCTGATAGCACAAGATGGATGGATGGCATCATGGATGGGCCGCAATAACATCAGGACTTTGATATATGGGATGGATGGATGGATGGATGGATGGATGGATGGATGGATGGATGGATGGATGGATGGATGGATGGATGGATGGATGGATGGATGGATGGATGGATGGATACAGCAGATTCTTAGGGCAGAGTGAGTATTTTATTTAAGTTTACAGTATGTTTATGCTGACAGAAAAGGTGAGGAGGCTAAAAACCGTATATCATTCTCTCTCCTCTTCAAAGCTGCGAGCGAGCATGTGTTTTTTATGAGGGTGTGTGCAGATGTGGTTGCATCTGCCCCTGTTGGTGTCTTAGTGTATGTAATGGCCTTGCCTTAGATCAATAGCGTTGTGGTGACAGCTAAGAGCTGATTAATCAAATGTATAGATCAGTCTCTCTGCTCTGCCCTCTCCTCAATTACCAGCTTCATTACATTGCCTTAACACCCCACTGGGACCTTTATCCATTCCTCCTTCTCATCCTCTTCCATCCCTCTCTGTTATCCTCCTCTCAGTCGCCTCCTGTCCTCTTTCTCTTATGCCGCTTCCTCATCTCCCAGTAACACCCCTTAGATACCAAGTATATATCATCATTCTAGTTACAATCAAATTTGTACAGGAAGTTAAATGTAGCATGTTTTGTTATAAATTCTGATAATGTATTTTTTGCATCATCTCCAAAACATGATTTAAAAATATATGAATCTGCTCAACAATACTTATGTGATGTTCCTGTTTTGGATCCATCCCTTTTTTTGCCTTTCTTGCCCTTCTTCCCTATTTTCACTGCCATCATCCTGCAGCCCTCCCTCTCTCCCACCCCACCCTCTTGACATTAACACTCTCTTTGCCTCCATGCTATGACTAAGCACTGTGTGTGTAGTGTGTTTTTGTGGCTGTGTGTGCTTTCAAGTATGTGTGAGACAAACCTAAACATATGAATGGAAGGAACTTTCAGTATGTGTGTTTTCCAAAATGCATCAACACCCTTCTTTTTGGATCTCTGCAGTCGTGACATTTTTTTAGACCGACCAAGTCACGACTGAATCACACCCCATACTCCCTCCTCCCCCTCTTTCTCTTTCTTTTCTTTTTGAGTCATCTCTCAGGGGCAGCTCTGCTTTCATCCTTCCACTCTTAGTCTCTCTTTCTGTCTTGCTCTTCATGTAATACGTCTTTTTCCAGTGTTTCCATTTACTTCCCTGGTTCCTCTTGGCCTTTCACCTGCCCTTTCAGATGGTCGAAGTCAGTTGGGGTCCCCCAGGCCTCTGCCTCTGATTCTCTTTCTTCATCCTTTTATTTTTAGCTGACTGCGCCTGTTCCTTTTACACACTTGTCATTTCACCTCACTAAATTATCTCTCCCCCCTACCCCCCTCCTTTCCCCCTCTTCTCTGTGTCTCAGCCTACTCTTGTCCCTCATCTAATCCGCAGTTCTTCTGTAATCCAGATCAGCTGGCCCGCACTCTTAATCTTGTCACTTCTCAATCCCCCAGCACTCTCCTGTGTGTATGTGCATGCATGTGTGTGTGTTTGTGTGTGAGAGAAATCAGAGGTAGTTAGGTTGTGTGCGTTTGACACAAAAGAAAGCAGCCTTAGAGCGACTCCAGACACTGATGCCACCTGTTAACCTTGATTCATCACTGACTAATAAACACACTGACACACCTTCATAATTTCTTATTATAAATCTTTTAATGATTCTTGTTAGAAAAAAAAAAAAAGATCAATTGACGGCTGACAGCTTTAACTTTACATCCATTTACTATTTTCCCATTTCCTTGACACTAGTCTGAATTGTCTCAATGAAAGCTTGCAAATGAAAATGAATCAGTAGACCAAACTTGCTGCTTATGTATGTAGTTTTTCTTAGAAAATCGAGACTGTCATAAATAAATTTAGCATAACTGAACTAAGTATGATGACAGGACGTATGAAAGAGACTAGTTGATGTTGACTGCCTTTGTTGCTGTCCTTGTTTGTCTCTCAGATGAATCGTCCAATCCAGGTAAAACCGGCTGACAGTGAGGGCCGAGGAGGTAAGCCACAAACACGCACAAACAAAACACACACACATACACACAGGTGTATTCCTGTATTTGTTAGGACACTGTCATGAGTATTTCCTTTGCCCCTCATTTTAACACTAACCATCATAACTAAAGTCATTGCCCTGAACATTTTTGCATGTTGTGTCTGTGTGTGTGTGTATGTGTGCGAAAGGTCCTCACAGTGCAGAAATGTCAACTAATTTAATATGTTTAAACTGAAAATTGAGTGTGACAGATAAGTTGGATCAGAGATGCAAAATACTCAGTAGGATACTTGACTGATTCTTGGATTTGCTTAAATACCCTTATTTTTAAACACACACACTAAGATCACACACTCCGCTCTCTTATAACCAGTCAGTAGTCAACACTGCTCCCTGGTGGTCAAAAACTGTAGCATCCATGAATAGATATTTTTGAAACCTCAGACATCAGTGGCACAGAGATGTTACCAGTTAGGGGGGAAGGAAAAGTTAATTCCATGTCTCTCTGTTTTCCCTTCTTCCACACATCTTTGGTCTCTTAGAGGACAGAAAGTTGTTTGTGGGAATGCTGGGAAAACAACAGAGTGACGAGGATGTCAGAAGGCTGTTTGAGCCCTTTGGCAGCATAGACGAGTGTACTGTTTTGAGAGGTCCAGACGGCACAAGCAAAGGTAAATTGCATAAAGTGGATATGTTCAAGCACACTCAAATAAGAAACCAGAAGTTGCTTTATTTTATTTAGTGGTGCATTCTAATATAATAACCCTGTTTTGTTGCAGGATGTGCTTTTGTTAAATTCCAAGGACATGCTGAAGCTCAAGCTGCCATCAACAGCTTGCATGGGAGTCGCACAATGCCTGTGAGTTGCATTGACATTATTTAAAATATGTTAAACACACATCTGCATAAACACATATCTGTGGACTAATTGCATAAAAACTGGACCCAAATACTTATTGCAACTAAAACTTCCCTCTGCCTCATTTCTGCTCACAGGGAGCATCATCAAGTCTGGTGGTAAAGTTTGCTGACACAGAGAAGGAACGAGGGCTGAGGAGGATGCAGCAGGTGGCCTCCCAACTCGGCATCTTCAGCCCTATGACCCTTAACTTTCCTGCCTACAATGCCTACACACAGGCAGTCAATGCACAGGCAAGCACAAACACAAATGCTCACTGTACTGCACTCAAATGTACACACCAAGTATGTAAGGGGAGTGCTGTGCTTATGAAAGGATGTAATAAGTTTGAAGAGGCTATCAGTGGTCTAATTGGGGCTAATGTTATTACCGAGACAACAGAACATACGTCATCTGGCATTAGCTTTCCCGCAACACACAACCATTAACCCACTGACTCGGGACATAATGGCCTTGTAATTAGATCTCTATTCATCTGTTCCTCCATCACTCCCTCTCCCTGGCCCTTCCTCCCATTTTTCTTCCTCATCTCTCTTTCTTTCTCTTTTTCCCATATCAATTTAACCCCCTCTCCTTCTTTTTCTCAATCCCTTGCCTCCCTCTGTTTCCTTACTCATCTACAGCTTGTCCAACAGCAGGCCCTGGTTGCCCAATCAGCGTACTTGTCTCCTGTGGCAACAGTTGCTGCCGTACAGATGCAGCAGATGGCAGCACTCAATGCCAACGGAATCATTGCCACACCCATTACACCCATCACACCGTCCTCGGGTATGTTTACACACACGTGTCCTTCATACTCAAAAACACACTTGAATTGTTGTACATTTGACGTATAGTGCACAGTAGAATATACAGTAGTTGTAATTATTGAGCCTACATAAAACATAGGTGAAAGTGTATGGATTATTTAGTTTTTATGTAATTAATGCATGATATCAAAGCAAAAGTCAGGTTTGCTACCTGCAAGTTTAGAGTCTCAGTCTCAGCAACTTAATCATCAATAATGCATAATTTACTATTTTGAGGAGGGATAGTGAAAATAAACTATTTTTTTCTCTTTTTTTGTGTAATCTATGTTTGTAGGTACGAACACCCCACCAGCTATTGCAGCTACACCTGTGCCAGCACTCCCTCCGCCAATAGGAGTGAATGGTTACAGTAACGTGCCAGCTCCAACTAATGGACAACAAACTGAAACACTATACACCAATGGCGTTCACCCATATCAAGGTAAAAAAGAGTATAGCAACATGCAAGAGAATGCAACAGGGACAATAGACAAACTAAACAGAAATGATTATCATGTTACTTGTATTTTCCATTCATACTTGTTTCAATTCATTTTGTGTAGCTCAGAGTCCAGCGGCAGCTTTGGATCCCCTACAGCAAGCCTATGCAGGCATGCAACACTACACAGGTTGGTGTTTGAACAGATTAAAGCACCAACCAGCTGTCATTTTCATCTGGATTCTGTAGACATATTAATCTCCTCATATATATATCACACAACACAAGCTTTCATGTATACGAACACACATATATTACAGAGCTCACACAATTTTGAACATGTATGCTCACTACATGCATTTACATAAATGTATGTTGCTCTAAAATGTCTTCAGGAGAACTTTTTAATTTAAGAAAAAAAAAAACAAGACAATGACTCAGGGACCCTTAAGACCCTTTAGTAGTACACATATCTGTGTAAAGTGGCAGACGGTTCAGTCAGAAGGTTAAATGAAGATGTTCAATGTGAACAAGAGAAACAATGTCTGCTCTTTGACTTTCAAGGATGAAAAATTTCCAAGGGTAATTAATTTTATGATTTATCTGATTTTACTGAGACACCATCTGTATACGTGGCTCATAACCATGGACTAAAGGGGTGATGTAATGTGCACACACCAGACTGAGATCAACAGTGTCTTTGTTTAGTGGCTCGCTCCGCTCTGTTGTTACACTTAATAGTTTTCACCTTCAACAGGAGACATTTCACTTCAAAGGAAGTGACCCTATTGGACACACTTATGTTGCCACCTGTTGTTTTTACCCAATCAGATGTTGCTACTCTCTGTTTCTTCCAATAGCCGCGTACCCTGCCGCCTACGGATTGGTTGGGCAGCCGTTTCCCCAGCAGCCAACACTGGTTGCCCAGCAACACCAGCAGCCCCAGCAACAGCAGCAAAGAGAAGGTAATGTGACTTTCTTCCTGACTGGGGCCACACCCTCTCTCCGCTGATCTTATTTAAAGTTGTTTATCACCAAGTTCTCCCTACATGAGATCATTTATCACTTTCTGCCTAATATATGGACGTGTGTGTGCATGTCAGGTCCAGAGGGGTGCAACATCTTCATTTACCACCTGCCTCAGGAGTTCAGTGATTCGGAGATGCTGCAGATGTTCCTGCCCTTTGGCAATGTCATATCAGCTAAAGTGTTTGTGGACCGTGCCACCAACCAGAGCAAATGTTTTGGTGAGACACACAGACACGAAGAAACAAGGAGGGAAGGGTGAGAGTAGGTGCATTCAAGCAAGGACAAGTGGAAAGACAGACTATGATGTGAAGGACAGAATATTATGTTGTCTGCATTTAAAGTAAGAAGAGAGTTTAAAAAGTAATGATTTTATATCTGTTATGTGTTTCTTTCAGGATTTGTGAGTTTTGACAACCCAGCCAGTGCTCAGGCTGCCATCCAGGCCATGAATGGTTTCCAGATTGGCATGAAAAGACTTAAAGTACAGCTCAAAAGGCCCAAAGATGCCAACCGTCCATACTAAGTAACCACTACGAGGAGAAAGAACAAATATTTAGAGGTGAGGTTGTAGTGAGGAGGTAATGAATTACCCGACATGAAAAGAAGCAAGGTTTAGTAAATTGGGGAAGCAGATGAATAAAACTGGACTAGTGGCAGGACATAGACAAAGTAACTTAACCTTTTTAAAGTACAATGCTAACTGATGGTAAGACATTAATAGAAAAAAAACTGACTTTGCAATGAATATGCTTTGGGTTACTCATGAAAACAACTTAATCATCTCAGGAAAAGTGAAAATACTAAAATATTGTTTTCCTTTTTATTTTCTTTCACAATCTTATTTATTTTCTTTCCTGCTGTTTTGATCTTTTCCTGAAACGACAACTTACCTCACCCAAGATCCTTCCGTCCAAACATAATTCACGAGGACCCCATCGCTATGGCAATGGTTGCCTAGTGACCGATAAAGCCCTGATCCCCCCTTCCTCTCGCATTGTTGTAAGTTGATTGGTTGGCCTGTGTTTGGGTTGCTGTGGCGATTGATTGCCTGTGTTGGTTGCCCTTGGCAATTTTTGTTCTGTCACCTCGAGCAACCAGCCATGCGTTGACCTGCATGTCCTGTTGCTGTAGTGATCACAGACTGTGTTTGGTGCATTGTGACTTTATTTTGTATTGACCTGTGCACATACTGATCAATAACTATCCATAGCCAGGACTGCACTCTGAATCAACCGATTCGATTGGATATTTGATACACTTAAACACTACATAGTAATTTGATAAATTCTGTAGCAACGCTCGTTATTTTTTGCGGCTTTGTTTTTGATCAGTTTCTGTAGTGTTCTGTTTGGTGTCATTATTATTTGAACAAATGGTTTGGGTTAAATAGTGAGCGTGGGCATCTATTGTGTGCGTATGTGTCTGTGTTACACTGTAAGTGTGTAATGCAGGACTGAATAAATCCTTGGTGTACTGGTGTCTGAACAGAAAGGTATCCAGAGGTTTATATTGTGGACTGGTGGAGAAATGTAGAGCAATAATTCAAAGATTATGAAATCCTTAAGATGGAAAAACTAATAGTTTTAAGATGTTTTGCATACATTGGCAGGTCATGATGGACAGGAGGACATGACATGTTTACAAGCACGGTATGCAGGACTGAAAATATGGCCACAAACAATCCAAAGCATGGGTTATACAAGCTAGAAGAGGAAGATGAGGTTATCAAAACTTACAGGCAAAAGCACTGTGTATTTATTGGCGAGCATGCATTTTGTTGAGCTGTACTCTGATAGGCTGAGTTCATTAACATGGACTGTGATTTGTTCACACTGTGATGTGGCACTTTAGTTTTTGGCTCCTTCATTTCCTCTCTTGGTCTTTTTTACATTTTCTGTCACTGCTTATGTGGTGTTTCCTCTCCCTCTCTCAACACCTCTTTCATGCTCCTCCGCCAATCTTCTTGTTTTTTTCTTCCTGTTCTCTCACTTTCAAATGTTTATCTGTTTCTCTCATTCCAACCTCCTCTTTCTCCTCTTTCTAGCTCGTGTTTTGAGGTAAAGTGTATGGGGTTGTCATGGTGGAAAAACAAATGCCTCTTGCTTATTGGAGAACAGCCTTCAACTATAGGAATTCTGGGAGAAAAACAACAGAGAGAACATAAGGTGCCTTTAGTGTGAGGGAAAGTTACTCCTCCACAAACCCTCACCTTTTCTAGAAAGAGGAAAAATATGAAGCTGCTGTCAGGTCAGTGCGTGGAGGCACCGTCACATAGCAGCACATGTTATAAATAAAGCATTCTGCTTCTATTTCCAGACAAACTTTTACATAACAAATCCTTGTGGACGCAAAGGCAGCATAATACAACAGTTTAGACCTACAAAATAACTATTTAAATCCTCGTTGACCGGCTGTTACTGCATCTATCTCAATTAGACTGTCACCCAGAATTTCTATACTGCAAATGCCAGAAAGTTCTGCATGTTGGTAGTAGTGTTTGCTTGCCATGATCTGAGGCACATGAGTGCAGCACATGCTCATAAGGACACACATCTGCCCAAAGCTTAACAAACACACATATGCTTACGTCCAAACACACATTTCAGCTAACACACCAACACGTAGAAATAATTTTCACTGTATTGAGTTGCATGATCCAGACACTGTGTGTGTATGTGTTCAAGCACCATGATATACTGCTGTTAAAAGAACCTAACAACTGTGAATGATGACTTTGAACTGAAACAAAGAAAAGCTAGGAACGTATAAAGGTACAGTTTGATGCAGGAAAAGTGACAGAAGTTCCAGTCATGCCCAGAGAAGAGTCTTTTTGATGGGAGGGGTATATTTGGCAAAATGTAAAGATCAGACATCCACACAGAGCTCTACTTTATTTATAATTCTTATAACAGGTCGTCTCTTCTTCTCTGTCCCTCTCTCCTTGTTCATGTATCACTACCTCTACCCTCCAACTCTCCCTCCCTTCACAGGTGACCTCTCAGAGTCCAACTGAGGTGGAATCCCAGGGTTCATTGTGCTTTCAGACTGTCTGCTACCTATGAGCGTCTGCGGAGTGCTGCCACACACACTGACGCACACAAAGATACATGCACTCTTGATACTGAACCTTAAATGGTACAAAGCTGATATGTACATAAAGTGCACAAACACATGCCTGCTGACACGCACACGCATACACACAGTTCACACAAATAACTTACCCATAGAAACAAGAGCTTGGTTTGTCCAGTCAGTGTGGAACAGGGTGTTTAATACAGTCAAGACAACTGAGGCTACGTCTGTTGGGAGGCTACTGTTGAAAACTGCTGATATATCACTTCAATAGACTTTTACATGTCTATACCGTGTCTATTACATGACAAATATAGAGGGACCGATGTTTCGTAATAAAAAATAGAAGGAAAATACAAAAAAGACTACTAAATGAGTAGATTAGAGAGACTTTGGAGAAGACCCTAATGACCTGTAAATAGTTTAGTTTACAAAGAGCAGCGTTTAAAAAACAGGAAAAAATGCAAAAAGAAAACTACTTTAGATAAAACACTGAACAGAACACAGCAACATAACTATTATTATTATTATTATCATTATTATTATTATTGTTATCACTAGTGACATCATCATAAAAGGATATTACATTCCAAATTGTAAAATGGGAAATCACAACCTATTTTAAATTTTTACTTAGATTTTAGGTGAAACACGGGGGAGGGGGGATTGCACTTATATTGGGGAGGTTTTAATATTTGACTATTTTTTATTTATTTACTAATTTAACAATTATTTTGTTTATTGGGAGAAGGGGTTTGAGTGGGATGCAATATTTTGATTTTAGAATTTTCTAGAGAAAAACTTTGAGGGCCTGTTTCTGTCAGACTCTTGCAATCAAGCAATTATAATGTATCTATTAATTATTACAGCAATTATATTTATTTCTAATTTATTGAATCCTGTTTTTTGATCCACTCTCTTTTTAAGTTAAAATAAAAAGTATCATACTAAATGCACTAATGTGGTTCATTAAGTGTGTATGTGTTGGTATGCATGACTGGAAGGAGAGAATGGGTTTAAACTAAACATTTAACTCAAAAGCTGGATGAGTCAACAGAAGACCAAATGCACATCCATGTTATGACCAGAAGGGGCGCAACTGGAGCCAATGTAGGAGAAGAACATCCATATTTTCACCTGTACTCGATGGGAAACAGCTACTGGTTGTTAATTAAATGCTGTTGTTTGTTTTGTTTATTCTTGTTTTTTGTTTGTTTGTTTTTCAAACCTGTGTGAGAGCTCAACTGTGGTAAATTCTCCATTGGGAGAGTCTATCTGATGATTTTGTTTCACTTTTTTTTCTTTCTTGAGTTGATCTCAGTTTAATTTTCCACATAATTTAACATGTGCAGGCCAAATTTCAAGCTTAAAACTATATTACTGAACTTGAAAACCACTGGAAACTGTATTAAATTAACAGAATGTATAAATACATGAAAGACAAGGATATAATTAGAGCTTTGTAACTTCTGTTTGAGAGCAGTTTAGGAAGAAATCACACACTGTTCAGACTGTGGCTGCACTATTGTGAGCAACAAAATAAGAAAATAAGTTTGAAATCTACAATATTGATTGAGTTTAACATCAGACAAAGACTTTGACAGACAGACCCTATCAGTGTGGAGCATTTTCATTGGAATTACTCTTTTAAAAATACCGTTGCTTTTTTTTTTTTTTTTTTTTTTAAATCTCATATGTTGGTGACTCCTTTGTTTTCAGATGTGTCACAAAAATGTCCACTTTTACCTTCTTGCTCACATTCAGTGTTTGATGTTGGCTCCAAGAAAGGATACACTTGTAATCAACATGAAGCAGATTCTAAAGAGCTTCCAAACAGCATTCAGTTTACATGTAGCAGCAAACTTACTGACCTGATCCTACTGAACCTGCCTCACGTGCAAACAATTGTGTGGTGCAAAGTCTTGTACAGGCTGTCGGTTAAAGGGACCTTGAGTCATTGAGGGCTCTGTGTCACCCTGTAACCCCGGTCATGGTTCGTTCACAGTGCAAAGGTCACAATAACTTTGGCTGTCAGAGGGGAAATTGAAAAAAAAAATATGCAAAGATGGAGGGTACAGTTTTTTTTGTGTTAGATGAATAGAGTGTGAATAGTGTATAGATGCATTGGCACATATAAGTGCTACTGCATGATTGCCTAGTGCTTATCACACTAAATGAAATACCTAAATAAATAAAATAACACTATTCAAAGTTGACAACTTGTCATGCTGCATAAGCAAACAATAGTGAGGTCAAAGGTTAACTGCTGCGCACCTTGTGAAGTGGAAGAAATTGCGAAATAAACATCTATTATGTGTCCAAACACGCATTCCTAGTAACATGAGATTACAAAAATAACCATATAATTAAAAAATATTTACATATATGACGCAGACATCACTGAGTTAAACAACGCTCACTGGTGAGAAGGTTTGAAGTGTAACTTTCCTCCAAACAGAAACAAAACGCGGATATGTGAGAGTGTGTGTCAGCCAAATGCTTTCTCGTGTGCTCGGACGTCATCTGCGTCCCTCCCTCTCCGTTATCCCCTCACTCCTCCCTCTCTTCTGCCTCTCTCAGTCCCCTCTTCAGCCGGCCCGACCTGCGCCTCTGTCCGGCCATACGCCCACACAGACCCCGCCGACTCCGCTTAAGAAAGGGGGGAGAAATTTTCTAGGACACGGCGAGAGGCAGGATCGCCCAAACGGTTTTCTTTCTTTTTCTTCTTTTTTTTTAAAAGGAAAAACCGCTGGAGGCATTGCGGTACCTCACACAGCATCCCATTTGTAGCTGCTTTCCAGTTTTCCTCAAATCCATCTGTTTTCCCTAAAGGACGACTCACTTTGCACTTCATGGAAACATGTAAAAATCAGTCCGGACCTGGAATAGCTGCGCCTTTCTGAGCTCACTCAGCGGTCTTGACACACAACGGACCGTTAGGTTTTTCTACTTGGTTAGAAGGACTACGCTGCTGGAAGAAGACAGAGGCTGCGATAATTTGCTTTTGTTCCAAAGGCCACTTTTTTACGCTTCTTTACGAGTAAAAAAACAAAGTAAGTACCGTTTCACTTTCATGTCGGCAAGTAAACGTTGTTCATTTAGATGCGCGTGAGTGTTTGCGACAGATGCACGCCTTGCATCCTCTCAGCGCAGACGTCATTACGCATTCATGTAGGAATCCGTTAATTTAATATAACAGGCCGCTTTTGCCTTTTTAGCGGGAAAAAGCAGAGTAATGTGTAAATATATGTGAACAATCTTGTTTACACATGACTTGTCTTTCGCACTGTTTCACGTGAGGATGTGAGCTCAGCCTGGCGCGTGGCTGAATGTTCGGTCCTTACTGGAAAGTTTGCCAACTAGCCGCAAGTAATCCCACATTGTCACTTACGCTAACATACAAGGGTCACAGATATACCGCCTTGTTCCTGTTGCCAAGCTTTTTCTTTTTTTCACGATCATTCTTTCTTTCTTTCTCTCTTAAATACAGTAGTTTTAGTTCGGGACCACTCTTGTAGGCCATTGTGGTTTTCCCGAGCAGTCTCCTACTTCCCCTACAGCCTATGTAGCCACATTAAGGCTAATCTGAACATAAGTGTCAACAAAACACAAAAACATAATAGTTTGGTAAATAAAAAATGATTAACTTGAAATAAAGTCGCTGAGAAACACTGCTGTGTTGCTGCCATTACAACTGGAAGTCTTTCAGTCCATTTTTATAGATATTTTCGGTACTACTTTGTTGGCAACTAATTTAAATTTACGGCCAAGAGCGCTCATTCATAACCTATGGAAATCGGTGACATAATAGACAAATGTTTGTTTACACATATAGCTTGGTATCTTAGCAACATATGATAATGAATTATCAAATATTTGCCTTTGTTTGAATCAGGTTAGCATGCGGTTTAAACCCTAAGTAGGCTAGACCATTTCTCCCTTTCCAATTTTCATTGATATGAAGCAACTTATAGCCCATGTAAAACCATATCTTTCAGTCAAGGGGTACTAACTAGTTCACATTCACTGATATGGTCATACAACAGTTTACATACACAACAGTGCTTTTTCAAGTAGCTACGTGCATTTACACTCTGACAACACACAGGGGCCAGAGGATCAGTATCTTTCCCAGGGAAACTTCAGCAGGATTATTGGTCGACCTGTTGATATTTTTGTTTGCTTCAGTCCAAGGTGATAATCAAATTGTAAATGTTTTTTAGGAAGACAAATAGGTACTCAGACCGTTAAGAGTTTTGCATTCATAATGGTTTCACATTCTGTTCAAGAGTTTTAAATGAGAAAACATACATTAACCTAACTCCAGAAAATAACTTCAGAGATCATTTGTCAGTGATTGCATCTCTGTTCTGTTTAGTCTTTTCAGCTCATCAGGGTGAGTAATCAGTGTTTGACTTTGGAATTCCTCTCAGAGTGGATAAACTAATTGCCACCAGCCACTGTACTTACTCAAAGGCTAGAATAGGCCTGTATCCAGAGAGTAGAACATCAGCATTACACTATTATCCTCACACCTCCTGGACAGGCCTTTTCACACCATTTTGCTGAATGACTTCCTATCAATAATTCATCAGTTTCACAGATCAGTGTCAAAGCTACTAAAGTTGGCTTTCTTGTGATTTTTACCTATAACACAGGACACTGGTGGTGAAGTAGCTCATTAAACCGTCTGTATGCCTGAGGATGATTTGACCCTTTCTTCCATTTACTAATGTAGTTTTACTCATAAGGATTCCAGTGTCATTTTATTCACAGTTGCCGGAGTAAGTCACAGCATTTTATGTCAGTTACTTTCTCAAAGAATGTCTAAAATTTCAAGGATCAGTATGCCTTATTATCAAACCCCTCTGGCTCAAAATGCCCAAGGCATGACCTGAGTTACAGCTAACGAACCATGTGTAGAAAGCATGCCAGTCTCCTAAGCTGCCACTTCCTCCCACAGTATGTTCAGTCAGGATTTCAAGGTTGTCGCTGTGACCTGGAAACTGTAGCAGTAGATGTTGGACCACGACAAACTGAGCAATACCACTACAAATGCTTGATTTATTCATTTATCCCACATGGTCATCATTTGCAGGGTTGTCAACTGATGTCACTATCTGTTAGATTGGCAGTTCCCTATTTGTTTTTATAAACGAACAGACAGAAAAATTTGTAAAATGTCATTCAAAATGGAAATAAACATGGATATTCAAATAAATTTGCTTTGACTGAAAATCAGTCTAATACTCAGATGTACTTTTGTTGCTATAAATGATTGAGAAATCATTAAATATTAAAATTTTAGAAGCCCGAAGAAGTGCATGTCAACTTGAATAGCTATCAAAATAGCTGCATTTGAGTTAATATTTATAAGTACACGCTTTAAAAGTGATCAGCTCTGCTGAAAAAAGCGAGCCAGTATTGTATGCAGAGTGGAAGTAATCCATCTAATAAAATTGATTTAAAAGTGCAATTTGCATGATACATTTAGAGGTTTCTAATGCTTTATGGCAGCTGTATCGTAAGGTCCTCCATCATATCATCAGCAAAAGGAAATTTCTATGGTTTTATGAACAGTTTGGCTGTGAAAGTCTTAAATCATGTTTCCACCACTTGGCTGACACAAAACACTGGCATTAAAATGAAAATGCCTACAGTGTAATTCAGAAAATTGAGAAAAATATCCAAGCAAACTAGATTAAGAGTACTCTGTGCCACTTATTTGTACTAAGCAGTTAACAGACACAGTAATGTGAACTTGTATTATTGTTTAGATTACAGCTCCACAGCTTCAGCATTAAGGTCATTCAGAGCTGAGCTGCATATAAACCCAGAATGAAAAGGAGTAATGTCTGACTGTGATTTGATTTTGGGTCTTTGACTTATCAGTGCTCCAGTCATGTGACTTTTGTGAAATTCATATTCCGTCAATGTGCTCTGCTGTCTCTTGATAATCAAAGCTAAAAGCTTTGGTCTGCTATATCAAGCAGTCTTTAGTAAGCGCTCTGATCTTCCCAAGTCAGTCTTGTGGTCATTTTTAAAGGTTGTGGTTTGAGTGATTCACCTGCCAGTGAACATCTTAGATATGGATGGATGTGAGTAATTGGGTAGTTTTACAAACTCAGATGGTATGTTAGTAGTGACTCATGGTCAGAGCACATTGCTGGAGTCTTATGACTTATGTTCCCCTGGCCGTCTCCTTTCGTCTTAATGAATAAAGCACTGAGTGACTGTAAAACACCAAATTCATCCCTGAAGAGTGAGTTAGAAATAACTTCTCTGGATGGTGGCAGCATGTTTACATTCTCCAAATATTCCTGGACTCTTTACCAGGTTGCAGTCTGGTCTGTTTAGGTTTTCCTCTGAGTCTTTTGTTTCATCCTTTTTTTTTTTTTTTTTTACATTGAAAGACTAGAGCATAAACACAAGACTTGAGTCGAGCTGAAAGGAAACATCAGTAACAGCTGGGGCCATTTTCTGCCAGCTCGGTGTGAGATCACTGTTTACAACCACCACATGCTTGTAATGTATATTCATAGTGGGGGAGAGAAAAAAAGAGATTGAGACAGAGAGAACTTCCTTTATCCCTCCCCTGTTAGAGGCCTTCTTTAGTTTTATTGGACCTTTGAAATGGTCAGAGTCTGGTCATATGATCGGGTTAGCCAATGGCATGTACTGTTAGCAAAGCTGTGGGGAACAGTACTTTAAAATGCTGAATTCACTGGATGACCTCAACAAGTAGCCCTAAAAATAATCCTCTTGTATCCAGAAATGAGCCAACACAGCATACTCCACACCAAAGCTAAATTCAAAATTCGAATTTTAGTGTACAGTTCCCCATGGTGTTTACATATAGGTGTGTTTCTACATCATCTTAGTCTAATTACAACTAATACACTTGTTTACAGGTAGTCATTATTTTAGGAAATCGTTTTCACACAGCAAACAGCTCAGGCTGCCCTTTGAACTGCATGTACTTGTGCTGAGAAGCTCATTTACTTATCTGTTTTTAGTTCGATTACACAGCCGTTTTATGGAGGCAGACATGCAGACAAACATGCTAATTCAGCAGAGGTTACAAGATCTGGCTCTGCACTCCAGTAGAAATGGGATGTGGTGTTACTGAGGTGGAAGAGCTGGCAAAACGACTGGATAAAGTATGTCATCCTTCCATCCACCACCTTTGTTAAAGGGGAGAGAAAGGATAGCCCGGTGCTCAGCCAGCCGAGCTGTTGCAACAGGAAGCAGAGGCCATGATGACTAACATGACATGATGTGGAAAATAACCGACGCACTCAACCATGGCACCTTCTGTTGAGCAGTGTGAGCTGCTGTAGTTAATTTCATGATTGGTGGTGTCACACATAAAGCGTTGATCTGAATTGGCAGGGTTTTTTTTTTCTTTTTGAGAATTCTTTTTGAGCTATTCAGATAACAAATAGGATGTAGATTTGAAATAAAAAAAACTTCAAAGCACTTCCTTCATAGCAAAATGTGTCAGTAAATCTGACAAGCACCAGATGTTTGGTTGGATTTTTTTTAATCTCTGAAAGGCCACATATCCCTTCCCGATTACAGTAAACGGGGGAAAAAATGCTGACTTTAGACACAAATTGAGACTGACAAACCGAATAAACACAGATTTTCCATTTGTCAGTAACCTTTTTATTCAGCAGTTACTAAGTAAAAAAAATACTCAGTGGGTACTCAAGTTGTTTGATAGAAAAAACACTTTAAGCCTACTGGTCAGCAAAGATGATCAGTTTGAAGAAATCACCTCAGTTTCTATTTGGAGGTGCATTTTTCTGCATTATTACAGTTTTGTTCAAGAAAAAGGTATTTATATTTCTGTGAAAGTCTTTCAGAGCACATAGTTGTGAGATGAGATGCAGAGATGTGCGATGTTTCTGGCTCTCTGAGCCAACGAGGGAATCCTTCTTGATTACTAGCTGGGAGCAGCAGGGTGGGGATGGGAGTGGAAGTGAAGCGGTTTTGGCATTTGCAGCTGCAGCGGTGGGGAGGGTTGTTGCTGTAGATCTGAGCGGGGGACTCCAGAGATGGAACATGTAGGGGCGCCCCCACTGCTCTGCACTTTATGGATGACTTATGACTCACATCTCTCAGATTCTCCTTCTCCCTCACTGCCAGCCCCTTTACTCCCTCTTTCTTTCATTCTCTCTCTGCCACTCCCTGAACTTAGCAGCGGAAATATTCTTCTGTACCCTCTGAGTAAAAAGCAGCTCTTACAGCTGCTGTCAGCTGGGTTGGTGTTGAAAGCATGAAGGAAAAGTTTTTCTCTGATGTTGGTCTG
This sequence comes from Atherinomorus stipes, assembly GCA_023101725.1. Lineage (NCBI taxonomy): Eukaryota > Metazoa > Chordata > Actinopteri > Atheriniformes > Atherinidae > Atherinomorus > Atherinomorus stipes. The sequence goes on from JALJCO010009054.1 coordinate 150,205, forward strand.
CTTTCTCTGTTCTCATGTGGGACTTCTTAGCTCCCTGCATGCTTGCTCTGCTCTGTTATATGCATTAGGAAAAATGTACAGAAAGTCTGCCAGTGAGTGCAACATCACATCCCTCTCTTACGTGGCACCAAGCACTCCCTAGCTAGGCCAGCATAACGGATTCCTACAAAAGCAGCCTGTTGTCTGCTTATATAGTCAAATTTTACAGTAACCACGTCACCATTTGTGTGTAGTAGATGTAACGTGTGTGTTAGTTTTTAGACTTTATCTTTACAGCCCAATAAAGCTATAAAAGTGATGCTGACTCCTGCTGTGTGTGGTGTTTCAGGATGTTGTTGGAGCTGAGTGAATGGTTCTGGCAGGAGCGGCTGTGGTTTCCAGAGGGTCTCGGCTGGGCTGACCTGGAGGATCGTGATGGACGAGTGTACGCAAAAGCCCGGGATTTATGGGTGGCTCTTCCCATCGCCCTGGTCTTCCTCATTATCCGTCAGATCTTTGAAAGGTCAGACCATTCTCACTGAGTTTTACTGTATTACATCTAATTCAGACATTTGCTTTTTTTCTGTGTTCATACATTTATCTCTTTTTTTCTCTTTTCTTAGCCTCTGCCTTCCCTTTACTTCATTCTTTAGCTTGTATATCAGTTATCTGCTCACTTTTGGAAGCAATCACTTCCTGCTTTATGATACGTTTGTTCAAGTGATTCATATTGTTTTTCACCTCAGAGCACTATTTCTGTTTCCAGTAGCTCCTCTTTGAAAATTAAACCTTACAGAATTGCCTCCTGCATGGCTTATTGTTATTGCCACGAGGTCCTGTCCCTCATTACCATTTGATATCCCTCCCAGCTTCAGATAGTAAGTTTGGCAACTGTAGCATGATAAGACCAACAGCCCAAACAAGAGCGTTATTATATGAGGAGATGATGGCTGCTGCAGGAGGCAGCTGCTCTAACTTCACAATGCAATATGAAGTCAAACTTCTTTTATTTTTGTCTGTTTGAGCATCCATCCTAACCTTTAAAGGTACAGTATGTAAAAAATCAAAGGTCAATGCCAGAAAAATGCAATTTATAATTCAAAACGTTGTTTCCATTGATGTGTAATCGCTTCACTAGAATAGCTGTTTATTTTCTTAGAATGAGTCATTTATATCTACTTGCTGGGCGGTGCACATATGGAGGCTGCCATATTTGTTTCACCATTTTTAGTATGGTGTCCCTGAATGGACAAAACAATGTGTGTGAAGAGAGAACCCTTTGAACTGAGCTGTACCAGCTTTGTTTAATGGGAGTTAGAGCACTGTGAGTGATGCCTCAAAAGCATAAAAAGTAGATACTCATAGTTCAGTCATAGCTACCCCTGAGACCGCTGGATCCACTCACAGATGAAAACATTTGTTTGTCTGGCCCACTAATGGCCACCATGCATTCACAACAGTGCTTGGAATATGAAGTCATTTGAAAGAAAACACCTTTTCTTTAAAATACCCATCTTTACCACTAGATGTCAGTAATTCTTACATACTGTACCTTTAATATCAGGCTGTATGTTTATAGAGATTTTTATGCCCATTGGTGTCATTTACATCCAGTTAAAGTTGATCATTTAGAGAAGAAAAAAATAAGATGTCATGGTTGAATTTTACACTGCATCCATTCTTCATCAGTTTCTCTTTAGCAACATTTACACGGACTCTAATAGTCCAGTTAAAGGCCATTTGGAATATACTGGAAATTTAGTCTTCATTCTTGGCTGGTAAATCCACTAGATCTCTGCGATGGAGGGAGGTGCAGCAAGCACTGTTTTTGCTGAGCTGTAAAATTTGTCTTTCAGGAGCTCTCTTGAAATTGTTGCTTCATTAGAAAATGCAGAGGATACAGTTTTTAAAAAAATGTCATTCTCAGGAAATGATGGGTGGCCATCTTGTTTGTCTTCTTCTACTGAATTAATTGAATTTATCTGTAAAGTTAAAGAAAAGCCTTTCACTTCTGCTATATTTACAGCATTTTTCATTGATTACTGTTTTCACACAATAAACACACATTGTTTGTATTGGTTTCTTAGCATCATGAACAATTGGGTTCCAACAAAGTCCAATTATTATCTTCATTTCATTCTAAATTTCCTCACCTTTTAATGTTGATCTTGATTACAGGACGGTGGCTACACCCCTAGCGTCACTTCTTGGGGTAAAAGAGACAATCCGGCTCAAGGCCCCACAGAACCCCACACTGGAGTCCTACTACTGTAACATTACCAAAACTCCCTCCCAGGTAGATTTCTTCATACTTAACAACAACAGAATGCTGTGCCATGTGCGTTGCCAATGAATGCTAAAATCTTACCTTTTTTTCCCTGATCTCAGTCTTCAATAGCAACCCTTTGCAAGCAGACTGGCCTCTCAGAAAGACAAGTGCAGCGATGGTTCAGACGACGAAGGAATCAGGACAGACCAAGCTTGCTCAAAAAGTTTCGAGAGGCCAGGTAAATGCACCCATATGCACGCTCTCTCTAACCTAGACAGCGTGGAGCTATAGAGCAAGGCAGGACAGCTGCTGACCCCTGAGTTCCTCTGGCTATATGAGCACATTTCTTGCTGCAAAAGTAGCTCTCTATTTTTAACACGCAATCGTTACAATGTCACTCTGTCGCTACCATGCCTTTTGCAAAGGCTCTTCACACAAACAGTACAAACACAAATTCAACCTTCAACATACTCATTAGCACGGGGCCTCGGCTGTGTCAGGGGCTCTGTCACCACTCTTGGTTATTTTTATGCACAAGCCTTTATAGTGACACAAGCTGAATTAAGCCAACAGACCGATCAGCTGATTGAGGAAAGCTACCGAATCTGGCTGCATCAGCCAAGAATGCAAATATATATATATGTACAACAGATGGTGCCAGAGGCAGCAGCAAGCAGCATGAGACTGTTAGCATCACGAGAACTGATACACAGGCAGATGTATCCTAAAATGCATGCTCAAATATATTCATTATGCCATCCCATTCCTTTTTTTCCCCTGGTATCTTGATGGTTTGAGAGCATGCCACACAACAGTTTGGTCCATGAGGCAATTCCGGCCACAGACCCATTACAGCAATTATATTAATGGTGACACTGTCCAAGGAGATAAAGAGATTATTAAGCTTATAATGTGCAAGTTCAAGAGAAAAATACATTAAAGCTTGTGAGATGTTATTTATTTAGCTAGAGTGATCCTTCAGGCTGTTGTGTGTGCAGATTATATTGTAGCTTCTCAGCGGTGATGGTCTGCAGACGAAGTGTGTGCTTGTGTGCAGGAGTGCATGTGACTGCATGTTTTGTCACTCCTTGGTTATGGTGTGTCTTTCACTGTGTTGGTTGCAACGTAATGACATTTTTCTTCTGAATCAATCTTTTGTCTCTGTGTAGACAACAGTCTTTCTGTCTCTCTCCTTTGCTTCCCTCACTGCTGTATCTCTCACTCTTGCTCTGTCTCCTCTTCCTCTGTTTGCACCATTCTGTGTCACTGCAGTAGCATTTTCTGTGAAATGATCGTACTTCACCTGTTTGAGCATCAGCGGTGAGCTCTGAGACAGGATAATAACAGGGAAGATACTATCTGTTAGCGTTCATTGTCCGTCAGCCCGTGTTTGGCTGCTTGTTTGTGTCCTCATTTGACATTGTCAGTGTAGCTTGCCAGATTTTTCCAGGCGGTGTAGCCTGGGGTTTCTCTCCAACTCAAACAAGTGTTTTAGAGTGTGTTTGCGTGATGCAATTATTCATCTGCTGGAAGAAAATGTATCTATCACCCTTTCCCCATTGACTGAGGAGAAAGTGTGTTTGTATGTGTGTGTGTTCTCTTCCAGTTGGAGATTTACCTTTTACCTTCTTGCTTTCATTGCTGGCCTGGCCGCCCTCATTGATGTAAGTACCGCCAAGTTAACCCCAACCACCCCTCCTCTCCTCCTGCCTCTTGATACACACATCCTCATCTCCCACCTGCCATGCTGCTGTAACGTGGTGGTTTCCATGGTAGTTTGCTGTGATAACTTCGCCTTTTGCTCTTGTCAGAGAGGAAGCACTGGCTCCCCCTCAGTGCTGAGTCAGTTGATATAAATACACCTGTCGAGTTCTGCTGTCTCATTGTCATCATGTTTCCTCTTCCAGAAACCTTGGCTGTATGACCTGAAGGAGATGTGGCAAGGCTTCCCAGTGCTGGTGCGTCTCTGGGATGGAGTATAATAAATTCATTGTTCCACAGTTTATTAAATTCAGTTCCGACATAAAAAAGGCTCTAGGGCAGTGAAATTTCCCCTGCTTTTGCATGCTGTTTGGATATTGTCTTTTGTAGAGTTTCAGTTAGAACCTTTAGACCTGCAGTCGACACTGTTGCTGTATTAAGCTGGTTGACAGTCACTCTTGCCTCATAAAAGGACATTTATTACATGCCAAGTCATGTTGCATGTTATCGGTATGGAGTGTGATGTGTCACTTATTACTGTGTGAAGTGAGAGGATGACCTGCTCTGTACTTTATCCTTTGGCAAAAAAACAAATGGCAGAAGCTTAAAATGCATATAAATGACAGCATGCATATAAATACATAAACGTACGCTGTTTATACGCACTGTCATTACATCACACAGGAAAGAAAGCTCGCTTACTTAAATCAAACAACACCTTTCTAAGACAGAGGCCCTGATAGAGTGGATGCATTTTTGATGTTTAGATTTTACAAATACCTAATAAAAAAAATAAAAAAAACTCGTTTCTTTCTCTCAAAGGACAGTGTGTGCTGACTCGCTCCCTTTTCTGTAGTCATTACCTGATTATCTTTAGATTTAGATAAGGGGGGAGGGGCATTTAAATGCGTTAACTATTAATTATTTAATCATTTTTAAAGGTCAGAAGTGTAATTGAATCCTTCAGAGAATATGTGGAAGGTTAATCAATAATGTAAATCATAAGTTATAGCTCAATTTCTCATAATGGATGTGGGCAAATTAGTATATGGATTTTGAAATGAAAGATCTGTCTCCTCTCCTTTAGACTCTCCTGCCGTCTCAGTATTGGTACTACATGATTGAGCTGGGCTTCTATGGCTCTCTGCTCTTCAGTGTGGCTTCAGATGTCAAACGCAAAGTAAGTGAACGTGTCTCAGAAACACTCACCTCTTCCCATGAATGGCTAAACACAGAAACGTACCTGCAGAAATAATAAAGGACAAGATGCTGGTTTTGATGTTTTTGAAAGCTTTTTTTTTTCCTTTTACATGGTTATTATGATCTACTTAACTCATAAGTAAAAAAAAATTATTTTTATGGTATCTGTGGACATCTGTGGGCTGGGGGTGGACATTAGACTGTTGTTATACGTGTGTTTTTGTGTGAGTGTGTATCTGCGTTTGTTGGACTTTGCTCAGCTTGGTCAGCTGAGCACAGTGGGAAAAATCTTTCAAAAGAGGCACACTGTGTTCCTCCAATGAAAAAGTTTAGCCTAGATACTTGTTAAGCAGGATTTAGCACCATGCACACAAACCCACTTAAAGCATGCAACACACAGTTTGAGTTTCTTTCCTTTAAACGCCAAATGCAACTTTTTTTTCCCCTCCCTATCTCGTTCTCTGTAGGACTTTAAGGAACAGATAGTTCACCATGTGGCAACTATCCTCCTCATCAGCTTCTCCTGGTGTGTTAACTACATCCGTGCTGGAACTCTCATCATGCTGGTGCATGACTCCTCTGATTACTTCCTCGAGGTAAATGTCCCAAAGGACGCCTGCAGTTATTTACAGGAAGTTAATGTGCAATTGTAAATTGAAATGTACTTTCACAGCCACTTTTCTGCTCCAGGGTGAGGTTACACCCAGCAAGTATAAGAGTGTAGCATTCAGGATAGGTATAGTTACACCATGTGTACTAATAGTATTCGTCCATACAACCAAAGAACAGACTGTAGCCTCTTTACATGCTGCATCCTCCGATGGTAGGTCACTGATCACACACTGCCACCTTGTGGAGAAAAGGGCACTTTTTGAGAGAAGTTGATCAGACATTTTTATTGGTCAGTTAAGTATGACAGAGATTTATCTCTCTCTATTTCTTCTCTTACAGTCTGCAAAGATGTTCAATTATGCTGGCTGGCGGAACGCCTGTAACTACATCTTTATTGTATTTGCTGCAGTCTTCATCATCACACGCCTCATTATCTTCCCCTTCTGGTACACACACACTCATCTTAAACATTAGTGCTGCTGAATGTTATTACTCTGAGTTATTTTACATCCTTTATCCTCTCTGTCTTGTTTGCAGGATTATTTACTGTACATGGGTTTACCCAGTGACTATCTATAAACCATTCTTTGGTTATTACTTTTTCAATGGGCTGCTGATGACTCTGCAGTGTCTACACATCTTCTGGGCCATTCTCATCATTCGCATAGCAATTCGCTTCCTCACCAACAATGTAAGCATAAAAAGTTTTGTCTTTTAAAAAAAAAATCTGCTTTTACATTATTCATTCAAACAAAGAGATTTTTGTCTGAATCCAGAGTATGTGAACTCTCACGAGAATATACTTATGAATTTGATTAATAACACAAAAACGTGCATACTGTTCTCGACTGCAGCTCGTTTCACTTGCAGTTTGCTTTGGGAGGCTTTGCCCCAACACATACACTTGCATTATGCTTGCAAATAATAACTGTGGCTCTTTGTGGTTTCTCAGCGGTTGACATTTAACTGAAGCCTTTGCTCCTCACTCAGGTTTAAGGCAGGACTATTGTGTCTTTGTTGTGCTTTGCCTTTTTGTTTTTCTGATATTGATAGTATTGATGCACCTCAAAGATAGCTGTGATGGAAGTAAAAAAAAAATCAAATCAAACTCAAAGTTTTCTCTGCACACATGATATCAAATTGATATTTTCATATTATATACACGTGCACAGGATTGTCAAAAATCCATGTAAGGAGAGGCCTACAGAGGTGAATGCTTTTCCATTTCATGGAATTTCAGGAAATAAGATCATCATTAACAGCTGACCAATTTAATCATTTGCTCTAGTTTTTTTGGAGACTTTGGGGTGGGGGTTGGGGTAGGGGTGCTTCAGAAGAAAAAAAAAATTATGAGCCACTATAAGAAGCAAAAGTGAGCAATACAGGCATGATGAGAGCATCTTGTTTTCTGTCGTTTGGTATTAGCTTTGTGTGGAAAGGACTTGAGAGTAAATGTAACCCTGATTTGAGCTTGTTTCTCTGGAATTTCTGTCACCTTTGAAGTCAAACTTTGTTTGTGTGTTTGTTTCTTATCCAACAGTGACATAGGAATGTCGCTGCCACTTCCACTGTTGTCTTAATCTAGCTTGATCTAGCTTTTGCATTGCGGGACACAATGTGACTGGATTGGTGTGGCATCTCAGTGATGTAGCACAGATTTATTTTCTGGCTTGTATATTTCTAAGTACCTGCTACATTAAGAATGGATTTGTATGTCATTGCAGTGCAGAGCGTTGGTGTTTTAAAAGTCCATGTTTCAGTGCTGAAAGTTATTTGACTATAGAGAGATTTTTTTTTTTTCTCCATGTGGAGTACTCAGTTCTGTCAGGGTTTGAAGAGTTACTAAAAGTGTAAGCTGTGGAAAAATTTAAATTTGAAGTTAAAATTAGAGAAAATAAATCAAACTGCATCAGGAATATTTTTTGCCCTTGTAGGATTTAGTGAGCACATCTTCAATAGAGGTCATTATGATCAACCAAATCAGAAGGGTTTTCTTTTGTTGGTTAGATGTTAAATGCTCCGCCATATTCACCAGCAAGCTTTTAACTTCCTGCTGTTACCAGATGGTGTAAAAGAGGTGACAGCCTAACCTCTCAGCTGCTTAGGAATTTAAGAAATTCATATATAATAAACGCTTGTACATTTGTCACCTCAAGCTAAAAAGAAGAGAGAGAAGAAAAAAAAAGAAAACGCTGATCATTACTACTTTAAAAACAGCATCAGTGCCATCTGAGCTGAAATCCTCCTTGACATACAACAGTTTTCTGAACAGATCCTTTCTTGTTTTTTCAGGAAAAAGTTGATGATGACAGGAGCGACAAAGATGAAACAGACGAATCAGAAGAGGAGGAAGAGGAGGCGGTGGGCAAAAAGCACGTGAAGAAAAACGGACCAGTGCAAAATGGTCACACAGTCCACAACAACAACCACAGCAAGACAGAATGAAAGCAAACAGGATGAAAGAAAGTGAGAAGGACTCATATCCCTCAGAGGGAGAGTTGCAAGGGAGGGATGAAAAAGAAAGAAAGAAGAAGGGATGTGGGTGGGAGGGAGAGGACAAATATTCCCTAAAACTAAGAACAGCGGGTATCTTCAAAAAAAATGTTGACACTGTTACTTAAACACAAACACACATATTCAGTCGCACTTTTAGAGGGCACAGCAGATGATAGACACTACACTGCGTGGCAAGGCCTTTTGCCATGTCATCAGATACAATGTATCATTGCCTTTGTTTGATGTCAGTCAAAAAAATTCAGTGAGATGGGGAAGAAAATGGAGAGGAGCAAAATGTGGAGGAGAAAAAGGAGGGAGGTGATGCTGCTTTCACTTCAGCTTTCATGCTTTAACTGTGTGCCTTAGAGCCAGCTGACTGCTGCTAAATGCCATTTTAAAGCTCTGCTTTAAAATTGTGCTGCTTTATTCTGTTTTTTTTTTTCTGTATCTGAAAGAACAAAACAAAGTGATTTTTTTTTTAATGAAAGTGAGACAATGGGGCATTTATTTCCCTCTTTTGCTGTCTATGCAACGACATAACTGTTCAGCTGTTGCACCGTCTTTGCACAAACACATGAGCAGCAGGACTTTGTGCCTCTGCTCTTTAGTGCGGCTTGTGCCAATTATGAAGTATGGTTTCAGTTTTACAAGAAGCTGTTTTGTTTATGTTCAGTCTTAATCCAGCTAAGCCTGGTTCCTTTGGCGTTATCTCACCTGGAAAAGGTGCATTTTTTTATTTCTTTCTGGTTAAGCTGAGAGCAATAGATAAAAATGAATATCACAGCCCTGTGACTGAGAAATCGCAACTTCCAGAGATGAATGTCTTTTTCAAGCTCAAGCCTCATGTTGATGATGCCACCTACTAAATAGAGATGACTCAGTTTAATCATTGTGAAATTGGGTTGCTCTGTGGAAATGCAGGAAATTTGGGGGGAAGAATTGATTGGGCCAGATTTCTCCAGTTTGCTGCCTAATAGCTGAGGTTATGTTCATAAACCTGGCTATGAATTTTAGTGTTCTAAATGAATGATTTCAAGTATGATTCAGTGTATGAAATCAGTTTACAGGTATGATCTTTTGATGTTTGATGTTTTAGGAAGAACTCTTGCTTTGGTTTTGATGTATTCATGAAATGATAGCAGTTCCTATCTTTTTGTCACACTTCTATGTATTTGTATGTCAAGTGCCTTATCTGTAGCATATGGGGAGCTCTCCATCTACATGTCCTCTCCTTTTCTTTCCTATCACCACCTCACATTGTACATTTCATCTGGAAGAAACAAACATGCTGTCTCCTCACCGTTTCATTCAACACTTGCTTCTCTTAGAGATTGACCTTCAAACTCACTCTCATTCCACTACCACATTCTCTTTTACTAACCCTGACCAACCAGCAACCTTTCTTTCCCAGGGATACAGAAGAAAAGACTGTGTCCTAATTACAGTGTTATATTTTTTTATTTTGTTTTTGTTTTGTTTTAATGATGCCTGAATATTGTTATTAATGATAAAGGATCATGAATCACAACAAAAGCATTTCAAAGTTATTTGTGTCTACAAAATGTCTACAAAGATACCACGCAACACAGAGATAAAGTTTTATTTTCTTTATTCTACCATACTCCAGACATTTCTCACTTTAGCAAATGGTCCGAGATCTTAAAATATTTAAGTATTTCTAATTATAGCCCAATTTTTTTTTATTTTGTTTTGTGACAATTACATAAACTAACTGAAATGCTGTGCTAAAGTGATGCTACAGAGATGCTCAGAAATCAGGCAGGCAATTTGAAATCATTGATAAAACTATGAGCTCTCAATCATGATTAAAGGGTGAGGCTAATGTGCAATCAAAAATTAAACTGAACTGTAACTAAACCTATTGACAGGATAAGGATTCTTAGCAGGCTTGCTGATCCATCAGCATCTTAAGCTAATGGATCAAGAAAGAGTTATGAGGGTTTATGGAAGGCCAGAGTTGAATCCCATTTAAAGGAGGTGGATGGATTGTAGTGGGCACTTCTTACAAGAACAGCCTCAAACGTAGTAATAAATTAAGTAATGTCAGTAAAAGGGTTTAGCTTAGCACACAAGAAACCTACATCTAGTTATACTTTGTTGAATAACATACAAATCTAATTTCCCTTGTGAAATCATTTCTTTATGGACAAATATGTTTTACATGACGATGATAGACGTGTTTTACATTGATCATGCACGAAGATGGGTAAAGAAAATTTTACTGACAGACTTTCTTTCCAGAGCATTTATTCGACAGCTGAAGTTATTTACTTTATCTAAGAAAATCGATTAGGGTTGACAAAGAAAGTTTGTGCTGTATTTTAATCAAAGAACATGTCATGAGCGAACAATACAATAAAAGTGTTCTCCAAAGATTTATAGAAGTCGCAAGTGTAACAAGCCAATAGAAGTTTGTTGGAAATTAAATAAACTGAACAAGCATGCTTGCTCCTCTACTACCAACAGCACAACGGAAGAAAATATGGGTTTCCTACGTTTCCGAGTCAATGACGTCAGTTGTATCTGTCTGCTTTCTGTCCAATAGGAAGAGGAGGAAGGAATATGCTCAAGCTTTTTTAGCTCGAAACGCCATCTTACTTAAATAGGGGGTTTAAACGGGGACAAGACAGCTAAGCTGGTAGTGACTGACATAAATGTTTAGTTTCGGTTATGTATTAAGTCATCTTCTAGCCCTGGAATAAGCGTAACCATGTCTTTGGGCTTTTTTTAACAAATAGTAAGCCCACGTCAGGAGATCCGGACTGGTTAGCTTGAAGCTAGCTAGTAAGGGGGAGGGGCAGAGTGTTTGAGTTATTTTTCTTTTTTTCGCTGCAGAAGTTATTTGTTTATGTTATTCCAAACGGACATGTCAGCTTCAAATCCAGGTAAGGATAAGCAAGATCTGCAGTAATGATTTAGTAACAGTATTGTGTAGTTGCTGATAGATTATTGGTGGTTTTTCCAGCCCTTTTTAAGTGAACTCTTTCCTAAAGATAGCGTGACAGCATCAGCTAAGTTAGCTTAGCAACAAAGCTAATGCTACACCGAGTCTGCCTGCTTATTGCATAAGCGGTAGCTTGCTAACAAGCTAGTAGTGGCTAAATTTGTGCCTAGATTGTGGTTTTTGAAAAAGGGAGAAAAAGTCATCTGGTTATATTATTCTTTGACCACCAGGGCAAAGATGAGAAACTAACTTTAAATACAGTGGACTGTAATACTGTGATCGTTTAATTATGTCCAGATGCTACATTTTTAAGTAATGTTGCTGTAAGGCTTGCTCTGTGTCGTGATCATCTTGGCTATCTGTGGACTTCAATCACGAATGCCAGAGTTTTTTTTTTTTTTTTTTTTTAAGTGGATCGTGTTGTTTCATATACGAGCTGTGTGGAAAAACTCGACAGCTATTTGCTCTAATGCAATCAAGCCTTTGAGTACAGCCTGTAGTTAGAGCTACAGTTTAACTACAATTCTTCTTCTAGTGCACAAAAGGGAAATCACCTGTCATCTCAGCTCCATTAGCCTTTCCTCTGCTCTGTGTTATTAATAGAGTTAACAGACCTAAATCTGGGAATGGGGGCGAGTGGGACCCAAACAAGTAGTGGTGCAGTTGTACCGAAAGGGACCAACAAAAGACGAGCTGCGTAAGCTTTCCTTCTTTCTTAGTTTACTTTTGTATTCATAAGCTGTTGTTAGAGATGATTATGAGATAATGTGACTTTACTCTTTACATTACAGGCCAGATTTTGATGACGATGAAGGAAGCAAGTTGTTCAGGTACTAATATCAGTTTATTTTTTGTCTTATAAATTACTATTTTTCTCTTATGTTGTTTTCAAGCATTAACTTTGGACAATATTTGAAGAATCGACCATATGAGAGGTGCTCTCTTTATAGGGGCTACTCTGGTGTTGCCCCTAAGTTGAGTGTAGAGTAAACTGGACTAAAGGCTGAAATATATTGCAGAAATTGTAGTTTTTTTTTATGTACAACTCTCCAGGGAAGGCAGATAAGGTTTTCACTTATCCATAATTATAAATAGTTTTACATAGAAGCCAGTCATGCATAATTGGTGAGGGAAATTTAAAATGGCACCAAGCATCAACAGTTGTCCGTAGGGACATTTTTCTATACCATGATTTCATTAGACAATGGGCTTTATGCACAGCTCCACTACTTCCTGAACTTAATACTGCACCTTTGTTTCCTGACTTTCAAGATTGGATGAACTGATTAATCCAGGTGTGTCTGACCATTTGCTGAGATCAGACACACCTGGATTATCAGTTCATCCAATGATGAAAGACAGGAAACGAAGGTGCAGTACTAAGTTCAGGAAGTAGTGGAGCAGTGCATAAAGCCCATTGCCAGCTTTATTCACTTCGTTCAGATGCAGTATAGACTTTATACCATAAAATTGGCAGGGTAGATTCAGTACGAAGTCCAGTCTGACTGATGTTAGCATTCATTTTCTTGCGTACAGTTCCTCTGGGTAATGCCTTAAAAAGTTCAGGGCTGCAGCACATGTGTGAAATCTGCTTAATAAAGCATGATAAAATCCTCATGTTTGAATTGTCTGGACTGCTGTGATAACGGTGTTTTCTTTGTTCTTTGTCAGAGGTGATGATGAAACAGGAGCCTCCAACAATGACAAAGAACGCTTTGCCAGGTAGGAAGATAAGTTGGTGGAAATGGATGTGTGTGGAGGCAGTTTAAGGGGTGTGATGTTCTTAATACAGTACTTCCTCTTTCGTTCATTCTTTTTTTTTTTTTTTTTTTTTTTTTTGGGTGGCGTTTTTGTTTTGTTTTCTCTCTCTCTCTCTCTGAAACTCCCTTTTTTATTTTCTAGTAACTTTTGAGCCTGTGTTTTAGTAGGCTGGTTTCATTTCCAGGTTTTTGGAAGAAGATCAGAGTTTTGCAGATAAGGAAAAACTAGCCAGGTATGGCATGTATCACTGAGGAAGGCTCCCTCTCCTGCTTGTATTCATATTAATATTGAATGCAATGATTGAAAACTATCCTGTCCTGCTGGGAACCCAGCATACAGTCATTTTGAAAGCACAAAACTTTGAATACATTTTACCGCTTTATATTTCTCTTTTGATGCCTGTCAGAAAGGCAGCTGATTATCTCTAAACCCGGCATATGTTATGTGTCGCTAACTGCACTGCTGTGTGTGAGTCAGGGACTTCTTTCACAATGGTAATCCCTTCACCTTGAGCAACTGTCCTCTTTGTCTATTTTGTCTCCCCCTCTCAGGGCAACTGAAGGGTCTCTCTATTTCTGCACCAGCTCTCTTTTATCATACAATCTGGAATTAAAAGACCAGACTTCCTTTCTTTTTCACTCTCATTTTTATGAGTCGGGCATTGTTTTATACATCCATTATTTTTCTCACCTTCTTTCATTTCCTGCTCTTCGTCCTGATTTGCAAACTTGCATTACAACATTAACTTTAAACTCTATCCCATGTTGTCCACCTGCTTGTCTTTGTTCCCTCATCTCAACCCCTTCTTCTCTCTCCACCTCTTCCACCCTCATTTCCTTACTCCAGGGAGAATCACAGTGAGATTGAAAGGCGAAGGCGGAACAAGATGACTGCCTACATCACAGAACTGTCAGATATGGTGCCTTCATGCAGCGCACTAGCACGAAAACCAGACAAATTAACCATCCTTCGAATGGCAGTGTCCCATATGAAGTCCCTTAGAGGAAGTGGCAATACCAATGCAGATGGATCATATAAACCTTCCTTTCTCACTGATCAGGTATGAGTAACATGGGAAGATGTTGAAATCAAGGAAAGATTAAATGTGACGTCTTTCCAAAATAAAGCTAAAAGGAAATAGTCTAGAGTTGAAACCAGGCCGATGCTGGGACTTTCAGGGTACTCAGCAATTTTTGACAAGTAAAGCAAGTCATACAGTTCTCACAGTCAGTGTAGTTCATCCTCTGGACGTCAGTAAAAACAGAATAAGGGGGTATCACCTTTTATAAACCTGAGTTTTCTCAAGTGGTTGCTTTTTTAGGTGGTTGATGTAATCTGAAATTGTCATTTCTGAACATGTTCTTTTTTAAGTTTGTCTTTCTGGAGTCTACTGAGTAGTTAAAAGTGTTTACAACAAACAGAGCAGACCTTAACTCTTGACTGTTGGTAAGCTTCCCATGCATTTACAGCACTTTTTGAAAATGGGTAAAAACAAGTGACTGTTGACACTAACATAAAAGCAGCAGGTGTCTGTGTACACTCTCCCTGGGTCAGTGGGTTGATAAGATGCCAAAATGCATAGAGAACTGGATACTCTACATTGAAAGGAAATGGTTGTCACATTTGAGCAAATACTCTAAAGACATGATTCATTTCTCATCTTCATGTTTTTTTTCTTTTAATTCACTTTCTTATGTTTATAGGAGCTAAAACACCTCATTCTGGAAGCAGCTGATGGCTTCCTGTTTGTGGTGTCATGTGAGACTGGTCGCATTGTGTATGTCTCTGACTCCTTGACACCCGTCCTCAACCAGCCGCAGTCTGAGTGGCTTGGCTCCTCACTTTATGACCAACTCCATCCCGATGACACAGAAAAACTCAGGGAGCAGCTCTCCACTGCAGAGAATAATAACACAGGTATCAAACACATGCAGCACATCAAGTAGTGGAGGGCATCATGGGACAAAAAGAAAAGAATGCAAAAAATGTCAAAACATGCTCTGAAATTCAGTCTTTTTTTTTTCCTTTTTAAAGGGAGGATGTTGGACTTGAAGACCGGAACAGTGAAGAAGGAAAGTCAGCAGTCGTCAGCTAGAATGAGTATGGGAGCCCGCCGATCATTCATTTGCAGAATGCGGTGAGACTTCTACTGGAAATAATTATTCTTCGTTTTTATACTGAAATGTGCACCAGGATGTACATGTAGTTCTGGTCTGTTCCCAGGTGTGGCACATGTCCAGTGGAACCAGTATCAATGAACAGACTCAGTTTTCTTAGGAATAGAAACAGGTGACAAACAGTTTTTCTTCTCAAAAAAAAAAAATGTTGGAATTAATACTGAAGAAAATTGGAAATAAAATGCATGTAAATTCAGTTTTATTAATTTGATTGTTTTGGGATATTTTCTCCTCAAATAAATCAGGAATGGTTTGGGTACAGCAAAGGAAGGGGAGCCCCAATATGTTGTGGTCCACTGTACCGGATACATCAAGTCCTGGCCTCCTGCGGGTAAAACCAGTAATTCTGAGTTTATAGAAACAGTTGGTCATTTTTGCTTCATCGTTTGCTGATGACCTATTTGAAACCACAACACGTCAAAGTTAATGGTAATTGTCTATGTTTGTATTGGAGGTGTATCGTTAACAGATGATGAAGCAGACACCAATCAGGGAAGTCGCTACTGTCTAGTTGCCATTGGAAGATTACAGGTATGGTGCATGGAAGGCTGCTGTGATGTAACTTGCTATAATATTTTAACTAATAATTTGTTTTTGGTTGTTATGGAGTAAGTGGAGGTCGAAACCTGTCATTGAATTGTGGAAATGAAAACTTGTATCGAGCTGACATTTTTTTCTGCAATAGCCTTCATCAGACCAACATCATTGATACAGTATTAAAGTTATGTTGAAAAGGCAGTTCACAGTGCAGTCTTCAGTGAAGTTGATTATATCTGATATTTGCAGTTTTACTGCATGTGTGGAAATCATTACTATTCATAAGTTCTGTGCAAATGTTTTGTTGTAGTGAAGATTTTTGTGGAGATAACGGCATGAAACTGAACAAGTAGAAAGGGGAAATGATCATACTGATATACATTGTGGCTTTTAAAGACTCAGTGTTGTTAATTCTCATTAATTTATTTGGTTGTGCTCGTCTTCATCGGCACATTATATTTCTAATCCCTTCCCCAGGTGACTTGTTGCCCAGGTGACACAGACATAAACAGTATCAGCGTTCCAGTAGAGTTCATCTCACGCCATAACTGTCAGGGCATGTTCACCTTTGTAGACCACCGCTGCATGGCTGCTGTTGGCTATCAGCCTCAGGTAAAGACGGCTCATCAAAACTGAACATCTCCCATCTCTTCCTGTCATGAATTGGTGTTCAGTAAAATAATTTAAGTTGTATAATTCTGCTGTGTTTTTAGGAATTATTGGGGAAGAATATTCTAGAGCTTGCCCACCCTGAGGACCAAGGCTTACTGAGAGACAGCTTCCAGCAGGTGAATAACTCAAGCGGAAGAAATCATACTTGATGCATCTTCAGGAGTTTTTCATTTGTAGACATATTTGTATTATGAAGCCACAAATTACTACACTGAATTTAGATGGTGCGTAATATCACCCAGAGCAACAAAAAAGCTTATTTGTTTTAGTTCAAGTAACTGATTGTTAGTGTCTTGAACTGTAACAAGACACTTTATTTAGCCTTGGTAAATGAAAAGATATTTCCTTTGGAAACTTGTTTTTTGTTCATGTACTTACTTAAATGTGCATAAGTCTAAATGTTTGTGCATGACAAAGATTTGAAGAGTCTGACTGATATGTAGCAAAAAAAAAAAAAATCTATTACAGATTTGTTTTGCGAAGTGAAGTAATCGTAAGTCAGCATAAAACTGAAACCAACCCTAAAAGTCAAAGCAACCCGTTTCCACTGTTGGAACTTTAGTCTGTGCGTATAATGAGGATGTTTGTCTTGTGAGGGAACTTGTTCTCTTTCCAACCACAGTCTGTCTGCAGCATCGGTTCTCACCCTGAACACTATTGTCCAGTTACTTATGTAACTTGATACTTCCCGGTCACTATATTTCTGTGGTGTTTGTGTACATGTAAACCTGCTCCTCGTTGGAAATGAAAACTTGTTTTTTTATCCTTTGCAACTGGTGTCCTTAGGTGGTGAAGCTGAAGGGCCAGGTTTTGTCTGTGATGTTTCGTTTCCGCTCCAAGTTGAGAGAGTGGATCTGGATGAGAACGAGCTCCTTCACTTTCCAGAACCCGTTTTCAGAAGAGATTGAGTATATCATCTGTACCAATGTCAATGTCAAGTGAGTAATACTTCCTGCATGATTACACAGTCAAATATGACGCATAATGAAACGATTGAAGTTGTGAAATGCGAATATTGTGACACATTCTTTTGTCAGGATGCATACTAATTATCTTCAGTCCCCAGTTCCTCTTAAACCCCAACCACAACCCCTTTTAATAAACCACACACTTATCACTCTCTTCCAATACTTCTCCTCTGCACCCGTCAATGATTGTGGGGCAGTAGAAACTCGACCCAGGACCCCCTCACTCCCATCTCCTCCCCAGGGGCTTCGATGCCCCCCTCCCATGGTCAGAGAAGCCCAAATGGCCATCCTGTTGTACTCAGCCCAGGGCAGATAGCCACCAGGTGAGACCAGGCCTGAAGCGACTATCCTCCCCCTGCATGGGAGAACAGGGGCTGCTTCTTCATGGGAGACTACTACTGTTTCTAGCAAACTACAGTCCTTCTGAGTTTTGTTTCCTATTGCCCTCTCTGGGTGACTCCAGCCTTTCTTCATTTCTGTTGTGCTTGGATAGAAATTTTTAAAAGGAAGCATGACCTTTGATTCTTGTTTACTTTATGGTTTCTATTCAATATAGTTAAAAGACATAAGCTTTTAACATAGATGGTGTAGCATGTTAGCAAAATGTATGTTTAACAGACTTAAATCCTCTTCTCTTGTACTCACTTATGTTGCCATGGTGACAGGTGGCGGGTGGATTGCTGCTTTGTCAAGACTTGTTTGGGTTTTCTGTCTCAGCAGTGGAGGGCATTAAAATGGAAATTAGTCTATTTTGGGCAGACTTCAAATCAACTGTCTTTGTTTGCTTTTTCAGGCAGTTGCAGCAGCAGCAGCAGGCTGACCAGGAAGAAGGTGGGGCAAGAGATGCACTGTATGAGCCAGGAACAATTCCCCTCTCACAGGTTAGACGGTGCATTTGTAAGCATACATGTACAGCTTGATTAAGGCATAGATTACATCTGTTTCTCTTGCTAGCTTTGCTGGCTGATGAGGGTAATGGAAACAGTGGCAGGATGTTGATTGTTTGCTTACTAGGAAAACGGATCCAAACATTGGGGGGGGGGGGGGGCCTCTATTATTGGAGTTTCCTTCAGTTTGCCTGTGGTTTAGATTTGGATTAGTTGCAATATTTCTATTTTATATTTTGGTACTTAATGATTTTAGAATTGGATGAATTTTAAGCAGAATGAAAGTAGGGATTTTTATATCCAGTTTCAAGATTCTGCAAATGCTAACAGATGCAGTAAAATCAGCTTAAGTCATTGCACAGTGAAGTCATAATGAATCTTCATTGTCCGTGGCTGGCTGTGTGAATGTTTGCTGTGTTTTTTGTTTTCTTTTGTTTTTTTTTCTTCCAACTTGCAGTCACTTTAACATTTGTGTCTTTATTTTTATGTTTGGTTATGACCCCAGACTTTATACCTTTTTGGTTGTGTGCAGATGCCAGTGCAACCAGTAACAGCAGCAGGACCAGACCACAGCAAAAGCATAGAGAAGCCAGAGCTTTACCCTTCCTTGTTCCAAGGACCAGATCAGACTAAGGGCATACCCTCCACCTCTACTCCATCCACTCAGATCTATGCCAACAACTTCCCTGCTGGGCGTTCTAGTGATGCATACAGGTGGGAAGTATTTTTGTGTAGTTACGTGTGCATGCATTTACGTGTACACAATACCTCAAACCTTATTAAGGCAAGTAACAGTCCTCATCTTGTTGCCTTTTCCATTGTGAAGTTATTTTGTGTTTCCTGACTATATGAAACAGATACAGCAGCCCTTTCAGATCTTTCAAAGACTTTTCCTCTGTCATCAACAGTATGTGTAGGTGATGATGTGTTTTTATCCACAGATCTAACCTTATTAGGTTCTTATGTCGACTTGGCATGACAACAAATATTGTTAGTTATATGAAAATAACTGGGATTATCTGTTCTAAACTCAGAAGAATTCATAAACTTGAAATGATTGTGTATCCAACCAGCTAGTTTGCATCTTGGAGCAGAACAGACAACAATGTTTTTGGTGTTATACTGGTTAATGTGTGACTCTAGCTGCTGAAAAATCTTCCAGTTCTCCCAGTTTACAGCCTGCCTACATTTGGTCATTTATCTGAGAGTTTTGTGCTAAATGTTTACAAGCAAATAACAATATTTAAGCTTGGACACAGTAAGAAACCTCAGCATAAGCATTAAGTACTTTGTCTATTTTAAAGAGCAGAGCACGGGAAGAACGGGTGAAGTGGTGCAAAGTAGATTTGAGTTAGAAATGTTTGGGTAGTTAAGGTGTTAGTCAAAGAAGTAAAGCTAGAAGAGAAGTCTTCAAGAAATCCTTGAAGTAGAGTGGTGCACTCCTGCTGAGTGTATTTGGTAGCTGTTGAACTGAAAATGGCAACAGTCTGGACTGTGAGGGCATTGTATGTTGAAGGGACAGTACTAGACATCATTTCTGAGAAGATTGCAGTGGTCAAAGAACAAGGGATGATCTGTAATCAACCAGTCATAGCTTGAAATTAATTCGGTATTAATGCATTCTTACTTATTAAGAATGCAGCAAAGATTACCTGGTTGTGGATTCTACCTAGTATAGATTGTGGTCCTATATAAATAAAGTGGCTTTAAAGTTTGCTATAGTAACTGTCCTGCAAATTACATTTTTTTTAATGCTGAAAATCAATTGAAGTGATTTCCATAGACCGCAGAAAGCATGATAATGCAGCCTATGGGACTCATTGCACCAGTTCTTGCAAAGGAAGCATCAAACAGGAAAGTAAAATCTCACATTTGTGGCTCCAGCTGGAAATTAAAAACATTTAAACAAAGCAAAGAAATTAAACCTTTATAGCAGTTGTTTTTATTGCCACTATTATTATAGGGCAAAAATAAAAATAATCAATGAAATACCAGATTTCCATTTTACAATATCATACACTGCCTGGCCAAATAAAAGGTTGCCACTTTTTTCGATTTTTGTTTCTTCTCTCTTCTCTCTCTCTGATAGCATGCAGATATTTTAAGATGCGGTGCAGATTTCTTTAGCTTGTATTGTGAGAGTAATTCAGGGAGCATTAGACATTATTTCACTCATGATGAACTTAATGAGTCCAAACTTCACAGCTGCATGCTGTCATCCCAGTAAAAGCTTGTCTAACAAAATTTTTCCCAGTCTTTTTGGGGGGGGGGGGCAGCATAAATGTTGATCAGATGGCAGAGCTCTAACTTATAATAAACTTTTCAGCAGACAAGTCGGGATGAATCCGCAGATGGCACAGCCAACGCACACGGCAGGCCAGATGCTGGCTCAGATGTCTCGCCAGAACGGGGCCCCACAGTCTGTTACCCCATCAAGCACTAGCAGTCCCCTTCATGGACATGGAGGACCAGCAGGAGGATGGGCTGGGCCCAGAGCGTCGTTTACTAACCAGGTAAACTGGAAAGATTGTTTTATGTTTTTAATTGTTGTTCATTCACTAAAGAAATAAATTCTTCATCTTATAATGCTTGTTTATGCCTGTCACCGATTCAACCCTGTTTGTTAGTTGATAAATTATACTTCTCCTGTTTCACCAGCAGGTGGCTTCACAGGCAGCTAAAACCATGTCGCCTCAGTTTCCTCCCATGGGAGGATTTGGAGGTGGCTCTTCAAACACTTTTAGCCAGATGCCTACAGGTGCCGCTCCCACCCCCACCAATGGAACAAATTACCCACAAATCAATGCCCGTGCCAGCATGAACACCAACGGTTATGGTAGGTTGGGTGCATATACTGTATGTCTGGCTCCTTTTGTTATCCTGAGAACTAGTCTTACTCCTCTGTGCTCTCTTTCAGATGGTTCTCAGTCTGGGGCCCAGTTCCCCTCACGAGCAGCAGAGGCAGTGTGGCCTCAGTGGCAAGGCCAGCAGCATGCCCAGAATAATGCAGAGCAGCATCCTCACGCTCAGGGCAACCAACAAGACATGTTTCCCGTGAGTGATACATCTCACCAAATTTTCAGGACACATTTCACTCTCTTGCTTTGTACAGCCCAAAATAAATCTGTCTCCTTTGTCTGATTTAGGACGTGTTGTCTATGTTGGATCAGCCGGCTAACTTCAGCAGCGAGGACTTTGAAATTCCCATGTACCCACCTTATAATGAGTGATGTGGTCAATACTCCTCTGCTGGTCTTCTCCTTTGTTTTCTTGCCTCATTCTGCTCGCATTTTTCTTCTATTCAGATCCTCTGCTCCTGAGAGTAGCATTCTTCCCTCGCTTGGCGTGGCTTAAATTGCTCAGCTGCAAACCAGCTAAAGATGAAGGGATATTTTATTACAAACGTAAAGGGGAGGAAAAGCAAGAATTTCCTTCTGACTAAAAGATAGTTTTCACCTTGTTCCAGCCATTGTAAGAGAATGCTCTTGCTAGCACTGCCCAAAGCTCCACAATCTGTTGTAGATGGGTGATATATAGGATATATATATATATATATATATATATATATATATATATATAAAATACAATACACATAGATGCATATAAATGTTTAAATGTGCACGACTACACTTGAGCAGACTGCACAAAAACACTCAAAACATACACAGTAAATGCACACCAAGGCCTTTTATTATGTCAGTGTTTTTTCTCAGGCATTGATTAAGACAATACATAGCTGTTTTACCCTTTAGCATGTAGATTAATCACACAAGTGATTTAAACTCTCAGGAAAAAGCAGGGATGTACACGTTTAGTGAGTTTTTAATTCCCCGCTGTTGCACGCTAACCTCACTCAGTTTTATATTTCCAGCATGTCTCTGCATGACTGATCTACTTTCATTGAGCACTTCTACACTGTGTAGAAATATATGGTGTGCTTATATATATATATATATATATATATATATATATATATATATATATATATATATATATATATATATACATACATACACATTATTTTATTTTACATGTAAATGGGTGGCTTAACCTATAAATTCAAATGTGTTTTCTCTTGAGATTCCCCTCCTACTTTTGTATGATGTATTTTAGCGACATATGCTTTGTTACAATGGCTACATACTGTTTCTCAAGGTGCCCATTGGTAATGTATACAAATCAGTACTTTTTTGCCTACAGATAAATATATACAGCGTGCATGTGTGTATGTTTGTAAAATGGATGCACACAGTATAATTATCAACTGAAGGATGTAGGTTTTTGCCTTCTTTGGTTCAACTTCTCCCTGATGCTGTATGTGCAGGCTTTTCTACTGCTTTTGTAAAAGAAATATTAAATCAGCAATAACTAATAAGCAGGAATTGTGTACTTTTAAAGCCATTTTGACATTGTTTTCTTTGCCGTTTTAAAAATGGACAGATACAGCGGTAATCTATTATTTTTAATATGTTTAAGTATTTTATCAGTTGACCTCTTCATCTATCAATTTTTCTTTAATTAGCATTTTATGGTTTGATCAGGGTATTCAGGATTAAAATGGAACAATCAGATTTGAACAACAAGTTGACCTACAAGTGAAAATGTCCAGAAATATTTTGTTAGTGTTTTTTTTTTTGTTTGTTTTTGTCCTCTTGTTTGTGACATTTGGGCAAAGACTCAAATCTTTGCCAACAATGCCTGCTTTCAGTAAATTTGACTTTAATGGAAAACATTGTAAGATGAAAGGTAGAGCTTCTAAAATTTTAAATGTGTGGAAGTTGAAGTTACAAATATCCAATGTTTGTGTGTAAGATTCACACATTTGTGATGGCAGATTATGTAATTGTGTGTAACCCATGTAGATAAATCTCCAGTTGTCATCTTCCAGAGGATGGTATGTTGGTGAAAGTGTTTTATTTGTTGCAAACCTCTATGTATCCATGTTTTTCACCCTTAGAAACACACATATATAAATATAAATATACTGTATATGTTTATGAAATTTTAAACAAGAGAAAAGTGTTTGGTTTTTGTATTAAATTGTTATATTGTCAACAATGTAGTTGCTGGGCTTTAATTTGACCTGCACACACTTGCATGGTAGGACACTGCAGTGTCACTGTAATTTAATCCTTAATCACAAAATCATTTATTCCTGCTGTTAATGACAGTTGTGTTAGCTGTGCACTCAACTAATCACACTCATGTAAGATTCATGTGTTGCACTACCATTCATGTATCAAGTTCCTTAATAGAGTTGTTACTCTTTCCTGAAGAAAGAAAACCCAGCTTTGATTGGCCCAGATCTGTTGTCATTCCCATTGAATTGATGAAGACTCAAGTCTGTGAGTATCTGACGAGGTCAATTTTCTTCATCCCTCTGTTGCACACAAAAGGTCAAAACAAATGGAATTAATGATGTAAGATGGGTGTATTGAACCCTCTTCGGGTTGCACTCGTGGCAGTGTGAGTCTAGTTCATGATGTAACACTAAGTTCAACTCAACTGATTTTAGTCCACTTTACAGTTTTGCATATTGTCAAATTACCATGAACATATATATTGATTACTAGCAGCAGAATTTCAAGCAATTTGCACTTTTCCCCTCCTTTCTTTAAAGTCAGGATCAGTTTCCAAGCCCTCTCAAATGGATTACCACCAAGGTGTCAGATCTTCTTTCTCAACAGCCCATTTTTCTACTTTAACATTTCTTTTACTCATTAGTGCTTTGGGGTCATGAAATGATCTATGTTCAGGTACAATGAGCTGTTTGTTTTAGTACAGACTACAGTACACAGTGTCTTAACATACACACCACATACAAGGCTGAAAAACACGTGTGCAGGCGCATCCTGCCATGTTATCCTCTGCCTCTGCTGTGTACCAATGAGAGATCTTGTGACTCTGGCAAGTGTCATCTTCTATAAAGGTCTTGTCTCCTGAAGAGATGCCGGGGTGTTCTAATCTCAGGAACGGCATGGTCGTTACCAAACTCCCTTTTAACTATTGATAAAGGACACAGGTGCCAAATAAGGCTCTATTTCTCTGTGAGTCCATCTTATTCTTTGGGAAGAGAGCATGTGACAAAGCTGAGAGAAAACTGACAGAAAGCAGAGAAAGCATTTAAGGAGTATATTCTGTTAAAAGCTACATATGAGACAAGGGCTGACAGACATCTAAGAGGATTTTGCTCCTTTTTGTGTCCCCAGCATGGATTCTCCAACTCTCCCTGCGACCAGGCTAGATGTGGATGTGGATCTTGGGTTTGCTCTCTTCTTCTTCTTCCTTCTCTGCTTCTTCTTATTGATAACCATCGTTCGCTGTGCTCAGCTGGTGCTGGACCCTTACAGTGCTGTGTCTGCTTCCACATACCAAGAAGAGCAAACAGAGGAATGATGGAAAACACTGCTTCAAACTCCTCATGTGGAATAGCAGACATGAAATATTTTTGCAACTAAACTGTGTTTAGGAAGACTCAGACTTTATTTTGATTCCCTGAAATTTTGTGCACCTTCTAGAGATGTAAGTGTGCAGTGTGCAGTTGATGTTAAAGTGGTGAGATTTGTGCAGTGACTCAGGTGGACAATGTAAGAAATATTTTAGTAAGCGGCAACAACGCACAATACAAGTATTTTAAATCAGAACACATGAGAAAAGAACAAGCAAGAGACAAGACATTTCAGAACTGTTCAATAAAAATATTTAAGACAAATATTTCAGTGAACAACAGTAGGAAACACATTTAATTAATGGACAGCATTATAGATTGTATCAGAAAACAACAACAAAAAATAGATGGAATTCAGACTTTGCCATCTGTTCATCATACCAAAAGAAAAGAAAAGCCTTCTCTTCCCTCTCCATTAATAGAGAGCAGATGTTTAGGAATGAAAAACAGATGTTTTTCTCAATGAAAAACAGATGTTCACTTCTTTCCCCTTAGTTCTGATGTACACCCATGTTTTGGGTGATTTTGCATGCAAATAAACAGTTCACTTATTGCTGTATGTCATGGTGGGATTTGGAAGCTTACTACTAGGCTACTATTTAAAAGAGTCGGGTTTAAAATGTCCCTTATAGAAGTATCCTGTCCTTGTGTATCAGTATACAAGGATATTTCTATCATTTGTAAACTATAAGTTTTAAATACTTTGCGAGCCAATGTAAAACAGAGCTGTAGTAATAATTTAGCACATGAATTCCAGAGATAAAGAATTATTACCACTACTACTACTTCTAATAATATTAAAGTAATAATAATAATAATAATAATAATCACAACAACAAAGCTTGTATGACTCTTCCGATGGGCGGGGCTTTGTTCTTTCACAGAGCGACGTAACGCCGCTCACTTCGGATACCCCGGGATGCGCATGCAGTCCCCATTGTAGCTAGCTGCTAGCTAGCTGGTAGCATTAGCAACAAGCCAGTTTTACCTCTTCACCCGACAGGATGGAAAACAGTGAGGGGTGAGCATTTAATGTAGAATTGAGTATATCTTTGAAAGCACCCCAGACAACACTATAGTGTTTGCCTTCCAGCTCTATCCATCAGTTAATCTGCAAGTGATGCATTTTTTCCCCTTGCTCATGCTAAGCTAACAAGCTAGCTTGCCCTCACTTGTACCAAGCTTCGGTTTGTTTTCTCCTTTAATAACGTGCAGATTAAGTGAAGGCAGTTTACTATAGAACTTAGTCTGCCATAAAATTTGATATTAATTCTTATAATTAAGTTGGAATTGGATTTTCCCATTCACCGTTTGTGCGAACAAGTTGATGGCTATTCAATTAGTTTAATTCACTGATAACGCATATTTATAGTTATTTTCATTGTTTGACAGTTATCTTCCAAACGGGTAGTAGTTATTCGTCCGTCAGTCTGAACCAAATACGATCATTTATGTCCACGTTTCGTTTTTGAGGAGCACATCTTCTGCCTCTGCTTGCAAGGGTCGTAAACGAAGCCAATGATCGGTGCTGTAATAGTCGAGAAAACTGCATTTATACACCTGTATGCCCACTGAGCCTTCAAGGATTTCTTGCACCTGTACCTCATACAGTCTATGATCTGTACTACATATTTACAGCAACAGAGCATATCATTAGTTTGCACGCATCTGTATACAGTTTTCTCAGCGGTAGATCATGCACTGTAAGCCAAAAGTAATCACTGTGTGGTCACACACAGTGATGTTGTTTGTATTTGGAAATTATATTACTCTGATACTGATATGCAGATGTCGACCTCTATACAGAAATTTCGTGGCAAAACAGATGAGTCTAAACAAACATAATCCCGATTGTAAGCTGGAATGTTTTCCCCCTACTACATGCATGAAGGAATTATGAGATAACTATATATATATATGTGTGTGTGTGTGTGTGTGTGTATTCACCAAGGTCACCACTGGGGAAAAAAACAAAACCTAATTGCCCTTTGTGAGTTTTTTTTTTTTTTTTTAATCATACATTTTCTGAATATTTACTGTTACTGTTTGTTTTTCTATTTTTGTGTTGTTTTTTTGTGTTTTGTTTGTTTTTGTGTGTGTTTTGCACCTCAGAATCATTAAATGTCCAAAAGTGGCCAACATTTGACTCAACACGGGGATCATCTCTTAAAAACATAATTTTTCAACACAGCAAAGTTATTTTGTTCGGAAAAAGTGTAAGAATTTAATAATTGGTTCTTGTATAATTGTGTTAGTATTTGGTTACATTGACAAAAGTCTTTGTTGGGTCATTTACCCAAAGGGCCAGCACCACGCATCTATCTGATGACACAGGTGTATCCACAAATAGATAAATGACAGATAAAATGTTGAGTGTTATTTAGAAAAATCATGTGACATAAAAGGCATCATTATTCATGTGTTGTGTTCCCACTTCAGAATGGAGGTGGACAGCTGGGATCCAGGTCTGGAGGAAGAGTTTGGCATCTCCCTGGATGAGCTGAAGAAGTGGATTGAAGAAGCAGTGGAGAAGAGTGAGATTGTGCAGAAAAAAAAGGCTCAGTTGACAGAGCTTGAAGAATGGGTAGAGCAGAAAGAAGAGGAGGAGGCAAAAACAGAGACGCTTCTCAACGATGCCAACCTGTAAGAAAAAGTTTGTTTTTCTCCTCTAATCAATTTGTGTGTGTTTGCAGCTGCTCATTTCTTTCCTCCCCACTCCTCTGTAGGTCTGTATTGGAGTGCGAGAAGCTGGTGAAGGAAGCTTATCAAAAGAATGGGCTTGTTTACCGTGAGAGCAGTTCAGAGGACGAGGGGGCGCTGGAGGTGCTCGGCCCTCTGAAGTCATTGAGATAGATGATGACGACGATGATGATGATGTCATTGCTGTTGGCTGTTGTAAGTCCCAGTCGTCCCATACAAATGAAAATGAACAATGAAATGGAAACAATGAGTTTGTTATTGAGCTCTTTCTCTTCTGTTCTGTGTCATCAGTGGTCCCTCCAAAGAAGACTTTAACTCCTGCCAAAGACTCAGCGGTAAGGGCAACAGAATAGGTTTTTCTATTTTTTTTTCTCCCCATTTTGTTTCTTATGACTTTCATCTGCATTTTAGATGTGTTTATTCAGGGATATATGCATTTTCTGTATTATTTTCTAATATTTTAATGACTCTTCCATACAATGTTAACCCTTAGTGATGCAGTCTCTGTGCCAGGTCGTGTATTTTGACTGACACAAAGCTTTTACTGAAACGTGACCGGATACCTCAGTTTGTTCTGAGTTTGTACACACCTGTATTTAATGCTGTCCACCTATGATCAGATTACTGTGGACAGATGTTAGGTGTTGTAGACCTGAAAAGCCTCAAGACTTGAAGCTTATAACAGGCTGGTCCTTATCATCAAAATTCTGCTTTTAGGATATTTCAGAGGATAGATGTTCTTTAGCAAGCAACCACATTTATTTATAAAGTACATTTCATGTACAAGACAATTCAAAGTGCTTTACATGAAACATTAAAAACCTTACAGGTGGGGAAAAAGCATTTAAAACTATGTAAAGATATAAAGAGAAAAATATATAAAGAGAAACTAATAATTTTAATCACATTTAACTAATATAAGATGATTAATGGAATCAAAGTGATTAAAAGAAGCTTGATAAGTTAAAAGATGCCATGCAGATTTCAGCAACGTGCTGTCACTTTTGTTTATTTGTAATTCCCCTACTGTGACGACCAAATAAAATGTTTTAACGAGCCTCTACCTCACCAACAAGCACCTCGACTTTTCAGTCGCCATGATTACACTTTCAGGTCTGAAAAGTTGCAAAAGAAATTAAAGTTATCAAACTTTATCCCAGGGTGATGCATGCAGCAGATAGCCATGTGTTTTAAGGAAAGAAGCCGGCTAAAAAGTTTAATTCCTTTACCCACAGTAGGAATGGGACCTGAAATGGAGACGTGATTTGCTCCACACTTTCTTCAATAGCAGAGAATAGCCCTTCAAGATTTCAGAGCCAATTTTTCCTCCTCAGAAAGTCAAAACTTTTGGGGATATTTCTTGAGTTTTTATTCATCCTCACGTTAAATTCAGCATTACACATTCTGTTTGGGGTCAATGGATCATATTTATTATGCAGTGAAACTTCAGGTGCTGGTGTGAGAGCTGGAACTTTAAATTTCCTGCGGGGTTTTCCTCTGCGGCGGATAGAATTAGACCTGGTTCTGGCTGGGTTTGATGACTTTGGCCTGGCACTAACCGAGCGGGAGAAGTCAGTTGTACTGTCATTTTGACTCATCCACAAAAGTGTATCAGCCAAGTCTGTTGCATGAGGCGCCACATGAGATATGATCCCGTGTACAAAGATCTGATTTAGTCCATTTGCGTTTGCAGGCTCCACAGCCTGCACAGAAGTCGCAATAAGTGTCAATACATTCCTCGTTCACATGAATGTCTTGCAGTCTTTCAAACCTCTTCTTTAGCTGCGTTGTCCTCTCAGAGAGTCGCTCACAGTCTGAGCAGCTTGCTGATACTGCAGGGTTGGGTGACATTGTTCTCAGTGCTCCTGGAACAACAAAACATGTAGTTCTGGTGATTTGTCAGTAGCAAGATGTTGCTGTGCATTAATTTCTCCCCACTGAAGATAAGAAAAAATGTAAAAAAAAAAAAAAAAGAAAAAAAAAAAAGAGAAGAAGAAGAAAAATGCAAGCAGACGGGTGAGCAATGCAGGAAGTTTTTTTTTTTTTTTTTGCTAACTCAATTTGAGGTTTAATTTGGAGAAATGCATAGTAGAGGATGATTCATACCTGTTAAGACAAAACTTCAAACAACCTTTGCAGCATATAAGACATTCAGCATTTTATATATTTACCTGCCAGATTTAAGTTTGTAGATCTTATCAAAGCCAGAAGAAATATCCTTTATGACTTGTGCTATTTCTCTCATGAAGTAGAGAGAAGTACCAGTAGACACAAAGCTGGCTTTGTGGAATTCTCATATCTTAATTCTTGATCTTCATTTTTTGCCACCAGTTAAAAGAAGCCTCTACAGTTCTCCAGAAAACCACCCAGCAGGTTCAGAAGTTGGTCCAAATTGTTACAAAGCCTTCACCTGGTGCTGCATTGGTTCGACCTTCACAACCTTCTGGTCAGTCAGGTGAGCACACACACGGAGGTCCATGTGTCACACTTGTGTGGAATTATAATTGATACTCATGCGTTTCTTTCTTTTTCGTTTTTTCTTTCTTTTATTGTTAATCCTGCAGGCATTCAGAGTTCAGGACCAGCAGTGTTTGTGTCCCAAGCTCCATCTCAAGCCATGACCCAGCCAAACCCAAATGTGAAGGAAGATGAGCTCAAAGTGGGGATGAACATTTTAGGAAAGAAACGCACCAAGACGTGGCACAGAGGCACCCTTGTTGCTATCAACCCTGTTGGTGTGTTCTCTTCTTCATCTTTCTTTTGAGACACATTTAAGATCATTTTAAACATTTCGTGTTTCAGGTTTGGCAGATGATTTGCACCTAATGGATTATTTTTATTTGCATTCCTTCATGTACTGTCTCTGTAATGCTGCGTTCTCTCTGCTTATATACAGGTAATGGTATATTTAAGTATAAAGTGAAGTTTGATAAAGGCAAAAGTCTGCTGTCTGGAAACCATGTGGCTTTTGACTATAACCCCACCCTGGAGAGTCTGTTTGTTGGGGCTCGCGTTGTCGCCAAGTACAAAGATGGCAACCTGGTTTGGCTTTATGCTGGAATTGTTGCAGAGATGCCCAACAACAAGAACCGCATGAGGTGAGTAAAAAGGAATCTGAAAGGGTGTTGAGATGCTGATAGCCTGTGTAAGTTCATTAATGTTGCTGTGTGTGTTTCAGGTTTTTGATCTTCTTTGATGACGGTTATGCTTCATATGTGATACTGCCTGAACTCTACCCAGTTTGCAGGCCATGTAGGCAAATTTCTATTTTTGAAATAGAAATCTAACCCAGATTCATAGGAACCAGGCAATGAACAAGATTATTTCTGTTCTCGTAGTAAAGCGGACTTGGGAGGATATAGAGGATGCATCTTGCAGAGACTTCATCGAGGAGTACATCTCTGCCTATCCCAGCAGGCCGATGGTGCTCCTAAAAGTTGGCCAGATAATCAAGACAGAGTGGGAGGGCACTTGGTGGAAGAGCAAAGTGGAGGAGGTGGATGGCAGCTTGGTCAAGATTCTCTTTTTGGTATGTCTGCATTCATGTGTATTGAGCTTTCTCCTCTAACATTGCAAGACAATGACACCTGTAATCATGGAAACAACACACGAAGCACGTGTACAGCAGCTTTTACCTGGTAGCCATGGATCATACTATATTCATTTTTAAAGCCTGTTAAAAAAATAAAAACATCTTTCCATCAACAGAAGAGCTTTAAGTGCCTCTGTTGTTGTTATATTTTCTACAGTGGTAGACACACACAGGCATGCAAGGTGAAAATGAGGCCAGCTTTTCTGTAGATCTTTTCACATTTATCAAAAGACCTGCGAGCATCCAGCTCTTGAGTGCAATGTGACTGTTCATCATATTCAGTCCTGCATCACATGGCTGAGGTAGATGAGAATTTTAATTGGCTCCAGCGGAAAGACAAGACCCATATATATGCAGATTTTTTAATTTTTTTTTACTGAGATTGTTTTGATCAGAGCAATGTGTTGTCCTAGTGGCATGCACAACATTCACTGAGCACTGATAATGTGCTGCACACATTATAAAAGCATTTAATTGGCTTGTTTTAGTGGTTGTACCTGCATTTACAAAAATGAAAAAAGTTCTTCTTTTGATGGAAAACAGTGTGTGATTGCCATTAAAAAGATTATAATTAATGTGGTGAATTGTCAATTAATGCAGAAGCTGACTGGATGAATTTCTTGTTGTCTGGTTGCTGAACAGGATGATAAGAGGAGTGAGTGGATCTACAGAGGATCCACCAGGTTAGAGCCCATGTTCAATCTGAAAATGACTACAGCAAACACACATGAGAAGAAACTGGCTGGCCAACAGAGGACAAGACCTAACATGGGTAACGCAACACACCCCTACAGTCCAAAATCCACACAGGTGGAAACACTGTGGTTTTGTCTTATTAAAGCAGAAATAATTAGTCTCTTTCAATATATATATATATATATATATATATATATATATATATATATGTGTGTGTACATATATGTATGTATGTACAGGTATGCACAAATTAGAATATCTGGAAAAAGTTCTTGTATTTCTGTAATTCAACTTAAAAGGTGCAATTTACATATTGTATCGATAAATAATATGCAAATCAATATATTTCAAGCTTTGCTTTGTTTGGATGTTGCTGATTAGGACTTGTAGCTTAAAAAAAACTCAAATTCAAAAACTCAAAAAATAAGAATACTGTGAAAAGCTTCAGTTTTGTTGGCTCAGAGTGTCATATTCTAATCAGGTAAGTAATCCAAAACATCTGCAAAAGTGCCCTAACCTTTTAAAAAGGCTCTGTCTTGGTTAAGAAGAATTCACAATCATGGGGCAGACTGCTGATCTGACAGTTGTGCAGAAAACCTGTATTGACTACCTGCACAAGGTGGGAAAGACACAAAAAGTGATAGCAAAAGAAGCTGGGAGTTCTCAGAGTGCTGTCTCAAAGCACATTAATGGACAATTAAGCAGAAGGAAGAAGTGTGGAAGAAAACTGTGTACAA
Organism: Atherinomorus stipes; assembly: GCA_023101725.1. Taxonomy (NCBI): domain Eukaryota; kingdom Metazoa; phylum Chordata; class Actinopteri; order Atheriniformes; family Atherinidae; genus Atherinomorus; species Atherinomorus stipes. The sequence goes on from JALJCO010009054.1 coordinate 182,602, forward strand.
GTCGGAGGGCTGATCGCAGCCTGGAGAAGATGGTCAGTGTTAAGTTTCCCACTCTATGATGAACTGGGGTCCATGTCAGCTGCTGATGTTGGTCCTCTGTGCTTCATTAAGGCCAGCATAAATGCAGCCATCTACCAGGACATTTTGGAGCACTTCATGCTTGTTCCAGTGGACCAGCTGTATGAGGATGCAGACTCCATCTTCCAGCAGGATTTGGCACCTGCACACATTGCCAAAAGTACAAAATCCTGGTTAAACAACCATGGGATCACCATGCTTGATTGGCCCCCAAACTTACCTGACCTGAACCCCATCGAAAATCTGTGGGGCATTGTCCAGAGAGAGCTGAACGGGAAGAGACCAAACAGGAGAGAAGAGCTCAAGGCTGTGATGGAAGCATGTTTGTCTTCCATAACACCTGAGATATGCCAGAAGCTGTGAGCATCCATGCCACGCCGAGTTAAGGCAGTCATCCATGCAAAAGGGCCCAAACAAAATATTAAGTACAGATGCAAGATTGTATTTTAGGAGGCCAGACTTTTTTGCTTTTAAAACCCTTTTAATGGTTGTATGTGTATATATATATATATATATATATATATATATATATATATATACACATATATGTACACCATGTAATTAATAAATGATTACAAATGCACTTTAAACAGGCTTTCCATTGAAATCATATGTAGACCAACTTAATCATTCTTGCTTGTTGTGATTTAATACAGATTTCTACTTTGTTTATTTCCAGGGGCATTAAGAAGTAAAGGCCCTGTAGTTCAGTACACTGGGGTCGAACATGTTGGAGGGTCTCCTGTCAAAGCACCACCTGCCTCGCCCAGTCAGCCTCCAACAACACCTCAGCCTCAACAGCGCCCACAACCTCCGCAGCCCCAGCAAACTCCTCCATCTGCACAAGCCCTGCAACCTCCACGTGTTGAGTAAGTATACTCAATAAACATTGTACTGACACTACTCAGGGCTGTTTAAAGTGCTGCCAGAATAGAAGTACTGAATTCAAAAGGCTCTGTCAGGATTCATAATTTGTCATGCTGAAAATTTGAAAATAGAAACTCAGTAGTTAATCCTCTCGAAATTTTGCATAGTGAAGAACATTATATATTTGAAGTTTTCAGTCCTTTCTTTACTTCCTCACCTGTTCACTTAAAATACTGCTCATCTAGTTGATATTTGCTCCTTTGTTAATGCATATATCTTTACTTTTGTGCACAACAAGCCCAAACTGTCCTTTTCTATGCAAACCATGGTTGGCCAAAACTACGTCACCTGGAAAGCTTCTGCAGAAGTCCACTATTCTCTCATGTGTTTATCACTTACACTGCCTCCAAGCTGAAGAATGTAGGATGAATTTCACTCAAACAGGAAAGAAAAACAGCCGAAACTTGTTATCTTTTATCGTCAGAGGGCATGCTTTACATTTGCTGCCAGGAAAAAGTTGGTTGCTGCTACCTTTCTCCCTGTATTGGATTATGGTGACTTACTTTACATGCATGCACCTGCAAAATATTTACAATCTCTAGATTCTGTTTACCATGGAGCCTTGAGGTTTGTCACATGTTGCAAAGCCCTCACTCATCACTGTACTTTATGGTGTAGAGTTGAGCGGCCCTCATTGTCTGTGCGTCGCCTCTCACACTGATACATTTTTATATACAAAGCCCTTCTAGGCCAGCTCCCCCAGTATTTATGCTGCCATATCTCAAGAGTCCAGACCCAAAGTTCGTACTGAACTCGGAAAACATTCCTTTATGCATTGTGGACCTGCTGCTTGGAATTCATTACGGAGCACTCTGAAGCTGCAGGATTTAGTTTCTCTTAGAACTTTCAAAAACCATGTAAGAGACTTGGAATTAGCCTCATGTCGTTCCTGCTCTTGCTTCACATAAGAGTCCCAAATTCAACTCTCTTGTTCTCATTGCATTTGGTATATTTTATTTGTTGTATTATTGGTTTTTATTGTGCAACTTTTATTGTTTGTTTTATTGTTAAAACTTAATGTTTTAAGCTGCTGTCTTGGCCAGGCTTCCCATGTCTCATGTCTTGCGTCTCAATGGGACCGACCTGGTTTAATAAAGGTTAAATAAAATAAAAATAAAATAAAATACTCATCATAAATTCTGAATAAGACAAAGGTGAAAAAGACGATGGTGGGGTGGTGTTTAGCTCAGTTGGTTGAGCAGCCACCCCATGAACAGAGGCTACAGTACCTCAGCGCAGTTGGCCCTGGTTCGATTCCCGGTCCAGGATCCTTTGCTGCATGTCTCTCCCCACTTTCTCTGCCCCCTTCCTGTCACCATACACTGTCATATAAAGGCCACTAGAGCCCAAAAAATCCTTTAAAAAAAAAAAAAAAAGAAAAGAAAAAGATGATGGTGTCTGCTTTGCTTCTGAGACAAGATGTTTACTCTCCCAACATGGTCGATCAATCCCACAGTTCTGTGGGTGATGATGGGTGTGTGTATTTTCTACAAGTTGCCGAATGTATGAAGTATATCTGTGATTTTGGGGTGTTTGACTTGTTTATTGATGCGTATTTTTCTTCATTGTTTTAAAAGGAATAAACACCAGATGGCAAAGAAAAGTACGTCTCCATTTATCCCTGGGGTGGGAGGCACGCATGCCTCTAAAATCCTGCAGGCCAACAGTTCCATCAACCTCTCAACGTGAGTTAACTTTATACACCCTTGTATGTAAAGTGTGAATAAAAACTAAATGCAGGATAGTTCTGGAGATGCATATTCTGTGGCCTTGTTTACAAATGATCAGTAAAAATCTTTAATCTTTGTCCATAGTTGTGTACATGCTTTATACAGAAGCTTAAAATGCATGCATTCTCAGTACTGAAAACACATGATTGGAGTCTGGGTGAAGTGCGTAACAGACAACATGATTCAAAATAATAGTGGAAGTCAGTATTTTGTTTGTAGTAAATGTAGAATTCTTGCTTTAAAGATATTGACTCGTACCAAATTTGATGCCGGCATTTCTTATTTGTTTTCTCTTTTCTATCATGCATTGAGATGCCCTAATTTAATCACATTTGGCGGTATTAATTACATTTAATTTTTCCACAGTGGAAGAATGTTGACTGCTCCAAATACTCCTACACCCACATTCATACAGTCGTATCAGAGACAGGTAGTTCCTGTCCCCCATCCTGTGCAACACACGATGACCACCATCCCTCAGCAGCCATCATACAGAGCCCCAACAGACCGCATCTTCTACCTGGCTCACACATGTCAGCCTGCTTGTCTGAATCGTGTCCGACCAGTAAAATCAGATGCACACAGAGGAAAGAACCCCCTCCTGACACCGTTGCTGTATGATTTTAGACGTATGACAGGACGACGCAAAGTCAACCGCAAGGTAAACAGCAGCAGGAACCCTACTGGAAACATTAGAGCCGCTTTCAGACTTGCATTGCGAAAACTGAGCGGTAAAGTTCATCCGCTATTTAAACGGACTCGTCTTTTCAAACATGCCTCTTCCTTGCGGACTTATCGTGTCCCGGGCGCTTTCAGACATCAGGAAATGTTGCAGCCCCACTCTCCATTCAACTCTGTCTGGAACATTTTCTTATGTGTTCAGCCAAAATGACGTGCTGCAACATTTCTGTTCTTATGACATGGAGTCCAGCCGGTACATGTCTGCTGCATCTCCGAGGTAAAAGACCAGAACGCATGTCTGAATGCAGGCGTTATAAAGGACAGAGTCTGCAACATTACCGCTTTCCAGAGCAAGTCTGAAAGGGGCTGATGTGAAGGAATTTCTTGTGTAACTTCTCTCTTTTACATCTCTACATTTCAGATGTCTTTCCATGTGATCTACAAGGCTCCATGTGGCCTTTGTCTGCGCAACATGGCAGAGATCCAGCACTACCTCTTCCAGACCCGCTGTGACTTTATATTTTTAGAGATGTTCTGTCTAGATCCCTACGTGCTTGTCGATCGGCCCTTCCAACCACAAAGGCCCTTTTACTACATTCCCGACATCACTGGCGGAAAAGAGGACATCCCACTCTCCTGTGTCAATGAGATTGATACAACTCCGCCTCCTAAAGTAGCTTACAGTAAGAATTACACTGGGATTGTTACAAAAATAGATTTCTTTGACTTTGTTCAGAAATTAAATGGATTTTTTTATTTTTTATTTTGCTTTCAAGATGATCACTGTGACAAATGAGATTACATGAGATTCTGAAGATTTAAGGGAGATCAGATTATACAGGCTATTTACAAGTCTTGGAAAGTAATTATAGCAGTAGTAATGTGTAAAATATATGTGTAAAGCTGACAGGCACTGTGGATTTGAAATACTCCAATCAATGTTTATCTTGCAGCTTGTATAACCTCTACAGTAGATTATTTTCCTGGTAGAAACATAATTTCTCATAGTCGCATTTAAAAAAAAAGTTTTAGTAATTAAGAAGAACTTACATTTTCAAACTGTTGTTACTCTCTTTAACAACAGTCTTGTTTGAAACCATGGGGGAGATGAACAGGGGTGTGCAAAAGATTTTAAACCACTATCAATTTTCCACTCCATGACGAAACAACCCAGTGTCAGTCTTACAAACAAGTTGTCCACGTTAACCCAATGCTGTTCCTCTCTGGTAATTCATGCCAGACGGGGAAAGTTCAGCCTTGAACTGGTGTGCGCTTACACACATCAAGCCAGTATCGTGGTATCAGCTGAATGAAGACCGTATGTTTGGTCAGAATTGAGTTTCAAGATGCAGGCTTTATGTGTGTAAGCACTCACCAGCTCCGTTACTGCTGCCAGGCCGTAGTCACGTCATCTGATGTAGAAGCACCTGTCCCACCTCTGCACTTTCATAAACAACACTGGTGTTAACAAAGATGTATCAGTCTTGGTTTGAAAAAGCACATGGATGAAGCACTAGACTCATCCTTGTTGTTTTTCACAGCCCTTGCAGTTTGTTTTTTTTTTTGCTTCCCCCATATGTGTGCTTTGTTTTTTAACTTTCATAGGTGTTACCCTCAAATGGCTGGGGTTAGGAGTTAATAAGATTATAATTTTAGCTATATGGGGCGGTGGACATGTTACAAAATAACATGATTAGAGAGTTTAAAGGATATATACATAGTTATGATTTGCATATTTTATTTTTCTTGGCTTGTAATTTCCATTATGTCACATGAAGGCTGCTCTACAGAAAGAAAAACAGCCTAGAGATACTTCAGCATCTATCAATACATGGCTATGGATTATTTTATTGCTTACTAAGGAAATGTGGACAGATTTATCAAGTGCACATGTTCTGATAAGATTCTGTTGACAAACACCTTCCATTCATCATTTAGTAGTAATCAAGTTTATAGATGCAGAAATTAAGCATGCTTCATGTTTAGGTGTTAATGATCCTTTTTTGGGGGGGGAAATGGCTTTCTTTGATCATGATTGATTTATACAATTAAGGATTGATGGATTATGTTGTCCTATTTCTAAGGCAAAGAGCGTATTCCTGAAGATGGAGTTTTTATCAACACCAGTGCAGACTTCCTGGTTGGCTGTGATTGCACTGACGGCTGCCGAGACAAGTACGTGAAGCCGTTTCTTTGTCAATCTCCTTTTTTTTCATGTCATTTAACTTCATGTCATGAGGTGTTGATACATTTATGTCTTAATTACAGGTCTAAATGCTCTTGCCACCAGCTGACACTGCAGGCTACAGCTTGTACACCAGGGGCACAGGTCAACCAAAGCGCAGGATATGCGTATAAACGATTAGAGGAGTGCCTCCCCACAGGGTGAGATGTTGCACACACATAATGATTCACACTGGTGGAATCCACAGGAAGATCTTTATAGTAAGATTATGCTGTTGAGTATAGCGGAAAGCTTTGTACTCCTATTCAAGGGGCGATTATCTCTTCATTCTTTTTTTTTTTTTTCTCCCTTGTGCTCTTTTTCAGGATCTATGAGTGTAATAAAAGGTGCAAATGCTCTGTTCAGATGTGCACTAACCGGCTGGTGCAGCACGGCCTGCAGGTCCGTCTTCAACTCTTTAAGACACAGAACAAAGGCTGGGGCATCCGGTGTCTGGATGATGTGGCCAAGGGCTCATTTGTCTGTATTTATGCTGGTAAGGACTGGATTTCTTAAAATTTATGAATGATGGACTGTGGGTACAGGCAGGTCCCCTTCATTAAAGACTTTCTACTTGAACTTTTTTTCTTTCTTTCTTTCTTCTTTAACAGGTAAAATCTTGACAGATGACTTTGCTGACAAAGAAGGTCTAGAGATGGGTGATGAGTATTTTGCTAATCTGGACCACATAGAGAGTGTGGAAAACTTCAAGGAGGGCTATGAAAGCGAGGCGCACTGCTCGGACAGTGAGGGAAGTGGCGTGGATGTGTCCAGGATAAAGATTCAGCCCTCTGCTTTAGTATCGGGCAGTTCTGGGGGACGACAGCCCAAGAAGGGTGAGTGAAAATCTTAAGATGTGAGAACACGGCAATCACCATCAGGAGGCTGATTTTTAGAAGTGGCTGATTTTTTTACTGACTGGCCCTCAGCTTTCTTTTTCTTTTAAAAGTTAAAGCAGTTAATTTTTTTTTTATATATACTTCACTGATCAGTAAAAACATTTTCTTAGTGGCAATCAGCCAAAATCTTTTAAAAACCTTTAAACAAAAACGAAAATGTAAGACAGTAGCCACTATCGTCCAGAGAAATTGCATGCTGTGCATTTCTGCCCATCAGACATGTGAAGATTCTCTGCTTTCTGTTCTCACGATTCTTACCATTATACTTTCATTCTCTTCATGATTTTCTCGGTTTATTCTTTGTCTCGTAGCCCGAAGCTCGAGCTCGTCAGACGATAGCAACGATGACGACGACAAAGACTCCAAGAGTGAAGATGAAAGCGACAGTTCTGATGACACGTTTGTGAAGGACAACTACTACAGCTCCAGCTCTGTGTGGAGGAGCTACACCACCCGTGGCCAGCTCAAGGGCAACAAGGAAGGTAAACTACAGTTATGTTGTGCAGCTAGAGTTATTAACTGTTGCAAAAAAACTTTTGTATTCGCTCCGTGGCCAGCTCTTGTAAATCAGCACACACAGAGTTTTTCTTTTACCTTTTCCTTTTAATTCATTTCCATTTTTCTTCCTTTTAATGAACAAAATCTAAACAAACTCTGCGTTGATGACCTTGCTGAGACATGTTATTTGTTTGTGCGTGCACCATTTGTCATGCTGCTGCTTTAGCTCCATATCTCTAAATCCCAGCAACAGAGCGGAAGGATTAAAACCCAAAACAAGCTGTTGGAAATCTGTCATTTAAGAATGATTTCAAGCTGAATTTTTAAAAGCTACAAAAAATATTCATCAGTGTGTGTTATATTGATATTTTGCACATGTGCATATGGGCAGCCACACATTTCTTGGATAAAACAGGGTAAATGGTGGGAGTGCATAAATGCTCATTTACATTCAAGTTACAAAACAAGCTCTACAGAGATCTCTGCAAGAAGAAAAATGCGTGCTTGTTTTGGTGTTATAGTCTTTAAAAAATATGTTTAAAAAAACAGTTCATAATTGAATAAAATCAAATTGACAAACCTGATTTAACCTTACAAGCTTATGACGGCAGTGACACTTAAATATGAAACAATGAATAATAGAAATTTTCTGACCTCATCAATAAGGGTTTTTTCATCATATCCTAATACTAACCATACATGTTTTTGTTTTTTATCCCTCAACTTTGGTTAAACTAGCTGTAATGTTTTGTCACCATTATTTATATTATGTCTCCTGCTGGGTTTGGATGATTTCTTTGTCGTTTCATCACATTTAACCACTCGCCTTCCTGCTTCAGGGAGTCAGGACAGTAAAGATGGATTGAGTGTCTCCAGAGAACCAGATGATAAGCCACCGTCCATGCCAGAGGAGACGGGGAAAAGTAAAGTGGCTTTGTGGCTAACAAGCCATGGGCTGAAGAAGGTGTGGAAATAAAGCACTTATAGGATTTTAGTTCAGTTGTAGTTCCCCACTTTTTATTGCATGAAAATAAAGATGTAATTCTTGTTAGGCTGAGAATATTCTTGTTTCTAATTATATGTAGATGTTTGCTGTGGGTGTGTAGTATATTTTGTGTTGGATGTGTTTTTTGCACACCTCTTGGATATCAATGCTACATGTTCACAAGTTGCAGGTAACCAGCAGGGGCAGTGTAGGGACCATTTTGACCGACTGTAAGATCACAAGGGTCAACGGCAGGAAAAAATGATGCAGTTTTTTTTTTTACTTTATTTCTACAGTTCCTTTTGTTAAAACTCTACACTGCACTTTACATGTTACCATTTTTGCACAAAAAAAGAGGAAATTATGAAAGTTTTGAAGACAAGCTTGTTGATTTAAGTCCCAAAATTACCCACATCTCTACCATGTATTATTGTAGCTTCAAATCAAATGGTAATCTCTTTGATTATCGCCATATTTGTTGTTTGTTTTACATCTTACACATTGGGTTAGCGTTGTCTATGTGAACGCGAGGTGAAAGAGCAAAAATATTCTCAGCCTTTCATCACAGATATGTGAATTTTTGCTAAGAGGATTAAAGTAAGGGTGGCGCTTGTTTTTAGGTGATTTTTTTTTTATGTTTCATTGCATACTGATAAGTAACCCTTTCTCTACTGTTTTCTATGTCAGGAAACGGGAGACAACAAAAGGTTTGTCAGAATTCCCAAAAAGTTTTTACATTTATATTTAATGATTAACATATTTGTTCATATGTTAACCATTGATCAATAATGTCAATTAAACACTTATTTATTTATATTTTTTTGCAGTCAAATCAAACCGGAACCAGTGAAAAAGCAAGAAAAGCAGGACGTGATGACTCTTTCAGACAGTGATGATGTTCAGACCATCAGCTCAGGATCTGAAGACAACAAAGAGAGAGAGAAAGTCACACCAGGTAAACAGAGGAGAGAGGGAAAAATCTGATTTTATTCTGCATGGGTGTTTCCACATTATGTTCTTTTCTCTCCTCCTGCTTCTGGCTCAGGTGTGACCAAAAAGCAGGTGGCAGTGAAATCCACTCGAGGCATCGCCCTTAAAAACAGCCACAGCATGATGGTAAAAAACAGTGCATCTGGAGGCATGGGAGGGGCAGGGAGTCAGGGGGGGAAACCTGGACAGCAGGGGCAGAGTGGAGGAGCCGGAGAAAACGCTCCCAAAAACACCCGCCTCTTCTTTGATGGTGAAGAATCCTGTTACATCATCGATGCCAAGCTGGAAGGAAATCTCGGGCGTTACCTCAATGTAAGAATTTGAAATGTGCAGAGTAGCTATCGTTTATGACCTAGAAGCAGCCAGTCTGTTCTCATCTGTTGCTTGTCTCTGTGTTACAGCACAGCTGCAGCCCTAACCTTTTCGTCCAGAATGTGTTCGTGGACACACATGACTTGCGATTCCCCTGGGTGGCATTCTTTGCCAGCAAGTAAGTTTCTTTGCTGTCAAATGTGGTTTCAGTTCATGAGTTAAGATCTTAGAACAAAGTAATTTGTCACTTACATTTAAGACATTAAAGGGTTAATTTGGTTTTGCCTCTCAGGGGGTTATTTCTTCAGAGGCTAAAAGTAAAAAAAGATTTAAGTGAGTCTGAAAAACACCATTACATGTAAATGAAAAACCGAATTGTCTATCTTTTCCACATCATTTTTGGACTAGTTACACTCACTTTGGACTATGCATTATACTATATTTTTTTGTAAAAAAAAAAATGTAATTAATTAAAGAAATATTATTTGCTTTTAAGACTTATAAGATATAAAACTACAGTTATATCTATGCATTAATTGATTACGCAGCAATTATTTTTGTACTGCTTTAGTTTAATATGTACATTTTGCCATTGTCATTTCAAGTAAATCTGCCAGGATTGTTGCTGTTCACTGCAAGTGTTGTGATGTGATGCTGCATCAATAGTTAAAATGGATATTTTGTTGGCAGAGAGATGGAAAATGTGCAGTAAAGATCCATGGCTAAAGTTTAGCTTGTAAACTCTCACCAAGGTCAACCTCATGGCAGCCATGTACTGGAGAATAGTTTTGGGATAGTGTAGTTGTGTCATGTTCAGACTCCCCATTTTGGTTTTATAGAGATGTTATAGTCTGTAAATTCTTTGTAAAATAGGTGTTTACTTTAAACAAGTAGAGACGTCATGCAGTTGCATCAGAAGTGTTTTAGGATTTGCTTCTCATTTATGAACTTATAATTCTATAAGCAAACCAGAAATAAAAAGTCAGTGAATCCACCCTGCCATTCATGGTAATGATGTCGTCTCCATGTTAGCATTTTGATGATGTCCTTCTCCTTGCTTGTCTGTCTGTGTTGTGGTGCAGGCGGATTCGGGCCGGCACAGAGCTGACCTGGGACTACAACTATGAGGTCGGCAGCGTGGAGGGTAAAGAGCTGCTCTGCTGCTGCGGATCCACAGAGTGCAGAGGAAGACTACTGTAAACCCTGTAGACCTGCGCTACATTGTGGGAAACTCAAAAACAACAAAACAAAAAAACCCATCAATTTTTTTTAACTACTTTTAATTTTATTACAACTGTTTTGTTGCTTTTATAAATCCATGTTTTCCTGAATTGTCTTTTGTTGTTAATGTCATGGCTTCTTTACAGCTGAATAAAAACTGCTTGAATAACAGAAGCTGCTGAATCTGCATCTGAAAAGGAATATGTCAATCAAACCAGCTATTTGCAAGTTTTAATATTCACCAGCATCCACATCTTCTAATTTACACTCATCAGTTATAATGTAAAGGTTTGAAAGAAAAGGATGGAAACTCTTAATCTCACATTGATCAAAGTCTGCATGTTTTCTTTTTAAAAACACGTGTGCAGCAATCACCAATCAGCTTTCTCCCATTGAAATAAACAACCAACTTTCACACAGAGGATTCTAACAGAAGGACCAGAAGTTTTTGCTGAATCGGCCCGTTCAGCTAATTTTTCTTCGGGTTTTCTGAAATATTTTAAAAATGTTTTACTACCCTGCTGTGTTAAAGCGTCATTCGGGATGTTTTTCCACCATCTGGTGAGTAAAAATTTATAATGGAGGTCTTTTTTGAGGTTAGAGGCTTTGTAGCAGTTTGTCTGTTTGTGAAAATCTTACAGAAATTTCATCAGATGCTTATAATCATAGACCATTAGCTTATAATACAATATTTTCTGAGTGGCCGAACTTAAACTTATTTTATAGGGCTGCGTCAAAACTGCCAAAATCGCCACGAATGCGCAAATCCACAGGTAAACTTAGATAGCCATTACGTACAATCTGTTTTAATTCTCTGGCGAAGAAAATGTGGTCTATTTAAACTTTTAAAGGATAGAAATCCATTATGTACGCAAAATGACGATGGTATAAACTGTCTTTTGTTCCCCAGTCTCCATCCCCCACAATTTTTATTTAATATTTTCAGATTTATTACCATAACAATTCTCTTTCCCGTGAAGATATATTTTTGGGGATATGAATAGAATATGCGTTAAAAATGCGTGAGGCTGCAGGTGCGTCCGCGGTACAGATCTGAAACACACGGAGCCAAAACAAGCTGCGTTTGAAACCCCGCCGCTTAAGACGGAAACCTTAGAGATAAAAGGCGGTGTTGCAATCATTAACCATTAACAGTGTGTATGTGATTTGTATTGTGTGTATATGGTGTGTGTTAATGGATCGTTAAAAAGTTTTTTTGAATTGTTATTTAAAACCTCATAGGTCATGGGAGGCTGGGTGCCAAAAGAAAAGACAATGCAAGGGCCAATTCAAAATGACAAAAATATAGGCTACATTCCGACATGATTAAATGAATGCTTAAACGAGTATGATTTATTGTTAATAAAAATCACTGTGATTTCAGCTCTGTCTTCAAGATCCTATAGGGTCGGTGTACTTGCATGAGAGATAAGAGGGCTGACTCCAATGTTTAAAATCTATTTCTACTAAATGTTCAAATTATAAGAAAAATAACACTGTAGCCTACAGTCCGAGCACAGACCTATATAAGTACAAGTATTTATTATTTACTCTATTTAAATCTGTGAGTCTGTGGACATCCCTCCAGTAATCCTTAGTTAATGCATGAATTAATTCAGGATATATTTGGAACTACTGTTGCTCAACTATTAAAAAAAATAGCCTACATATCAGTTTCATTCCTCATAGCAGCTCTGTAACACGGACTGTTGTTATGTCACATATGAAGTTATTTTTTAAAATCTAACAGCAGAAACAAATGTTTCTCAACGATCGACTGATCAGAAGGACCACAGACAGAATAAAATGAAAATGTAGCCTCCTCTACCATATGTCAGACTTGCAACCCCTAACAAATCACTATTAGTGTTTTTTTTTGTTTTGTTTGTTTTTTAAAAAAAGAACAACAAACAGCAAATTTTGGGCTATTTAAATCAATGTAAATGCATTAGGGAAATAAGTGAATTCATGTTCTTTAACTAATTATCTAAGTATGAAGTAATCACACTTATCCACAGTGAGCTTATCATTATTTCATAATGGACAACAACATCAGCTCATGCATTCATTCATCAAATTATTACTTTAGTTTGTTATTTGTACTCTAACTATAAGTTGTTATTAGTAAACCAACAAGCAAAATAGATTTGAACAAAACATGAATTTATAAATTATAAGGATAATCAGATATCTTAGTTGGATGTTGGATATAGTTTGTGAATCACTTGTTGAGTATGAGAGGTCATAATTTTCCCAGTTTGTCGTCAGCTGATTTATCTTCACTAAAACTAATAATGTATGGAAGGAAAGAAAATGACATTTAAAGGGACTTGAGGCAGGAATTTGAAAAAAACCAAACATGAATTTCCCTTTTTTTCATACTAATGGGTGATGAAGCGCTAAATACCAAAAATAACGTTTCCACCCATGTTTCTTTCCGTTGCCTTGAACAGGCTGTGTGCTGCAAAATGCGCTGCAATTCGGTGTCCGAATTTCCCGCGCTGCCCTGCGGACGTGACGTCAAATGACGCTACATCCGTAGTTTTGATGCAGGAAAAGACGGTCACGTTAAATAAAAACACCGTAAGCGATAGTTATGGATTATCCTGCCGTCAGAATACGATCTAGATCAACTGAAAGACCATTAAAAATTGTAACTACGAAGAAAAGCTTAGTAAACAACATTATAGTTTTCCAGCTCTGTAATGCGGACGTGACGTCACATGACGCTACATCCGCTGTTTTGATATAGGACGAAGCCGGTCGCGGTAAATTCAAACACTGCAAGCGATTGTTATGGATTATTCTGCCGTCAGCAAACGATCCAGATCAACTGAAAGACCACTACAAAGTATAACTACGGAGAGAAAGGTGAGTAAACAGCATCATAGCTTCAGTTTGTGCACGCTCCCGTGACGGCTTTGCTCGTGGCTGCAGTTACCTGAAGCGCCAATCGCGGCAGTCGCGAGTTTCGTTTCTTAATCTTGCCTCAAGTCCCTTTAAAGCATCTCTGTGCACATTTCAGGTTGGTTGCTACCAAAGGCATCAAAGTTCCTCGCCGGGATTTCCTGAAGGTTAACGTTAAAAGCACCTGGTAAGAAGTCATTTTAATGGATTTCTCAGAGTGCAGCTCAGGTGTTTTACTAAATCTGATGCCCATCCAGTGATGATATCATGAGCTATGTGCTGGAGCGGGTTCCTGCACCTCAGCCAGGTCTGCCACGCCCTCGGTTCTCCCTCTACCTCTCCTCCCAGCTCCAATATGGCGTCGTCCTGGTCTTCCACCGTCAGTGTGCTATTCTCCTGGGTAAGAAAACATTAACAGGGAGACAAAAGGAGATAAGAGGACTGGCTCCGATGTTAAACATCTGTCTCTTCCAGAGGAACTTCAATCTGTTTTGGGCCAGCTTTTGAAGCAGAAGAGCTTCCTGAAAATCGATGTGGAAGACAGCAAGTGAGAACATTTGCTTACATGTGTAACTCATTTACTCCTATGTCCTGCATCTGAACTTCCTTTTTTCTTCCAGACAAGCTCTGGTCCTGCCAGATGCCCTGTCTCTCCTGGAGGAAGCTGAAGGAGCTCCTGATCCTTTGTTTGGAGTGATGCACCTGCAGGATCTCGTGCCCAGTCCCAGAACACTGATAGAGGTAACAAGGAAGAGCAGTAACAGGTAGCAGGTGATTGTAAGGGAAGCTGAAAGGTCTAAATTTTGTCTATTTGGCCTGGCAAAGCAAATTAGTTGCTCAGGCTACAGGCTTGTCTTTGAGATACGAAAGCAAGGTGTTGGGTAATTTTCTGAATTTAGATAAAACAGAGGTCATAGTTTTGACTAAGCATCTCAGAGACTCAATGTCAAACACTGCTGTTACCATTGTGGCCATTTCTTGGCCTCCATCTGTACAGAATCTTGGAGTAAATTTTGATCTGGATTTGTCATTTAACTCACACAAAAAAACAAATCAGGGCTGCACGGTTAAGTGGTGGTTAGCACTGCTGCCTCACAGCAAGAAGGTTGCTGGTTGGAGCCTCAGCTGCAGGAGGGGTTCAAACAGTGGCCTCTGTGTGTGGAGTTTACATGTTCTCCCTGTGTGGGCATGGCTTCTCTCCAGCTACACCAGCTTCTTCCCACAGTCCACAGACATGCATGTTAGGTTGACTGGCTTCTCTAAATCCTCCTCGAGTGTGAGTGTGACTGGTGACCAGTCCAGATGTACCCTGCCTCTTGCCTGCTTATTCCTGGGATAGGCTCCAGCTTCCCTGTGACCCTGAATTGGAATAAGAAAAAAAGAAAAAGGAGGGGGGGAAAAAAAAAAATAAAAAAGTCCCCCTTCAAAATTTGAAATTTTCAAAAAAAAAGGAGCTTTTTCCCAAAGAGAAGTTGTTTATGTTTTTGTTTTAATCAGAGTGGGGAGGTGTGAAGCCATTTTAGAAGAGTTGCAAAAATCCCCCTTTATTTTTTTGGGTTAAAAAAAAATTAGGTGGAAGGAAGGTGGGTTGGTTAGGGGGGGGGGTTGTATTAATCAAGGTGGGATCTCCCATATAGTAGGTCGGGGGGGGAGGAGGTTGTTTATATAAAAAAAAAAGTCCAAAGTGGTGCATCTCTCTGGATCTCGGGGTTTCTTACAATCATAAAAGATCTTTTTATTTTATTTTTTAGGAGGTCTGTAGGGTCGTGAGGAGAGAGAGAATTATATTTTTATCCATCGACAGTCTGACTCTGAGTCGGAGTAGAAAAAAAAAATCTTAAAAGGGGAAAGTAAAAAATAAAATTTATGATATATTTTTTTCTCTTATTTATAAGAGAAAAATAAAATAATTTTTTTTTTATTAATAAGGAAGATTAATTTATATAATATTTTTTATTATTATTTTATATAATATTTTCTTATTTTTTAAATTAATTTTTATATATATTATATAAAAAGAATAAAGATTGATTGAGTGAAGATTGGTGAATAAAGAATGAAAGAGAGTTTACTTAATCTGTTTGTTGTCCTTTTTTTTCACTCAGATGAGTCGGGAGTATCTGAGGGAGGCCTCTCCTGAACTTTCTGAACTTCCCAGCCCAACTGTCCCTGCTGCTGTTCTGGAAAATGGTACTTTTAGGTCATTTTTATCTGGACCTTAGTGGATGATTTTACAAGTGAAACACTAGATAGATTATGAAAAACATAAATATAAAAATGAAACAAGCCATTCTAGGCTGCAAAACTAAAACAAATTCACCAGACATTACAGATCACATCTCAGCACAACCAACAGCTGTATGGAACGAGGAGAAAAACAAAAAATAAAAAAAGAAGTTTATGGAAGGCAATAATGGTGGATAATCACAAGATAATTTCCATTGTAATTAGAACCCCCCCCCCCCCCCTCACAATGTGCAGCCTGGTGAAGAACGCGCTCCAAGAGATAAACACATCTTTATCTGAGTCTATCATAAGAAGACGACTTCAGAGCAAAGTTACCACGAGCTGCAAATCCTGAGCCTGAAGAGCAGAAAGTGCACATTCAGCTTTACCAATAAACAGCTAAAATAGTGATGTTCACATGTTCCAGGCTCAAGGCAAGGCCACATGCCCACAACATGCAGCCTACCTCAGAAATACATAAACATTTAATTTAGATTTATTCATTTACTGGTATATTTGAGTCATCAATATTATATAACTCAGACAGAAATCTAATAGGTGTAAAAGCTCAACATCACTGCTTTGTAATTGGTTTATGCATCTTTGATTTACAATATGTTTAAATAAATTCCTGTCTATAAATGAAACATGGTCAGCCTATTTCACAGATGGATGAACACACTGCGGGGGGATGATTAGGCTGTAAACATCTTGGTCTGATGCCAAAACACTTCAACATATATTAAGTCACTTCAGGTGGTCACTGTTGAAATGTTTGTATGAAAGTTTTGGTGCTTCTGAAGAAGTTAGATTAGGTTTCATGTCATTTTTATGGTTCCCCAATTTTTTAGAGGAGGAAATCCTAAACAAATGCATGGATATAAAAGTTAAGGTTCTATTTTGTTCCTTACAAGACTAAAAATGTTGGAAATCTAAATTGCACATGAAGAAAGTGTGGCTGCGGTTGTGGAGTTTGTCGGCTAATTCGTTCAGGCGTACGGAGCAGGATGTAAATTCAGTGCTGAGCAGAACAGACTGTCTTCAAATGCATCGTCCTAATTAGTGCAGGCTGGTGATGAGGAGTCAGAGTACTTTGCAGCTGGTTTCCACTCAGCAGATGAGAAAACTTTTTTTACACGCCTGATTATGGTCTCCTGCTGTAGCTGCTGAAACGGCCGCTTTTTGATAATGTCATCTGTTCTGTTTTCCTCAGGCATAACTGCATCTCCAGACTCCATCACGCTTAGGGAGACGGAGCCTGTTGCTTTCCCCGCTGCCGAGGTGCAACTGATGAGAGAAGCAAATGTAAAAACACACATCAGTGAAATCTTACTAATGTTTGCCCACCTTTTCTGTCATTTATTCACGGCTAGTTTGAGGGTGAGGACCTTATTGATAGCCATCCGGATGTTATTGACTTTCTCATGGCCCAAACTGATCACTTTCCAGAAGGTATGTGGTAAATCTATGAATGAATGAATGAAGTTAATTTATAAAGCACTTTCATACAAGAGTAGCTCAAAGTGCTCTACATATTAAGATCAGCAACATTTCAATAAATGACTATTAGACAAACAATTACACATTCTTCATCTCCCACACACACACGTACACATACCCTCCCTCACTATTTGTTATAACTTTATGGATATAACCTGGCTTGGCGCTGATGTGTGGAAACGATATCTTGGGGATCCGTCCACACTGGGAGCCATCATGGTCTCAGAAGCCGCCACGTCTAAGATCATTAAGAATCTTTAAAAGGGCCGTCTCAGTACTGTGGTTTGTCCTAAAACCAGATTGATATTTTTCTAAGATATTGTGTTTATTCAAGAACTCGTGTAACTGAATAAAAACAACTTCTTCAATAATTTGACTTAAAAAACGGTAAGTTGGATACAGGTCTGTTGTTTTCAAGCATGTTTGGGTCGAAATTGCTCTTCTTCAGAAGGGGCCTCACCACCGCCGTTTTAAAGGCAGTGGGGAAAACACCCATCTGAAGAGAGCCATTTACAATATTTAAAAGCTCAGATTATCTAAGAGGTTGTTGGGGAAATATATGTTTGAGTCTATTATGATTGTAATCATTCCTTAACATTTTCAAACAGGAAGTGTAGAGTTACTAAGAGAGGAACTGGTACCCGGCGAGAAAGAGAAGACAAAGGAGCTTACAGGATCCACCACTGAGTAACTTATCCCCCCTCATGCATACAGAGACACCTGCACAGTCTCATTCAGTCTGATCAGCTGACTGTGGCTCTACCTGTGTCAGATTGCAGCCAGCTATTGTCTCCAGTGAAGATGCCATGTTGTTGCCCCAGCAAGAACCAGGTCTGCCTGCAGCGATGCCTCCCAGAGACCAGGCCACCCCCATCTCTGCGCCCGCCACCCCCTTGCTGCCCTCTGCACAGAGGAGACGTCAAAGACGCCAGAGGAGTCTGGAGTTAGAGGTGCAGTCTTTTGTGTCTAATCATTGAAAATGCACAATATTTAATGCAAGGCGGCACATTTTATGCACTGCACAGACAATCATCAGGTGATGGGGAGATTTGATTCACAGGCTGAAGCAAATACTTTCACCTCTCAGAAAAGAAAGTGGCCTTTTAATGTACAAAATCACTTGTCTGTTTAAAATAAAGAGATCACTTACTTAAAAAAAATAGAAAGAAAGTGGCCCCAAGTTTATGTGCCATTTTAAAAACTAGAAAGGTCCAAGCAGGTCATCTCTAATAATAGCAGATGTGTTTCAAATTTAAATGTTCTGAACTCCCTGGTTCAGACTGCAGCTCTGAAATGAAGTGACTCTGGAGACTGACAACATTCAACTCCTATTTCGAAGCTGTTTTTGAGTATATGCATAGGTGAGGATGGCGTATTAGTATATAAGTCACTACAGTGGACACCAGTGAGTCATCTAATATGGTGCTATTCTACAGAGTGTCGTGTTATTGGAAAAGCAAATAAACATAGATGGTGACACATTGTTTTACATATATTTTGGTTATTAAATTATTAAATTAGAATACATTACATTACATTTCACTGTGCTGCAGAACTGAGCGCCTGGGGAAATCCACAAGACTTGAGGTCCACAGACTTTATCTTAAAGACTTCATTTTATCTTTGAACTAAATGCTGAAAGAAACAAGATCCAAGTGTTTTCAGCATTTGATTGTGTCAAATAAAGAAAACCTGAAGGTGTTGTTTGACACGATAAACTCCCTTGTGTCCAATGCTAGTCCTGCTACTTCTGTGCTTTGACAAGCAGGTAGCAACGACTTCTTAAACTTTTTTATTGAAAAGGTCAGAGACATCAAGACTAAAATCCCACCTCCTTCTTACTGTCCCCCAGCTACTGTTGTATTGCCCTCACAAGTCTGGTCCTCATTTAGTTCAGTGTCCCTGGCAGACATTGCTGAATTATCTGCTAAAATGACCCCCACCGCTAATTTGTTTCATGTCCTCCCCTCAAAGCTTTTTGGAAATGTTTTTGACACAGTCAGACCATGGGTCGCCAGACTGTTTAATATGTCCCGGTCTTCTGGTGTGTTCCCCAGCTCCTTTAAACATGCCATAATAGAGCCAAGACTTAAGAAGCCCAGTCTGGACCAGTCAGAACTTAAGAACTTTCGGCCCATATCTAAGCTCCCTTTTATAAGTAAAATTCTGTAAAAAGTCGTAGGTAATCAGTTGACATCCTTCCTAGAGACCCATAACATCTATGACAAGTTTCAGTCAGGGTTTCAGACTGAAACAGCCCTGCTGAAAGTGTCTAGCGACATCATGATTTCTGCAGACTCAGGAAGATGTACAGTACTGGTCCTGTTAGACCTGTCCTCAGCCTTTGATCCGGTCGACCACACCATCATGATAAATCGGCTGCGGGATTGGGTGGGAATGACAGGTCCTACTTAGCTGGTAGGAGCTTCAGTGTGGCAGTCAATGATATGGTGTCTGAGCGGGGAGATCTTCAGTGTGGAGTGATTTTCGATGATGGGATGTCTCTCGTGCTACACTCTAAACAACTGATCAGGAACTGTTACTTTCATCTGTGCAATATCTCCAAGGTGAGGAAAATCATCTCACATGATGATTTGGAGAAAATTATCCATGCTTTCGTTTCCTCAAGACTGGACTATTGTAACAGCCTGTTTACCTGCCTGAGTAAGAAGGAGCTGGGCCGCCTACAACTTGTCCAGAACTCTGCTGCAAGACTCCTGACCCACACAAACAGGAGAGCCATGTCACTCCTCTCCTGAAGTCCCTACATTGGCTCCCTGTTGCTTCCAGGATAAACTTTAAAATCCTGGTCCTTACTTTCAGGGCCCTTCATGGACAGGCGCCTGGCTACATAACGGGTCTTATTCAGCCATATACTTCGGTCTGTAGCCTGAGGTCTTCAGGTCAAAAACTGCTTATGATTCCTCGAACCCGTTTTAAAACCTGAAGAGACCGGTCCTATAAAGCGATGGTGCCCCGTCTCTGGAATGAACTCCCTCTGTCCCTGCGCTCTCTGGACTCAGTGGACACCTTTAAACACCAGCTAAAAACGCACCTGTTTTCACAAGCCTTCCAAAGCACATAGCTAATTGTTTTATTCACTTATTTATTCAGCTTTTACTGTATTTTACTTGTTTTTACTTGTATTGTTTATATGTTATCATGTGAAGCACTTTGTGACTCCTGTCTGTGAAAAGTGCTATACAAATAAAGTTTACTTACTTACTTACTATTATACAATATATTAAATACGTGTTATTAAATCAAAATACATTAAATAAAAGTCAAAAACACAAATAAAAAAGCATGTCTGCATGTCTCTAAAAGTAAAATATTATTTGTGATAAACATGTTGCATTGTTTTTTGTAGAAATTCATGCATGAAACGGTTCATATTTCACAAGTTTTTTGCAAATGACTTCCACTTCTCATATACCTTCATGAACCCTGAGCATGAGCATCAAAATTTCAGTCATTTTAATCCATGTGCTATTTGTGAGTCTTTTGTGTTGATAATAACTTTTGGCCTATTCATTGATGCTTTTATTAATGATCACTTTAGGCCTTATTGTCACGTCACCTAAAAATATATAAAGCCACATTGCATATAACTTCATATGGTTTTTAGTTGCAAAATAATAAAGTCTGAATAGTTGCATGCTTAATAAAAGTGCATACAGTGTAAATACAGCAAGTTTTATAATAGAATATTATCAGTCTGGATAGATGTAGCCTAAAAACATCATGCACATAAAACTATTAAAATACAACAATTAAAGAATTATAAAAACCCTTACAAATCCACAAAGTGCTCCCCGCTTTTACATTGATTTCCTGCACCACTAGGATGTCCCTCCAGAGGTAGAGAGGAAGAGGAAGAGGAAGAGGAGGCAGCTTGTGTTCTTTGACCCAGAGACACAGCTCTCTCAGGAGGAGCAGCAGCAGCAGATCAACAACCCTCTGACTGAGACCAGACGCCCGCTTCATCCACCACCCTCCATTTACGGGACTCTTCCTGCTTCTGAGCTCCTCAACAATCCCTGCAACTGTTAGTAACGCCTGAAAACTAGAAACGCCCAACCGGAGCCAATCTAAGATCAGTCTGTGGTCTAAAAAACATCTGTTAAAAGCTATGCTTGCTTCATATCTTCTCTTGTTTTTCTTGTAAATGCTGGACTGCAGTTTTCTTTGTGTGCACAGCTGATTTCTTGTGAAGTAAAACTTAGTTTTTGAGCTGCTTTTGCAAAATTTCTGCAATATTTATTAACTGATGTTTAGTGTGACATCTTCCATCAGACGTCTCGTGTTCAGCTGCAGCTCTGTTAAAGGACGTGACTCAAGTAACCTTTTCAAAAATAAACTACAAAGCTATTCTTCCCTGTTGCAGTCTTGCCTGAGGAGATTCAGTTTCTATGGAGGCAAGCTGCCACCATCACGCCTGTTTCCGGCTCGGACCTTCTGGTTGGGGAGAGAGGACCCGAGTCCAGTGACTCTGAGAGGGAGCGGGAGAGGGAGATGATGCAGGTGGCAGATGGAGAGGAGCAGAGACTTGAACTGAGCACCAAAGAGGTTCATTTCTAACATTGTCTTATTTTTGTTCAAGATGGGGCAATTTGACAAGGTTACAAACTTTGCTCTGTTGTGTGTGAACGCAGGTCCAGAGAGAAATGCTGGAGCCAGAGATGCTTCATTTGTCAGGTAAAATATAGGATAACTCATGTTCTAATTCTGATTTTAGATTGGGTCGAGTTGGGCATGTGTCCCAATAGGGAAATACAAAGTCCCCTACTATGTGTGTGTTAAGATCAGGGTATACTGCCACTGGAGACCTCTGACCAGAGGGAGATGTCTCGAGAAATCTCACCTGTAGTCACGTCCGAGCGAGAGGGGTGAGTTTGAAAAAAAGATCCTTATTTATGTTGGTGCACTCACACTTACGTGCATGTGCATGTGCATGTGCATGTGTGTGTTGGCAGGTCCACTGTCTCCAGGTCTGTGTCTATGCTGCAGGACATTCCAGAGGTTTTGGATGAGCTGATGGAGACAGAAGCAGCCGAGTCTCCCAGGTGCTTTTCCCTTCCACCGTAAAAAGAGAGAACCGGCTCTCTATTGATTTTGATGTTGAAATGCAACAACGTGTTTATGTGTTTAGGTTGCTGCCAGAGTTGCCAGGACTTCAAGAGGAGTCTGTGTTTTTTCATTCACTCTTACCGCCCGAGGTGGACCGCAGAGCTGTCAGCAACATTTTTCAGAGGCTGCTGGGTAAGTTTTATTTGCCTATCAGTCAAGCTGCAACACCAGAGGAAACTCTACAAACGATATGTGGTCCCTGAGTAATGACATCAGACTTTCAGTTTACAAAAAGGCTGAGTCGTGACTTCAAGAATAAATAACCACCTCACGAGTGGAGCTATTTGATACTGTTGGCCTGTGTATGACTGGGACCAACAACATTGGTGGTTAATGTTCAGTTGTTCATAAAATAATACAGAATAGAACAGCTTTTAGAGCCTTTTCAGTTCCCATGTTTTATGCCTCTGAATTAACTTAAAATGGTTTGTATTGATTTTTTTTTCATCCATAGTCCAAATATATTTCCTCTTAGAGGTATATCCTTTTAGCTTAGTCGTCAGATTATAAGCTCTTTATTAAAGCAGCTCTGGCAGAAATGGCTGCTTCATACCTTCTTGATCCTTTAAGCACGTGTTCCTTCAACACTTTCTCCTGTTCTTCTCACCACAAATGTTCAAACTCAACAGTGTTGTTGCACTGAGATCTGGAGCACTCCAGAAAAGATGTTCATTCAGTTTCTTTATTTTTCTATTTCTTTGCTTAATTCTGATTAGTCTCCCAGCTCCCACAGGATGATGCTGCCACTATTATGTTTAAATGGAGAGATGGTATTGATGAATGAATAAACAGTTCTCGATTTTGCCTGATTTTTGTGCTTCTCCTGGTAGATGAGGTCTATTCTGGCAGTCTCAGCAGGCTGTTTTGCTCTTTTTCTTGAGGAAAGGCTTTTGTCTGAACATTGTAAGATAAATTTCTGTAAATATTAACATCTTTCTGCAAGATCTTCTCATCTCCACAATGGAGAATCTTAGTGACATAGTTGTTTGTTGGGTACTTGTGTAACCATGTATCACTAATGATTAAGTTTGACAGAGATGGTTGAAACTTTATTCTGCTTTTCAGCACGTGTAACTAGAGTTGTTCTGATACTGATACCAGTATCGGAGTGCCCCCAGTACTGCCAAAAATGCTGGTATTGGTATCGGCGAGTACTGGGGTGCCGTCTGCTGGTTTAGAGGGGCGAGGAAGAACTGATCACCTGACATATTATATACAGCATATGTACTTTGACACATGCATTTATTAAGGTGCTATGGACAGTTTTATCGTGACAGCTGTGACATACACCAGAGCTGAAAGACCTCATAGAAAGAAACATGTACAGATGGACAGTGGTCAAGTTATAGAGGCATCACAAGGGTCACGGACAGAAGTAGAAAGGATCAGAGCTTTTATGTCTTCGAAAAAAGGCAATGTTGAATCCATTTTAAGATCAGTCTAAAACACAAGTTGTGAAAACTTTTAGTTCTTTAATCTTTATCTTACCATATTTGATAAAAACTGCTTCTGAGACCTATCGCATCGCTTTATGGTAAGAAAAGAAAAAGAAAAAACCTTTGCTCAGAACTCTGTTGCACAAAATCTGATATTTTTCTCCTGACTCTGGTGGATACCGTTTATACTGTTTGCATTACAATAATTCTGACATCACACGGAAATAAACTTGAAATATATGCTTTTTTTTCACTGCTTTTTATCTATATTTTGTTTAAAGGCCAAATAAAGATTTCAAATCAAAAAGATGAGATTTTTCTGCTCATCATTTATTGGATCAGGCATGAAAGGGTAAAGGGTCTAAAAAGTCTCAGTCAGCATTGTAATTCTGCTTTAAGGATGGCGGTATAAGTTTCTCATTTTTAAGATTAGGACATCTTTGTGTTCTCAGTGCATTTATTTAGAATATCTTGCATCTAACCTGGACATGTGTGCATGTTTGTGTTCAGTGAATCTTACTGCTGGGAATTTGCGTGCGGAGCAGGATGAGCCTTACGGGATCATCTCCATATTTCCAGGATCCAGCTACCAGGAGGTGGATCCGGCTACATAACCAGCTTATATCCATGTTTCCAACATTTTCTGTGTTCACTTTCAGAATGAAATGATTTTAAGTTCAAATAATATGCTTGTAAAACAGAAGTCACTTGTTTTGGGGCTGACTATTTCAGTGTGTTTTTATTAATGTACCATTTGTATGTTTGAAATTATATAAAGCTTTTTATCTGACATTTTCATGCAATTTTACATCATTGTTCCATGTTCCTGGGGTGATAAATATGTTGCATTAACCTTATGAGATTTCTGATATTTGATTTGTTTTTATTGTTGCTTTTTAAACTTCTTAAACCTCTGTTCAAACAGTTTTGTTAAATAAAATGAAAACTTGATGAAGGGCTTTGTGAGTTATTCCTGTCCAGAAATCACACACTGTATGCTGAAAGCTATCTGCAGCATGTAGAGCAGGACAGGTGTGGCAAAACATATTGGAGGGGTTAAGGAGGTGCAAGGAGGAGAGTAAGTAAGTTGAGTGAAACTGGATCTGTCCTTCCCTCCTCGCACATCTTGATTCTCCTCTGAGGATTTTCTCATGGGGGTTGTGACCAAAGTTTATTCTTAGCATCTGTCTCAGCTCGCCCTCTCTGTGTCCGTCGTCTCATTTCTGTCCGCCACTTTCTGTGTTTGTCTGTGCCGCTGCTGTCTTCTTCTCTTACCCTGCTGTGTGGTTTTTGCTTTATTCTTTTCAAGTTTAGTTATTTCTTTTTCCAATTTTTGTTGCAAGTCTGTGTAGATGTGTCTCTTCTTCACTTCAGGTTTCTGCTGACATCACTTTGGGCTATTTTTTACTTTATCACAACTCAATGACCTCTATTTTTTTCTGTGTCACTTTGATATTCACTGTTCTGTCCTGTGTTTTCTTCCCTCAACAGCTCCTTGTACTCTATCGTCTCTGCTGCTGCTTCAGCTGCCCCTCTGCTTCACCATAAAGCAACATCCCTCCATCCACCCCTCTTCCACTCAAACGTGACCTCTCTCTGAGCAGATCCTCACTTCTGTGTGATGGGGAAGAAAGAACTATTTGCTCTGTTTAAGGATTTTCTGGATTGTATTAGTCTCTGCCTGTCTGTGAGTATCATGCATGCACCTTGATTTTGCATCTTCCCTATTTTTGTCTCTTCTTCATCTGCATGACCTGATATCAGCGATGGTACGTGGAAATGCTGAATTCTTGTAGTCTATCTGCAAGCTCTTTTGCTTTCTAACAAACATCCTTTGCAGATTACATGTGTTTATTTAGGTCAGCGTCAGTTTTGTGTATCTTGTGGCCTGTGTCCAACTCTAAGTGTCTCCTCACTTACTCCCATGCTGAGCTTCTGATATTAATAACAGTCTCAGAATGTGGATGGAAATAGAGCCTCACCTCCTCCAAAGAGGCCAGAAGTCTCTTATTGACCTCTTTTAGTGCACGCTCAGATCCCAAGGATCAATGATGCACAAGTTCTGCAGTTAGTGTAGTTTTTTGCATGAAGCTTTGTGTGTGCTTATAAGCATGTGTAGTCTTGTTGAAAAGCAGTATGTCCCATGAAACCTGATGACTTCTTAAAAAACAAACATATTTGCAGAAGAAAACACTTAAAACACAAGTTGTATAATGAAATAAATACTACATCAAACTGAAAACCAATCGCATAATTCTATGAGATTAAAAAGCAGATTATTTACTGGAGAAAGACATTCATCACACCTTCACACCTCTAAAATTAAACCAAGAGGTTCCAGATAAGTTACAAATTATTATAACCTCCACTATGTTGCAGGGGACGTCTGCTCTGCTCATTTCTGACTTTAAGTATGTAAAACCAAACGATTTTATTTGAAAAAACACATTAGATTCAAATGATTCACATTCCACAACTTGCATGTTATTGCCAATTTATTCAGGACCAGCTGCATTGACAAAAGCTGCCCCAGAATATAGTATTACATTAAAAAAGAAGTATCCAAGAACCCAAAAGTTCATCATTGCATCTATGGGTAATCTTGCAGTTGAGTGTGGCAGTATAGCTGTCACCAATCAGGAAGAAGGTTACTCAAATTGGACTTGGAACTGATAAGTACCATGACAAATTCTTTGCTGCCTTAATAAAACATTACACCAACAATTTGCCAGTGAGCGTTCAGCCACAGACCGGGCCTTTCTGAAACCACAGATAAACCAAAACTAAAGTTTCCTCACAGTTAAAAAGGTCATTCCAGGTTTGAGACTCGGTCATGGAAGTGTCATGATTTGGGGTTATTTTTGCTGCTTGAGAGGCTGTGCAGTTTGCAGTCAGGTTATCATTCCTGAATTTCTGCATCACATCATAACGTGCACGATGATATTGAGAGCGGCCATCTGTCTAAGAACTGTTTCTGAGCAGGAAGAGGATCTCTCAGAGGGATAATAATCCTCAACAAACATGCAAATCCACTCAAATTCTATTTGAAATTACTACAAACTGAAGAAATTTAACTCAAATCAATTACATTCAGCTTTGTTTGCGTTGCACCAATTCATAATAGTCATCTCAAGGCACTTCACAGACATAATCAACTCAAAACAACTTAGCATGATCCAAAAAAAACAAATTAACATTAATGAAGTTTATAGTAACACAGTTCAAACAAATTAAGTCATAAGAAATAATGCCTAACTCGAGAAAACCAACTCTTCTTTTCTATTTAATTCCCCATCCTGAGCATGTATGTGGTGATGGGCAGCAGTGGAAAGGAAAAAAACTCCCTTTAGAAATTTAAACTTATGGAAGTGACT
This sequence comes from Atherinomorus stipes, assembly GCA_023101725.1. Lineage (NCBI taxonomy): Eukaryota > Metazoa > Chordata > Actinopteri > Atheriniformes > Atherinidae > Atherinomorus > Atherinomorus stipes. The sequence continues at coordinate 209,720 of JALJCO010009054.1, forward strand.
AAATTTAATATTTAAATCCCATTAAAATGTAAAAGTGTCCTTCATTTTGGGCAAGTATGGACTGAAGAGGTATGAAATATGTTAACAAACTGATGTCAAAGTGAAAAACAGCTACATTTAAGGGACAAAACTGTCTTCTGAGGTCAGTCATGAACTTTCCTAATAAGAATGTCACATTTACTGATACTCCTATTGTTTGAAAAACAACATATCCTTGGGACTTTTTTTTTTTTTTTTTAAATGTAGGTTTAAATGCATCTGATTTTTCCTGCAGTTTTCAGAGGGTGATAAAAGTGGCATAGACAAGCAAATAGTCTTCCCCTCACCTGCTATAAATGCGTCTGTCTTTCTTCACAGCGCGGCAGCAGTGAGGCTGCAAGCAACAAAAAGCGGGACACTGAAAACGGTCACCTGATCTACAAAAGAGGGGACATCCTGGAGGACAGATGTACGTGTCAGCTCAATTAGAAAACATGCAGCTGCTTTTAAACCATCCAGCTTTATTTAATCTCAACTTTTCTTGCAGATGAGATAGTCGACACTTTAGGGGAAGGGACCTTTGGGAAAGTGGTGCAGTGTTTAGACCACAGCAGGTAAGGTTTCATCCAAAAGTTGAGCCATGTGCAAGTATATGTCATTCTTTTATTCATCACAGTGTTTGAACACACAGAGGTGGGGGACGAGTCGCTCTGAAGATCATTAAAAACCAGGAGAAATACAGAGAAGCAGCCAAACTGGAAGTCAATGTGCTGGACAAGATCAGTGAGAGAGATCCTCACCTCAAACAGTGAGTCCTGAGTGACTGATCAGTGTTGACATGACCATGATCATTTCCTGTGTTTCATGTTGCTACTTTTTCTTTCCATCCCCATCAGTAACTGTGTGCGGATGCTTGACTGGTTTAACTACTACGGCCATGTGTGCATCTCTTTTGAGCTGCTGTCTCTCAGCACCTTCGACTTCTTGAAACTGAACAACTTCCTGCCTTATCCAATTAACCAGATCCGACACATGGCGAGCCAGATCTGCCACGCTGTCAGCTGTGAGTGCAACACACATCACGCCAACTGTGCAGCGCTGCTTTTTCTTCCCTTTTTGAACCACTGGCTCAGCATCAGTGATGGCATTAAGTGGATTTTTCACAGCTGTCCCGCTGATGAAACAGCAAGCAAAATATTTAGGGGGCAACTATTAGCCTACCTGGAGATCGTACAATACAGAAAAAAATTATTATTCATATGAACATAAGTAGCTCTAAAATTGTACAGCAGTTACATCTCACAGTGTGTCCTGGTGTCTGAGACTGCTGTGTGGAGTTGTTTCGGCTGTGGTTGCTATGGCAACATGTTCAACTGAACTAGGTGCATGAGGCTGAGTGACCTTTCCCTGACAAACATCAGCTTACAAACACTTGATGAGTTCCCCCCTGAGCAGAGGTTATGCTGATCTGTCCACCACTTGGACTGAAACTGCGGCAGGGACTGCCATTAAATGTTAACTTACACCTGAGATTTCCAGAAAATTCCTGTTACTTTCAATGCAGCACCAACATGAGAATTTGCAGTTTATTTTCAGTCAGTTAAATAATCAGGAAATGCAACACAGAATTGGGATCTGGTCAAAGATTCCTTTTTGGCAGACAAAATTACCCAGAATGATCAGAATTGGGACCAGCTGACTGGACCATTTTATGAAAGGAAAGGCGATAATTATACACTGTAATATATTTAACTCTAGTAGCTTATTTGAATGACTAACTTTGATAACGAAGCAATAGATCTTATTATACTAAAATGACTTATATAATACAGTCTCCTTGAGACAGAGTGAGATGAATGCTTTAGGTTATTGGAAACAGACAGAGGCATTTCATAATCAGCAGCTGTAAGTGGGTCTTTTTAGCATCTGAAAATGTGCATTATGTTTTATGCGAGAAAGAGCCCATGCCATGGCAGGATTTGTAATCATTTACTCATCCAGGAACTGGACATATAAAAGGTATGGAGTAAAAATATACAACAATATATGATTATAAAGGCAGCATGTTTATAGGGCATGCTCATCATTTGACTTTCTCAACAAATAGTGGAAATATTGTTTATAAGTGTGATAGCATATAGTTAAAATGTTAATAAATGAAGTTTTGGGTATCACAGATGTATTCAGCTTTATTGAATTATCCAGAAAGTTAAAGCCACAGCACTATGAAAATAGGCTGGATGTATATTTTTCTCTGCTGGCATCTAATTTGGATGCTAATCTGTTTAACACACACATCATACACTGTAGATACACAAATGAATAAATAAAGCACACACAATCACCAGAGGAGGGCGTTGGCTCCTGATAAATCTCTGTTTACTTTCTCTCCTTTTTCCATCACTCCGTCCCCTCTGCAGTTCTCCATGACAACAAGCTGACTCACACCGACTTGAAGCCTGAGAACATCCTCTTTGTCAACTCTGACTATTCTCTCATATACAACGCCGAGAAGGTCAGAAACAACTGTAGGCATGAAAGCTTCAGGCTGACAGAACAGCAAGATGTAGAATAAACAGGATTAAGGCACAGAACAACCTGAACGATTGCTTTGCTGTTACCCATTTAGATGTAAATGTGTCTCAGCAGAACTGTGAACCACCCACACGTGTTCCCTTTTCTAAGGTACCTTTTTATTTTAGAAGACTGTAAGATAAGTTTGTTTACCCCAGAGGAACAATATGTACTCTCTTTGACAAACCTTTTTTTCATGTCTTAATTGTAAATTATCTAAATGAGTTGTTACATCTGTTGTTTGCTAAATCATCTTGTAATATGTCATTCATTCTCACTTTGTTTAGTAGAAAGCATCCAGTCAAATCAAGCAACGAATGTGTACTGCAACAGTGATGTCTTTTATCTAGTCTTTAGTTAACTATAACCTAACATTAGACATTATGTAGAAATCTCTTCCCTGCAGCAGTCAGCAACCAAAGCCCTTCCAGATTGGAGAATCAGAAACTATTTAAGACTGATGAGCTCTGCGGCTCAGACTGAAGCCATGAGGAAAAAAAGAAGAAAGTTTCCTAGTGGTTTCAACATGAGCAATATTATGCATATGGACACATCAGTTGTTTACTTTGACACAAGACTTTGCCAACAACAGAACATCCATCTAGAAACATGACCCAGACTGCAATGCAGTCCTGGTTGCAACACAGACTGTATTAAACACGTTTATGTACTGTCTTATGCAAAGTATCCAAAATACACTGCTCACATGGACTATTTTTACATTTTACAGGTATTTGTTTTGTTTTGTTAATTTTTTGGATGTTAAAAATGTTCTCTTTTCATGGTCTCCTTCTGACCTGATCCTCCAACTGAAAGCACACTGAGTGCTGACTCATTATTTACAAGTTCTTAAAGCAATCCTGCTTCAAATAAAAGAATTAAGTGAATAAAATCCATTTAAGTAAATACAGAACTGAAGAACAAAATGTTTATTGTGGGATGTGTGGAGCTGATGAACATAGAAGCCTCTGGAGTGTTTCCATTATGTGGTTTATAAATCCAGCTAACAAACCCAGGGGTGCAGGAATGAATGGGTTGGGTCCAGACAGCTGGCCAGCTGACAACATGTCAAACTGTCAGATTTCACTATAGTTATTCTGTTTTTATTATTTATCTATTTGAAATGGGATGATGCATATTTATCATATTTCTGCCTTCCCATGCTATTTCCTTCAACTCATTACAGAAACACCAACCTGATGAATGACTCATCTTTTATGACACATTCTTTAAGTGATGAGTAAGTTTCAGCGTTTCCATCTGTTTCCTGCATAGAAGTGCAATGAAAAGAGAATGAATGACACCACGGTGAGGCTGGTTGACTTTGGCAGCGCCACCTTTGACCATGAACACCACTCTGTCGTCATCTCTACACGTCACTACCGAGCCCCAGAGGTCATACTGGGTAAGAGATGCTGCCTTCACCTGGAGAAGAACCAGTGTGCTGTCAGTGTTGTTACGACTCTTTCCCCTCTCCTACAGAGTTGGGTTGGAGTCAGCCGTGTGATGTGTGGAGTATTGGCTGCATCCTTTTTGAATACTACGAAGGCTTCACTCTGTTCCAGGTTACATGCATGGCGTGTTAAATGCGGGGTTGGCTTGATCATTTGATCATGGTCTTTACTTCTTCCTTTTACTTACAGACTCATGACAATAAGGAACATCTCGCTATGATGGAGAAAATAAAGGGACCAATTCCTCAGCGAATGATTCAAAGAAGCAGGTATCACTCTCTCTTTCTCTCCTATATCACACACAGTGAAACGCTGATATCGAACAACATCTTTCTTCTTCTCTTCAGGAAGCAGAAATATTTCCACCACGGCCGTCTAGCCTGGAACGAGTCCTCCAAGGCCGGACGCTTTGTTAAATCCAAATGTAGACCACTAAGGGTGAGTTAAAGTACAGCATCTGCAAACATTTAATCATCTGTGATATTTGCCCTTTCAGTAACAGCTTCTCTCTTTCTCCTTGGTTTTGCAGAAGTACTTGTTATCACATGGGACAGAGCACCACCTGTTGTTTGACCTGTTGGAGCGGATGTTGGAGTACGAGCCCTCAAAACGCATCACTCTTTCCTCTGCTCTGCGCCACCCCTTCTTCCTGCCGCTCCACCAGCCTGGAAGGACTCATGTCTGGAAGAAGAGCTGCGACCTGAGCAGATGACTCCCAATCTCTGCTTCAGCTTATATGGACCATACCAAAGTATTTTCAAGTTTTGGCGCCATAACAACAAATCACGTGTTCTATGCTCAAATAAGGAGTGCCTACTTTGATTTATTTATGTACAAATGAGAAGGGAGGACAAACTGGGGAACCTTGGAATATAAAGAAGGCAAAGGTGGATGAACGGCTGCTAACAGCAGAGGAAAAGAACAGGTTTTGAAGTTTGTGATATGTCAGTCTGAATGTCTGCAGTGAGCTGACTGAAAGTAAGACGAGAAGAAACTCAACCATATTAAAGCATTTTTTTATTCAAATGCTAGGCATGCATTGTATTAATGAGGAATTCAGACATTTTTCTTGTTTATTTCTACTGTTCCAGCTTTTTTTGCTCATCATTTATGTCTTAGCGTCCTATAAATTAAAAAAAAAAAGGGCAACTTTCTCTCAACATATAGTCTTAAAATCCTTGCTAAGTTAAACTAATACTTACAGATTCACAGTATACTAGCATCTGGAATTCAGGCATGTTTTAGTCTAGTAAAAATTGTACTTGAAAGAAATGTATAGAAATCAGCAGAACTGTAAATTATATACCCATAAAAAAAAGCAAATGTTGTCTTAATACATAAGTAAAAGAAACTGAGACAAGATATGCAAAAACCACAGGTTTGGATGTGTTTAGACAGCCCACCTCTCAGTAGATAGATGGTGGTCCTGACTAAAAATATGTTGGGAAAAAAGCAGATTTGTGATGTAGCCTATCTCTAAAATTTAGAGGATATGTTCTAGAAATACTTAAGTTTCAAGATTATCTTTAAGATACACGTGCTATAGTCACCTTATGATAAAAGATTTTTTAAAAAGATTTTGTATCCACTGACCTCATTTAGTCATTTATTAAAAAAAAATTCAGTTCTTCAGTTGTCATGTTTTGATTGTGGCCTCAGTTCATCATTGAGTGTGATCCTGTGTGTGACTCATGTAAATACCTCTGGCTTGCAGCCTGACTCTGGCATGTTGATTGAATGCCGCTCAGCAGAGACCACTATCACAAGGCTGAACAGGAGTGCATGCTGGCCAGTTCTCCTCTGCAGCCTTGGCAAAGCTGAGAGAAGCCATGTATCTAACTAAATGAGACCTTACATTGAAGTTTGTGTGTTCCCGATGATGGTGGTGTGGTACATGTGTGTGTGTCTGCTATCTTTAACTTGCTAAGCGCAGTTTTAGTCTAAAACGCTTATCATTTTAGGAACTAAAATGATAACGGGTGTTTTTCTTTTTGTCTTAACATACATTTTTTAGGAAGACAGATTTTTTTTCTGCAGGTGGATAAATAGACTACAAAGGAGAGAGTACATAATTTCTCAAATTAAAACTATATTGTTGATGATATAGCCCAGCAGAAAAACTCCAGATGTTCATTTTTATTTAACCAAAAGTAATTCCATAAAATGTTGTATGTATTGAAGTCATAGTGCTTAATATTACATAGCTGATATTTGTATATAGAATTCATATACAGCATAGCATGCAGTATTTTTCTATAGATTCTCAGCAACATTACATATCTGACAACCCTCCCTTCACCTCTGTGGATGTGCACTTCTCTTCCAGCAGGCACATGTGTAATCACATGTTTTTGCACGTTGTAGCTAATTCACTTCAACATGAGTGAGTTTGACTTTTTCCTTGAAATCCATATTGGACTTTGACCTCAACACCATCTCTGACTGCTGAAGTTGATTTGCTGGCTTGTGGGTGCATGAGTGTATGTATAAATCGTACTGTGGGGACATAAATCTTTTGACACAGGTGCCATCAGCAGACTCACCTCCCCTCTGAGGACAAACAGAAAATCTCTATGCAGTCTGTAATTGAACTGTAATATTATTATGTGGTTTCAAGTTTGGATTCAAGCAAGTTGTTCTAGTTAGAAGGTCAGTGTGAGTTTAATGTCTTCTAAAGCGGTGAAAATACAACTGTATGTATGCATGTGTGTGTGTGTGTGTGTGTGTGTATTTATGAGCCAGAGCTTACATGCAAGCCCAGTGGCTCAGAGCCACTTAAAGGATTCTCAGGTGGATTGGCATCCATCATGTGACAGACCACCGATCCTCAAACACACAAAAATACACTCACATGTTCTTGTGCATGAAGAAGCATGCAGTCAGAGAGCAGAAAAGATGAGCTGCACATGTCACACACCCACACTCACAAAAAGAAAAAGGGGAGGACTGCTGCATCGCCTCAGCTTCCTGCGACATTCAGTTGTAAATACCTACACAATGCTTACCTAATCCCAGATCTGTTATACTGAACATGTGGTCAGAAAGGCGTGTCTATGATGAGGATCTTGTTAAAGCATTAGCCTCTCCAGGGAAACAAAATCTGTGATACCCGGGCAGCAGAGTGAGTGTCAGTGACTTTAAAACGGGCTGGTTGGGGTGAGTGCAGCTGCTGTCAGCGCCAACTGGGGCATTAGAGCAGGCTAAGATATAGTTAGGATAAAATATTTAGAGTACTGTTACTGCCTCTCACAAAACTGAAAATATAACTTAAAGTGTTTAAGAGTAATTTGTTGTTATTGCGTTTTTATATATATATAAACAATTCTACACATCTTCTCTTGTGGGACAAGATCAGGACACACACCTCCTCTATTTGCAGTGTATGCACAACGTGTTTTGGGTTGTCTTGTTAAAAATGCTGAAGCTCTCCTGATGGCAGCATATGGATGTGTAACTCCAGTCCTGGAGGGCCACTGTATACATGATTTAAGATTCAAAGACTCAAATTACTTGATTAACCTTGATGGGCTACTTAGTCAGGGATCAGTAAGGTTGTTTGAATCTTTGAATCTTGAATCATGTACAGGTTTTAGTTACTGCCCTGGTTCAGCACAACTGATACAATGACTGGTTTATTATCAGGCTTAGAACGTGTCACCAAGCTGGGGAAATCCATTTAATTGGAGTCAGGTGTTTTGGAGCAGGGAAACAAGTAAAATCTGCAGGTCAGTGGCTCTTGAGGAGCAGACTAAGTCATCCTTATTCTAAAATCTCAATGAATTTTGCTATTACAGCTGCCATCACAGAAGGGCGAACAAACTTCACCAAGAGCATTGATACAACTCCATCCCATCACTGAACCTGGCTCATGGCATTCTTGCTAATTACAGTCTGGTCCTTTTTGTCTTTGTCTGTAAGTATTTTTCACATATTTGTTTACAAACTAGAGATTTTCTGTATTTTATTGATCAGCTTACTGCCATTTTCCTGTTTTAATTTGGGGTTGTGAACACACACTTTCTGATTACTCTTACGTATCTATACACACATACTGTATATACACATATTATATTATTTGAAAAGGATTTTACTGTTAAGTAACTGAAATTATGGACAAAGACTTATAAAATGAAGAAAATATTCTCACTGTCTCCTGCAGGAAACAGAACGCGGAGTATTTGGATTTCCTATGTGAAATACAAAGAATTTAACCTGCATCAATTCTGAAGTCATTCATTCGTAAAAAAAAAAAAAATAAATAAAACAAAATAAATTCACTTTCCTCCAGTTCCTGCCTTTCTGCGTTGGCTCTCAGTTAACTTTAAAATCTAAAGAAAAACTTTGAAGAATTTGAAAGTACTCTAAGGATAGACCCTCCTTTTTTCAACATCAGGGTGCTCAGATCACTGCACTTACATGTCCCACAGATCATGGACCTGTATTATGTCAGCACACTCCTTCCGTTTCTGTTTTTGATTAAGGTCAAATATCTGTTGGATGTTTATTGGTGTGTTTTTGGCTTGCAAAAGTCACCCCTTTTGGCATTTTTTTTCTTTTTTGTCAGAAAAACCTTTCAGATAAATAAATATTTTGGCGAGAATTTTTTGTGAAATAAAATAACTAAAAATATTTAGTATATTCAGAACTGGCTCAATGGAATTTATGAAGCTTATTTTTAAAAAGAAAAGTGAAAACCCTTCAATGCAGATCTCTATATTGTCAATATTTTTTTTAAAGATGATAATAACAACAACAAAAACAAAAGAAAACCTTAATGTGAAAAACTCCAATAAATGTAAGTTTTTTTCTTTTATTTTTCTTAATCATCTTTACAGGCTCCTCTGGTCCAAGAAAACAGGCAACAGGCAAATAGTAGTCAGGACTAGCATCAGTAAGTACCCTAGCTTACACAGTTGAGCTACTTGGCACGTCAGGAGAAAAACTTTTCAATACAAAGTTGCTCCTCATGTTAAAGTTAAATTTGAAGCTAACAAGGTGAAACAATTCAACTTACAACGAGATTTTTTGAAAACTTCTGGCATTTGATTTTGTGCAGAAAACATGCTTAGTATTGTATTGTAAATTGTAAATTACCTGTTGAGAGACCTTGTTGTTGCCTCACTCTGTTGTTAAACACCCTTGTAGCCCAGATAAATATACTTTTATATGTATGTCAGACATTTCTCTACATTACAGCTCAGCCCCTTATAAACATTACAGCTAATCTATAATATTTCTGTAATTACTGTTTATCTGTAATGTTTACAAGCACTTGTTAATGTTGCCTGATAACCTCACATTTACTGGAGGAAATTTTAAAAAAGAAACATTAACCATGAAGCGCCTAACTGGTTCCATTGTCAGACCTGTGATGCTTGCATGTAACAACATGACATCAGCTAGTTCCTCCAAATCTTCATCACAGACACGTGAGTCATCGGGTGCATTCCCTGCCACGGCTAACGAGATTCTCCTCATTAAGTCCTCTAATCTGTGTAGAAGAGTTGGGGGTGGTGAAGTGTGGAGTCCTGATGAAGGAATGAGTGAAGCACAAGCTGAAACCTAAACACTGTCATTTTCTCCTGCAGTGCCAGGACACACACATGATTTGTCCTCTGGAGTCTTCTAATTTTTTTTGTGTGTGTGTGTTTTTTCTTGTTTCCTTCCTTTCTTGTTAGTTTTAAATCTTCGGGGACTGTCTGCAGGTGGTGGTAAAGGCCATTTGGCTGGATGCTTCATCAGGATTTCATGCTGTTCTCCAACTGTGACCACCTACACGGTAAGAAATCTATGGACTGGAAGACAACAGATAAGTTATTGCTGTGTGTGTGTGAATAAACTTTTAAAATATACAGTTTTGTATGTATATAGTGTAACATTTGTCATTTTTTGTCCTTGCGTGGGCTCCAGCTTTCCTCTCAGTACTTTCAGATGATAAGCACTTCATTTGTGTATGTAAGTGGTGTGTGCGGCTAAGTCTGTGTCTGAGCCTTGTCTGACGGACGTCCTTGTCCTTGACAGGTCTCAACCTGAATTATTGCTGTGAGATGTGAGTCTGCCAGAGTTACACAACATGTGCGAAGGAGAAAGCAAACATATTTTCACCTGTCAGCTGTTGAGGAAATAGGGGTGTGGTCATTCCCTCTCATCCTGAGAGCTGCAGACCATCATGGAGGCTGTGGTGAGAGCAAAAAAGTCACTGAAGACGCCCATTAGGAAACTAACCAGCTGTGTGTCAGGGGTGAAGGAGAGGAAGTCGTGTGCCAAACACAGGAGGAAGAGGAGCAGAGGCGGGGGAGGCCATGTTAGAAGGAACATGTTGGCGAAGACCCCTCCCCTCAGAGCGGCACATCCCAAAGACCAAATCCTCATTCGTTCTTATCAGGCAGACCTGGAAAAGAAGAGGCAAGTAGCTTGTGTGCATCATGTAGAGACAAAGATGAAGAATGTAAATACTCAGATTTTCTTAGTATACATAAAAGGTGTTTTGAGTTTTATTGATCATAACAAACAACATAATGAACAAACTAACGATTAAACAGCCCATAACTGGAATTTTTAATATGCATTGTGTATTGAGAAATATTGTTAAGTTCACAGAACTTGAGCAAGAGGCAAGCTGTTGTTCTACAAATAAATACTGCCATCTTTATTAACACAATCTGGCATATTTACAGCACAATTCACGTACAGAATATACAGTACACAAATACATAAGAAGTTTTCATAAAATGAAGTGCAAAATAAGGATGCTCTAAAAAAAATAATAGGAACACAATATAAATATGCCACATCTTTCATTCAGTGCATCATTTTTTTCAATTTTAAGAATTTTTTTTTAAGCTGATGGAAAGGAAACACTATAATTAAATGCCCCTTTTCCCACTTTAGTAAAAGTTTGTAATACAGATGTCAAGAATAAATCCACAGCATTTAATGCCAGCCAAACCAGTAAAAGAACTTTCAGTTCACTATTTTTCAAAGTGTCAAATCTACCACCTCAACAGGAAGTCATGAGGAAGTACTTCAACGCTACCTTATCAGCATCTCACCTATGCTGCGATGCAGGTGTTGCTTTAACAGATTTCTGTCTGTGTTTGTGTGTTGTGTTTGCAGAAAGCTGCGGGAAGCAATGAACACTCAGAAGAACGCAGAGAGAGCAGCTATGAGATCTCACTTCAGGAGGAAATATCAGCTGTCTGAGGTTTGTCACAACAGATCATAATAACTCATGTTGCCGCTGCAGCTGCGGTGGTTGAGGGAGATCATTGTGTGATCTTATTACACAATGCTTTCATAGGAAATCCACACACATACACAGGAAATAAGCATGACTGTCTGACACGGCATCATGTGGTGAGGCATAATGTGTTGAAATTACATGTTGGCAGAGTGGAAACAGGAACACATTAGATGCTTCCACACAAAACACAGTGAAAGTGGTCATGCGTGTTTCATGTATTTCTGTTTTTGCTGTGTGGAATTTTTTTCTCTGAATTAAACAAACTTACTCTACCTTTACAAAATTGTTCAGATTCCCAAGTGACTCTCAAATATGTTTATAAATTCATCAGACAATAAAAAATTGTGACATATATTTTTGTCCATATTGTTATGTCTTGCTTTCCATTTTTTAAAAATTATTTAATTTTTTTTTTTTTAAGATTTCATGTTTCACTATTTGTCAAATTTTGCTGTCAAATGTAGTTTGGCAGGTGCTAAATAGGATCTAAAAAATACATTAAATTTTTTTTTTTTTCAAATTGATATGATAATAGTACACTTTGTTATTTGTTAATAAATAATATTAAGTACATTTATACCTGTGTTAATTTGTTACACCTTTTTAACAAGGCCAAATGTTTATGTCAAACCTGATGCCTTCACTCACATGGCGTGGTACGGTTCATTCATTCAACACTAGTATTGGATCGTATCGGGTATTGGCCAATACGCTTAGCCCAGGTATTTCTTTTGTTTGATAATTAATAATCCCAATTAAAAATAGACTGCTTTGCAGTTTCTTCATGTGCATGGACAATCTGATGCGGACTGTGTGGTAAAACTTTGTAATGACAGTACAAATTATATAAACAATCTTTTAATTCAAGACTTAGTAATATGTACAGGGTTAAGTTATACTAACTCCTGTTAGAATTAACAATTAACTCATGGTGGATTTATGCCATTCTGTCTCATCTAATAGATCACCAGGTAATTTATATTAATCCTCTGTTACGGAACACGAATTTAAATGACACCAAAACTGTCTGGTTTGCATAAATGTTCAGTATCCTCATGAATCTTTTCTGCACTTTCTGTCTGTATCTCCCTCTCATTAGAGGAATCATCTCAGGTTCTTATCAATAACCTCATCAAAGACGTTGATCACAGACATCTTTTCATCCAGCAGCCTCAGTCAGCTCCACCAAAGCCTCCAATGCTTAATCAATACAGTTTCACACTTTTGTCCTGTAAATTCAGGTGTTGTGCTGACAAGCTGCTTTATCAACCATCTATTCAAGGAAAAAGAAAAGGAGACTTGTGCTTTAGGATCATTTCTTACCAGGAGATTGACCCTGTGATGGTGAAATGATGGTGAATCTCCTCAGAATGAGCCAGTTGCTCTCATTGTTGGGCTCATCGTTGTCATTGGTGTGCTGTTGGTGCCACCTTTAAAGTGAAGTTGATACAGGCAAATATCTAACTCCTAGCTAGCACCAGGGAAAATCCACAGTTGTTGACTGTTAAGGCAGCAAGTGGACCGTGGCAGAGGGGTTTCTTATAACTGAAGCAGATAATGAAATCCATACCACAGACCTTCTGCACAAGCAGATGAAGAAACCATGAAATGAATCTGAGTGCAGATTCATTTGCTGTCAACATGTAGCTGATAAGCAGCTCCCTATCCGGAGTTCAGAATCAGGAGACTTTATTGTCAAAGTACCGGCGTCCCAGTGCAAAGAAATTTTGTTTTCAGTAGCTACAACTCATCCAGCCGGTCAGACTGAGGGTGCAGCCGCATGAGCAGCCACCTGTTCCATATGAGCAACGCACCTGGACAGTAACTTAAAACAGAGAAATTATCACGTGTGTTCATGCTTTTGAATTACAAAACAGAATCAAGCAGATTTGATGGGTTTGTTTTTGGAGATGGCCACAACTAAGAAGATATTTAGTTAAAGGATTTATTTTAAAAAAGTTTAATGACTCAATTCCTTAAAAGGAATTACATACACATTATATACACGCACACATGCACACTTTTAGTTTCCACTGATCAGTAAAGCTTACAGTTATTTCCACGACTTTGTTATCCCTACTCCATGGTGATGGTGTTGAAGATGTAGTAAACACAAATGCTGCATTAATTAACTCACATTGACAATCTAGTTTTTATTCTTATTACTTTGTCCTTCACTTTTCTTCCTCTTTTTATTTGTTCATCATGATTCAGTGCCCTGAGGACAAAAACCACCTGAGGTCTGTTGGAGGCAAAGTGTCTCTCCCCCACGAGCTGTCGAAGATGATTCATCCTGAAACCAAAACCAAGGACGACAGCTTCAACCTGCTGAGTGCCTTTCGAGGCCTCAGTTTCAACACAGCAGCTCTCACAGGGACGAAAGCCAGCAGGACACCCACTCCTACACCAACAAACAGAGACTCATGTAAAGTCATGTGATCAATGCTGTCTGGAATTAGAGAGATTGGTCCTGCAAGACAGCATAAACCAACATGATTGCTGCTTTACTAATTACTTTACTGGATAATGACAGTATATATGTTCCACATTCCTTTTGTTTTACTTCAAGGTCAAGGGCCTTGAAATTGTAATTAACACAACAAGCCGGTAAGAGACAACAAGGATGAATTAACAACAAAGTAGAAAGAATGGCAGCAAACGAAAATAAAGTGATGCATTTGGGTATCAAATTGAATGCAGGAGGAGTCTTTAGCAGAGATCTGAATATCCTTGAAGTCTGAAGGTGACGTTCAGGGTAACCACTTCTATGTTTTACTCTACAGCTTTAAATACCACAGAGCAGCTAACTGGTTGAGAGCTACAGCTGGATGTCAACAAGATATCCTAAGTAAGATGGCTACAATCAATTCAAAACTTTAGACATAAAGCATTAAAATCTTTACAAAGACAGATGTAATCATCATACAGTGTTCTGCAGAGTAAAGGGGTGCAAACATTAATATTTTTCCAGGGCAACAAGACTTTATTCTACTGATAACTTTTTATTTATGATGTTTTGTTTCAAAATGTTGTTTAAGGTAATAGTTAAAGTTAACACCTTGTGTAAAATCCAATTAAAAGCATTGAATTAGCTTATAATGGGATGCTAATTATAAGCTTCCTGCAATATGGCAGCTTAAATACACCAGCCAGTATAGAGTCTAGTTGTCATAGCGTGTTTATAAACTATTTATGATATGTCACTGATGAATGGCAAATATGGAGACTTAAGGTTAAACATTTATTGCAAATTAGTTTTTGTGCTAATGCAACGATGGTGATCTCAAACTAAAGTATCACATAAAATAAACCATGTACAGATTTTGTTTGAAATATACAGTAACTTATATTTAATTTTTTTTTCTAACATTGAAAAGAAGCTGCTTCTGTATATGATCGTGTAATTTATTATTGCTAAATAATGAAGGAAAGTCTTTTGGGGTCTTTTAATAGATGCTACTGTAGCTAGTTTTTCTAAGAGCTACTACAGCTCTTAAAATGATATAGATCCTTCTGTGATCTATACACAAGTAAGGAATCTCAGGACCACATGTTCACATTTAAACATTCACATAAGTGATGGATTAGTTAAACACTTTAATTTTGTATTATTGTTTCAAATCTAGTTTGCTGTTTCTTTAAAAAAAATATTCACTTACTCATCTGTATCACATCTACTGTAAGTGAGCCAGACCTGGCTGACCAAACATTTACAGATGTGTGTGAGCTAAGCTTCTCGTACTGACTGCTTCGTGTGTGAAGAGCTATTTAATGTTGGTATGTAAATAATCTGAAGTCAATCAGATGAAAAATTTTATACGAGGAACAGAAACCAAAGAACTTTGTAAACAAATTGTAAATAATGTATTTGCAGTGTTTAATAGCTCTGTATGAAACTTGTAATAAAGATCTTTTTTGTCCAGTTGGACTCTGTTTTACTCTCTACCCCGTGTACGCTTGATGGATCAGCTTGACATTCTGGCTGTGTTGTCTTTCTCTTGAACTCTGACACTCAGATTCATAAATCATCACCTCTTATCAGTTCATCAGACAGATAACACACATCCAAGGCTCTGCAAGAGGTTGGAGGAGAAAAGTGATTAGTTCCTGAGACAACAGCTATAGGTACTGAGCTGGATGAGACCGACCCACACATCTCTTTTGGACCATGAGGAGCATATCCACAGGAGTGAGTGTGTGTGTCAGAGCACAGGGGGCTTCTGGGTCCAGATATTTTACAATTACATCTCATAAGGGTCTTTGCATGACTGCAGCAGGAACCGTGGTGGATGGAAAGTTAGAAGGAGGTAAAGGAGCAGTGAAGGAGGTTAGAAAGAGGGGTGTGGATGGACGGGTGCGCAGCTTTGAGGAGATCCCTCACACGGGGAGAAATGGCTGGATCAATCTGGTGAAGTTCTGGAGAGAAAATCGATTCCAGACCCTCCACAAGCACATGGAGAGGACCTTCAACACCCTCGGCCCCATCTACAGGTAGAGACAGGAGTAAAACTGTGTATGTTACCTTTATGTAAAAGTAGTACATTTGTTCTCACATCAGCCTTTGTGTGTGTGTGTGTGTGTGTATAAAGGGAAACTGTGGGCACCCTGAGCAATGTGAACATCTTGTTGCCGTCCGACATCAGTGAACTGTTTAAGTCGGAGGGACTGAACCCTCGACGGATGACGCTGCAACCGTGGGCAACACATCGAGAGATACGCAACCACAGCAAGGGAGTCTTCCTCAAGTCAGTAACTCATAGTGGTGATTTACATTTTCTTTCATCACCTCCCTCCTAGGGGAAAACATAATAATTTAGGTGTTAAATTTTAGCCATTAGAATAATTAATTTCATGAGTGTTGGAAACAAACTTATCGAACTTTTTAGTTTGGAGAAAAATAAGCCAATTTTTAGAAAAGGAGATGCAGACTGCTGCTTTCTGCTTTTCTGTATTTTTATTGCAGAGATGATGTCAGAATCAGGATAAATCCAGCAACTTATTGTTGCTCCATTGAACTGGCAAACTCACAGGATGCATTAAACATTAATCAAAATCAAAGCATGAAAGATTAAAGTATCCAGAGTTTGAGCTCCCACAGGTCAAATTAAAAACCACTGGATACTTCGACATGAATCCAAACTAATTGTTTGATTTTGGCTAGTAGACCTTTTACTGACGGGCATACTCTTTTTGATAAAGTAAAAGCACTTTGTGATGGTAAGGAACAGTTCCAAACCCAGAAAGCAGAAATAAAACCAAAGGAAGGAATAAACAAGGATTTATTTAACAAAAAAGCTACAAACTAAGAGCGCGTCCAGCAGTACGGATGACTGGAAAAACCTCTGTGGACCAGAAGATCCTCAATGAGAGCGTGTAGGAGAATAATCAGGACTTTCAGGACAATGTAGGCAGGAGTGACGATTCCCAGCCAGCAATCAGGTGGAACGAGGCACAGGTGAGCCTCATTAGTCTGGGGACCAGTCCATCCTGACACGCTTGAGGTGAAAAAGGCAGATTATGTATAAACACAGTGATGCTTCCTCAACTGATTATGCAACAAGTTTGCACATTACATGATTTTCTGACAAGTTGACCTATGATACTGCTCTATTTGGTACTTTCTGCAACTCCCCCTGCCTCAGGTATTCATGGCTGTGCTCGCAGAAGGGCAGCAAGGTCAGAGACAGAGTCATACCACCAAATACAATCCTCTATAAATCCCAACTAGAGTTTCACATGATTATGATCACCGCTTTGGAGAGAGTGGCCCCAATTTAATTATTTAACAAAAGCTAATCCAAAATGCAGAAGAAGAGGATATGTGGAATGATGTAGAAGAAAATCAATTCCCTCATATGATTCGATATCTTGTAGAGCAGGAGTGCCCAAGTCCAGTCCTCCAGAGCTACTATCCTGCACATTTTGGCATCGTCCCTTCTCCAACACACCTGAATCAAATGAATGGCTCGTTACCAGGCCTCTGCAGGGCTGAATGACGTGTTGGTGGGGACCGGACTTGGACACCCCTGTTGTAGAGCCTCCTTTATCAGCAATGATTTCAAGTAATTGTTTTCTGTATGAAGCTATCAGTCTCCCATAATGTGGAGAAATTTGGGTTCACTCTTTCCTCTCTTGTTTCAGGTTATTGAGGCTTGTGGACATAAGTTTGTGAAAAGCTCTCTTAAAGTCCTGGTACAGCAATTTCAATCATTCTGAGGAGTGGACTTTGACTGGCTTACCAAAACATCTCAACTCCAACATCACAGATTTGCTGCTGTGGTCAGATTAATTATCCTGTTGCATGACACTGTTTCAGCAAAGCTTTACATGCTGGCCAGAGGGCCTGATTGGTCCGAGGTGTTTGTGCTGAAATGCTGTTTTATTGTCTCCAAACTTATTGCCAAGCATCTCCGCTTCGGTCTCATTTAAGGACATTGTTTCAGATGTTTTTTCACTTGTTTATTGGCAACTTTGCAATCTTTGGATGGACGGTCATATTCTTTTCCAAACAAGTCATTCTTGTCTGAGAGGATTTTTGCAGTCTCTCTGAGCACAGAACAGTCTGACTTTGAACTTGCTCGGATGTTCACTCCTGGGAATACTGGCAACCATCTTGAAAACTTTCCACTTGTGGAAAATAGTTTTCCCTTTTAAATAATGGGGTTTAATTGTTAAAAAAAAAAAAAACTTTTTTAGATGAAGACCGAAACTTTTTGTCTATCCCCTTAACGCTCCAGACCTGGAACAGCCAAATTTCTGCTGGTGCTCACACTTACTTGAGACTTGCTGCTACTTACCCTTCTTGTTTACCTGTCTTGTTGTCAGCAGTGGTGTAGTAATTTTCCACATGCTGCTTCTACATTTTGGCTTAGTTTAGCACGAATTGCTGTTCATCTCTGGTCATATTTACCTAAGACATGGTACGAACCAGATGACTCTTAAAGCATAAAACCTTGGAGGTGAAAGAGGATTATCACATCACTGTCAGTTGTAATCACCACCGTAATATTTAGTGTCACATGCAGTCACTATCAGAGAAAATGCTTCTCAGACAACAAAATGATCACAAAGAGACAAACTGTTTGATAAGGGGCTGTTACGTGTGTATTCCTGTGCCAAGGAATCATTGTACAAAAACCCAGAAAGTTTTAAAGGGTTAAAATACAGGCAGTAAATGATTGAGTTACAGTACTTGGAAAAAATGGAGGTGAGCTTGGAATTAACTCAAGGTAACAGCAGCTCCAATGAAAAAGACGGCACAAGTGGTGATAAACCCACATTGTTTGCTTCACAAAGCACCGCAAGAAAAGGATATATTTTAACGCTACACTGCGACTCTTTGCTCCACAGGAATGGCGAGGAGTGGAGAAGTGACCGTGTGCAGCTCAACAAGGAGGTGATGATGAGTGAGGCTGTAAAGCGCTTTCTCCCCCTCCTTGACGATGTGGCGGAGGACTTCTGTCGAATGTTGAAGGCAAAAGTGGAGAAGGAGGGCAGAGGAGAGGAGGGCAGGCGTAGTCTCACCATCGATCCCAGTCCTGACCTTTTCCGCTTTGCACTGGAAGGTTGGAGGTCATCCTCGTCATGTTGATGCTTTTTATGTGCTGAGGTTCACAATGATTTTATCACCACTGAGGTCACTAAGTGCTAAAAGTGAGGGAGGTGATGGATTGAGCTGATCCCACCACCATCTGCCTGCTTCTCACTTTTTTCAACAAGCTTTAATTCAGTCAATATTTCAGTAATTTGAATCACAAATACTGACGTAGGCTGTTGCAACTTCTGACGTCAGAGTTACGCAATTTGCATGAGCATCATCTTACACACACATCTCATCTTCATGCTTGTAGAAAATATTTCTACTTTGTAAGAGAATCAAACTTCATTCTAACCCGAGGCACATCTGCCTCTAACATATTTAATATGTAGGAGGTCAAAGGGAGCATGCTTCTTTAAAAATAGAAATGATCAAAGCTGCAGCGTTTCTTTTGCAGGTCTACTCCTTTCATGTGTCTATCTGCATCATTCCACATCCACAAGTGTGAATCCTTGTGTGACTCAGCACACTATGCACCTCTGTGTACGTGAGAGTGAAGCTGATGACTTTGAGTCATATGGCTCTGATCTTAATGGACCACAGCACGCAAAACCAGGTGCTAAGCCAGAGTAGGAATTGGACCACAAGAAACTCTATCCTGCTGGCTGGTGTGGGGTTAACGTAATCCAAGCACGTCTGCTAGTTGAGCGATATGTGAGAGAGGTTTCTGCTCTTTGGAGACATCATATGCACACAGAAAACAAAAATGGTTCTCTGTGTAGAGATGGATTAGAAAAATGTTATCTTACTGTCATGGATAAACATGCTGGGAAGATACTAATGAAATTTTTTGAAAACATGAGTCAGAATGCCTCATAATCCACTCAAATGCAGTCAACACTGGCCTCATTATTCTCTGAAGGGCTTCTGTTTGCTTTAGTGTCTTCTCTCAGAGATAATACCCTCACCTCTTCAAACCTTCCACCCTCAGTCCTCTCCTCCCCCTCTGCAGCCAGTTGCCATGTGCTCTATGGAGAGCGTATCGGGCTCTTCTCCTCGTCTCCCTCCCTGGAGTCACAGAAGTTCATCTGGGCAGTGGAGCGAATGCTAACAACGACCCCTCCACTTCTCTACCTTCCACCTCGCCTGCTACTCCACATCTGCGCTCCCCTGTGGACCCAGCATGCCACAGCCTGGGACCACATCTTCAGTCACGGTGGGAAAAACTTCAAGTGTTGATTGAAGTCCTGGTGCATCTAAGTGTCTTTGATGATTTGCTTATTTATCTTGCCTAAGTTATTCTGCTTTGTGCTTCTCCTGCGTAGCTGAGGCGAGGATCCAGAAGTCGTACCAGCGACTATCATCCTCCCAGGGTCAAAGGTCTGTGGCTGGGCCAGATGGAGGCAAATACACTGGAGTTCTGGGGCAACTCATGGAGAAAGGGAAGCTTTCTTTGGACCTTATAAAAGCCAACATCACTGAGCTGATGGCTGGAGGAGTTGACACGGTGTGTGTGTGTTTATCCGTGTGATATCTTCCTGGCCTTAGTCTGTGCCACCTCTCATCCTTTGCTCTGTGCAGACTGCCGTACCCCTGCAGTTTGCTCTGTTTGAGCTCGGACGCAACCCCGAGGTGCAGGACATGGTTCGGCAGCAGGTGAGGACATCATGGGCACAGGCAGGTGGCGACCCTCAGAAGGCCCTGCAAGGGGCACCACTGCTTAAAGGCACAATCAAAGAGGTTCTCAGGTATGGCCATTTTTAACACTTCAGCTGTGGAAGATCTCTCAGTCCTACTTATGCTTCTGTACCCCTACAAACACATTTATTAAATGGTAAATTTAGTCTCTATAAAGTGCAACCCACATTGCACGATGAGAAAAATGTGTATCCGGGCTTTGTATGATCACACATCTTCAGAACCCTCTTGTCTATATTGGCTTGAATTAAGCACAAAAATTAAAACCAAATTCTTGACTTTAGAAATAGCTGCTTTACCAAGCTATCACAACTCTCTTTTTATTAAACTATAAATCTTCAGAAAAACACATTCATGCGCTGTTGGATAAAAAGTAATTCAGATGAAAGTTCAATATTGTGTATCTGTGGCAGGGGTGTCAAACTCTGGTCCTCAAGGGCCACCGTCCTGCAGGTTTTAGGTGTTTTCCTGCGGACCTGGATCTGGCATCCCTGGTCTACTGTCTTTAGAATTATCATGGTTTGTCAGACTTGTTCAACTTTTTTTGTTCTTGTCTTTAGGTTACCTCAGGTAATGTGATGGACTATTTTTACTGGGAATACTGGTGCAGTTTTAGAAGGTCTGTTAGTTAATGAATTATGTGTCTAGGTGCTGTTTGGCGATTCATTCCAAACATCACCAAAAATCATACTTTTACAAGGTTTTTAAAAAAATTTTTAACACTCAGTAATTTGCAACTGTGCAGCTGTTACTGGAAATTTTTACACTGATCAAATCTAGAAAAAGAATATTTCATGTTCAAAAATCTAAAACTCCATTTCTTTACTGTTTTGCAGCCAAATTGATATAATTGTATACCTAAAGATATTTTTCACGTAAAAGTGTAAGTCACTGCAGACTGCATGTAAAAGAAAAGTAAAAGAAGTTGCATTACACCATAAACAGCTGCATGTAAATGTTCTTCCTTTTCACCAGCTGTAATATCACAATGCCCATTTAGATTTTTATTTTATTTGTGGCTAGCTTTGGTCTGCAGGTTTTCTATCTATATTTTATATTTGTAGCCAAAACGCAACATAGTCATTGTTGTGTGTTTATTGTAATTCATACATATAACATGTAATATAACCAGGACCCTGAAGTCCCTTTGAATGGTATTTTTATCCTCTTTGCACAGGAGTCATATCCTATGTATTAGGGGAAGTTCTTATCTTCAGTGTACAAGTTAAAGGACACTGCTTTCCAGGATTTATTTATCTGTTTAACCGAGGTTTATGTAACCAGTCAAAACATTAAGAACAAATTCTTATTTACAATATTGGCCTGACGAATGCCAGAAAACACTTGTGAGCCATAAGAGGAGAACATTACAGCAATCCAACAGCTCAGTTATTCATGCTCTGCATCTACATCATACCAAGTTTTTAACAAAGTTAAAAAGGAAATGAGTTTATTTCATCTTTAAGATGACAGTTGGTGTTATTTTATTTTTTAGGACTGTTAAGTTTCAGTATTTGCAATATCTTTTGAGGTTTTTTTTTAAATGTCCCATATTTCAGCTCAATCAAGTAACAAAGCTTTAAAGTGAGAAAAGAAATAATGAAAGCATTCGGAGAAGAAATTTGAAGTTTAACCTGAGTAGATGTTTTCCACTGAAAATATGAGATACTTCTGATGTAAAAATGCTTTTAAATATTCAGAAGAAAACTCAGAAGTTTTGGCTTGTCACATAAGAAACTCATTTGTCCCATTAAATGGACTTTTATAGACTTGCAGACTCACTTCATATCTAAACCACACCATTATTCTCAGCAAAGCGATGCTTTCGTACAATTTAAAATTGAAAGCACTGCAGTAGGTTTCAGCGAGTATAAGCCAACCCAAAGCAAAAACAGCACCTGTGACTTCAAAAAGGAAATAACTTGCAGCCATGGAGTAAGAATAACTTGTTGCTTCAGACCAGTAAAGCATGAAAAAGAACCATGCTCTGAGCTTGAAAACAGCTCTCTGAGAGTTTTCATCGTCAGGAATTCATTAACCCTGAGTTTGTATTGGGAACTGAGTAAGAAGTCGGGGGTAACATCTATAAAACAAGTGTGTATTGGTTTCTGTTAGGTTATACCCAGTGGGAATTACGGTGCAGCGGTATCCAGTCAGAGATATTGTTCTTCAGAATTACCACATACCTGCAGGGGTGAGTGGCTCTCTTTCTGTATGTCCTGGTACATGCAGAGCTACACCTGACTTCTACATGTTTGTCCATCAACGACCCCCCGCAGACTCTGGTCCAGGCCTGTCTTTACCCAATGGGAAGGAGTGCCCAAGTGTTTGAGGATCCTCTGCACTTTGACCCTGGCCGGTGGAGCTCGGGCAAAGAGGACAGCCGGAGAGGAGAGGGGGGAGGGTTTCGCTCGCTGGCATTTGGGTTCGGGGCGAGGCAGTGTGTGGGAAGGAGGATTGCTGAGAATGAGATGCAGCTTTTCCTCATGCATGTAAGTAACAGCAGACATGAAAAAGGAAAAGTCAGGAAAAAAAAGAGTGGAAATTTTTAAAGATAGAAATTTTTACAAGCTGAACTCATGTCTGCAGACCAGCGCTCAGATTCTTAAGTACCAAAAGCACTTACCAAAAGGCAGAACCTTGACTAATGAAAATGCAACTATTGAGAAACAACAGACCACAGCTCACATGTGAAAAAAGGCCTTCCATTTGTCCCACAAAAGAACATAAACAACCACAAACCACACTGAAAGCTGCTTTTTCTTGTTGTTGTGGGCATCCAGCTACATAATTTACTATTTTATGTAACACTGCCACTCTTTATGCAGTCCTTTATGGTGGTTTTTCAGCTTATTTAGTCATGTGGTTTTAAGTTCCTGTTTTGATTGTTTTTGTGTTGCTTCTCATCTTTTATCATCCATGTCAAGTTGTTAGCGTCCCATGATCTCATTCTGCATCTCTATCCACCTATTATGTGTATGTGTTACAACTCACACTTGGATATTTTGTGCCTTGTTTTGGACATTTTCCATCTATTTGCAGTTATTTGGTGTCTCTGGGTATATTTTGCATCATGGGATTTCTCTGGTCTTCTTTAGGCCACTGGGCATTCCTTTTATTTTATCTTTTTGTTTGTTGCTGGTATTTTTGTCTCCTTACTTAGATCTTTTTTTAGTTTTTGTCTTGGACAGTTTTGAGATTTTGCCAATGTAGTCTGACACCTTGTGGCCCCTGAGCCTGTTCCCACCAATAATCTGTGCCCAAAAATTGTAATTGACTTATGAATTTAAGCTTGTTGCTGAGGTATAACAGTGTCAATTGTCAGAAATGAACATTTAATTTTCTTTTCTTTGAGGTAGAGTGTAGGGGAAAAAAACTTATAGTTTACTTTTTGCTTTAAATTTGAGTAAAGGAGGGCAACAGGAAATGGAAATACTCATAAAAAAGAGAGAAAGAAAAACACATGACTTTTATGCCTCTAAAATCTGTTATTCACTTAATTTCTCCTCTCCTCTCTCGCCTCCCTTCCTCCCCCCTCCCCCCCTTTCTCTTCATTTAGATCCTACTGAGCTTCCATCTCAGCGTGCCATCCTCAGAGGATCTCAACACCGCCCTTACCCTCATTCTCCAGCCTGAAACTCAACCAAAGATCACTTTCACAAAGCTTTGACACAAAGAAGAAACAGGAGTGATCATCACTGATATGCTGAGTCATGCAATTCCAGCTCAGATTAATTCCCAGTTATAACAATGAGCATTTAATGCACCTTATACTTTGCGCCATGTAATAATGGAGAAAAATAAACGATTATTTCCCTTCATCTGTTGACTTCATCGTGACTGAGCTTGTAAAAGCAGCGTTACCGCGTCTGTCCATCAGATGGCGCTAAAATTCACACAAACGCCTTAATTTACTTAAATCCCACTTGCTCACCTTTCAGTCTTGACCTGCTCCTTGTCCAACAGGTTGGTGATGTTTCCTTCCTTAAAGAACTAAACTTTCTGCCTAAACTTTACAGCGTCTGCTTGTTCTTTCTAAACCAGTATGTCTTCGCTACTTTTTGTGTCCTGCTGTTGTGTAACAAGAATGTTGACTTAGCAGGCTACCTGCTTTTTCCCCTATCGCTCCTCCAAGTATTGATCACTACGTTTACTTTTAGAATGTTTGCTTTCAGAATTAATAGGAGTTTTTCTACTAAACAACTAAAGGAAAATGAATAGCCTACATTAAAAGGAATAAAAGTTCCATGGTAATTCTACCAGAAAGGGCAACGTAGTTTATAATTTATTGTGAAGATATAAGTTGTCATGATGTTGCACTTTGGTCTGTGTGCGAAAAAAAAATGACCTTTGATCCGTTTGCTAATTACTGTGGTGTCTCATGCGAGGTGTGTGTTTCACAGAACAGAGAGCTGCTGCTTTGGTTCGCAGCACTCAGCTGCAGAGCAAAGGTCTGTTTGCACCCTTAGCTAAAGATTTACGCCATGTGTCAGTCAGGTTTTGTGCGTGACTGTGCATGGATACAACTGTGCAGAGTGCAGCTCCGAGCTGCTTCCAAAACCTTGCTGAAACTGAGTAAACTGACTCAGTGACTAGTCATCACCTCCATATGCCGCCTTGTTTGTCTCGCACATGCATGCACACCAGATATTATCATTCACACAGACTTCTGTGTCATAGTGAAGCAGCAGTTCCTGCTAAACCTGCAAGACAGGAAACTTTCTAAACGAGCTTTCTATTAAGTAACATCAGCTATTAAAAAATTCACAATTTTGAAGTCTAAAACTATAAATGATTTTAACACGTGTAAACTGCACACACTTGAATGTAATTTTTGTTTTCTGATTGCAGTGTATGCATTTTCATTTGTAGATTCTCTTGTATTAAAAGAAAAGTAATTCATAACTTAATTGAAAAAGCAGGGAATATAGTGATTGATTAAAAAATAATTGCATTTTGCACAATTCTACATGCGCTTCAGATTGTCACAAAGCCAACTGCCTCGGTTGCTGGTGTATTGGAGAGAATTGCATAATCTTTTTAACAAGGGAATACCTCACATGCTCTTACCTTTTATAACGTATTGATCATACAATAGGTTTCTTTTAAAAGCAGCATGCATGTTTTTGGGAGGACTATATAAGTAGAACTCAAAATATTGTGGCTGCATCTGTTCTTTGGTATAATGTGCAATATGTTCAATGTTTGATTTTCAAATTATGCAAATGTATTCAGTTTGGATTTCTATGAGAATATTTTTGATTATATACCTGCAAAATTTGATAACTCTAAGCAACTAAGTCGGTGAAGGTTCATTTGTCCAGGTGAAAGGCTTTCAAAAAGGTTTTATTTAAAACACTGTTTTTAAACACAAAGTTTTTAAAGTCCAGTGTTTTAAATAAAACCTTTTTTGAAAGTCTAAGCAACTAACCTCGTTTTAGATAATCTGGCCATCATACTTACCCTTTTTTGCTTATTAGGAGGCATGATGGTATTTAACAAGCAAGACACAGAGAACTAAGCAAAATTTAGCAATTTGTTTCATCTATGAAGACATTTCGTTATAAAGGATTGCTTATATTACATTATGCAGGCTTTCCTAATCTTGCCTAATTAATGTAAAAATAATTCCACAAATCTTTATTCCTCATTTCCACTAGACCTGATAAAATTCATAAAAGGAGCCTCTTGCTTTCCTTGGATATGTTTCATTGACTCAAACAGGAGATGTCTGTTTTTAGACAGCTGAGAAAACTTTAAATGAGTAATCCATAGTCTAAGCTGCAGTTTGCAGCTAAAGTTTGCAATGCAAGACTTTGAAAGTTAGCTTTCCACAACCCTAACCTTATCCAGAAGAGTACCGGATTGTGTCAGTACAGTTCTGTTGACAAAATTTTTTCCATTTTTAGCATCATGTTGGTCCATTGAAGTCAGGCCACCTTTAGCCAAATAACAAAAGTGGGAGGAGAGATGGGGGAGGAGAGGGCAGCAGAGGGGTCAGAAGAGTGAGAGAGGCTTGTTCAGGTGACATGTGACTTTGTAAAAGACCAGTTGAGAGCGTTGGGGAAGGTGTAGAGAGGGAGAAGGAAATCCAGACACAAATAGCTAGCAAATTCAAAAAAGTGAAAGAAACTGAGCTGTTTAATGAAAGGAATACTCGATATGGGTAAGGGGAACCAATAGTTTTCTTTTGTGTTCTTAATGCAGCTTCGTTTTGCACCTATCCATGCAACTTTAGTTTCAAATAGTCAGAAATGGCCATGTAGTGAATGTTGTGCATGGTTTATTGAAGTTCTATATGCTTTTTTTTGGTCAGTGCTCATACTGAGACTTGGAATAATTATTTTCTAACCCTTTAGCTGGAGTTATTGTAGACTCCTCAGCAGACCCACTGTGTTTTTGTCAGATGCTTTTTAAATTCAGTGCACAGCAGGAAGGCAGAGAAAAATCCGTCTCACACATTCAGTTCACAGATCAATTGCACACAAATGGACACTCTGACCTGTGTTGAGTTGCACATCGGTCACTCCTGCTGTATTTTGGCCACGCCCATCACTAGATTCTCCTTTCTTATTATCAGTCATGATGTCTTTGCATGGACTGATATTTTGCAATTTTAGTGCCTTTGACCTAAAGCCTGATTTATTTATAGCCAGCCTTCCAGGAACAGGTATCAACGTGTGTGTTTGCAAGTGTGTGCATGTGTATGTTTGCATGTGTACACAGAGGGATGTGTCAGAGGAGGATCTCGGTGGGACCTGCAATGATGTGTGCAGCAGCGCGGCAGAACTGGGTCACAAGGAGGTGCAGTGAGAGGGGAAAAAGGCACAAAGTGAAAGAGGAAAATTATTCTGTGAAACCTCCAGTCACCACTGACATTGGGGAGCCTGTCTGTCCTCTTATATGACTGCATGTCCGTTCACTCACAAGGACTTGAGCTAATTCCCAAAACTAAAAAACATTACACTACACAAGTTTGTTTGGGGTCATTTAAAAAACGCAAATAAAATACTTTAATTTTTTAAAGATCCACAGACTGCTATTCCTCCATTTTTACCTGACATCTCCTTCATGTCGCCCCTCTTCATCCTCACTTTTTCACTCACTGTTTTGCTGTTTGCACTGACCTCATCTGTCAGGCTGTCCACGCGTCCTCACCACCTTTACTCTCTCCTTCCTGCGGTGGCAGAAATTGCAGGCTTGACTGGCTATGACATCCTTCAAAATGGATTGCATTGTTCAGAATCAAAACCCTCAGCCAGGCTCCACGTGGCTCTGCATGAAAGATGAGCCTCCATTTCCTGGTTGGTGACTGGTGGTGGTGGAGTCACTGGTATAAGAATGCCATAACTAGTATAGTACCAATTTTAGCTTCATGAAAATGTCAGTAGGGATACTGTGACTTTGTTTTTTGGGGGGGGGTTGGGTGGAATCTGCTTCTCTTTGTGAGCAAAGAGCAGATGTATCTTTAGGCTGCTCTGATCAAGCAAATCAACACTGTGATAACAACAATGGATTTTGCCCCACCTTCTGTGGGTCTCAGATCTATGAAGCCTTTCAACTCTTTTCTGTTCAATATTTTGATTTTAAGACCCACAGCTAGAATATTTTGGTAAACTCAGACAACTTCTGTAGGCTCTTTTCCAGCAACAGCCAGCAGCTGTTTTCTGGGAGGAAGCTCTAATCATCTCGTTGTCAGACTGCCAGATATTTATCTTTAGGATGGTAGACAGGAAAAACAGAGCTTACAGGAAAATGTATTTTTGATTTGTTATTGTCAGGGGACCAGGAGCATGAGTGTACATGAATGCTAATGTTCTGGATCTGCTGGGTGCGTAATGACATCTTTAAAGAAGAAGCCTTTATCTGTCATGTAGGCATAACAGAAAAAACAAATTATTTTTCCACATGTTCAAATTTATTAAGAATATTGGATCACAACATGATAGTGTCTCAGAGCAGTGTTAAGAGGACAAAGTCTGTCAGTGAGGTTTTAGGAATAAGTCTAATGCAAGCCACACTTAGCAGCATGACTCCAATAAACTCAGGTATGAAATGATGTATTATTTATGCAGCCTGAACGATGAGTTATAAGCTGTGATGCGTCTCCTCCACACCTTTTCATGGTAACAGCTGGAGGACGCATCGTACACATCTGCTGACAGAACGCAGCCAACATTTATTTAGAGAAATCCAAAACATTTCATTTTAAGCAGTTTACTTTCATTTATTCTCAGTCATGTATTGGATTTCTAAAAAATTGTGTCTTTATTTTCTCAAAATGTGTCAGATTTTATTTTTGTGTCATGTCATGCTGCTCTCCCATTTGCTGTTGTAAACATTTGTTGTAGCAGTGGCCTCTCAGAGTGTAATCACTGACGTTAGTCGCAGGTTATTTTTCAGCGTAAGGCCATTTAAACAGCTATTACTAAAGTTTATGTTATATATGCATAAGAGCCACAAGTAGCGATGTCTGAGGCTACAGTGTTCACATTATGTAATTAATATTCCTGCATTTTAGACAGATTGTTGTCTGGTTGGTATAGCGTCTGAGTGAACCCATCATATTCTGTTATGTCCTGTGATTCCTGAGTAGTTTTGGCAGGGTCCACTGTGGTACTTCTGGGGGTGGGGGGGTTGCCGCTAGAGTTGAGTGTGATAGCCATTTTGGGTGTGACTGGTCTGCAAAAATGTTAGGTAGGCAGAAAGTGTCAGAGTTACTTCCACGTGAATGCAGATTAGCTGTGTTACTCACTGTCAGTAGTCATAATGTTATGGTGGATCAGTGTAAAGACTTTGCTCAAGGGCCCATCGTAGGCCGTTCAGGGACTTATACTCTGACCTTACTATCAGTAACCGAGAGCCTTAACTGTTGAATCATCACTGTCTTCATGGTGTAATGGCTTAAATGTACAGTACACATGTTCTGCGACACTGTGCTCTGAAACAGTGCTTTAATTGCATTTCATAAAGATTTTAGGAGGTTAGGTTTCCTATGCCACTTTCTCCTCTGTTCCTTTATTTCCTTCTGGAGGATTTACTCTCATCGTGTTCCCTACGATGGAGAGAGACATACGGTTCCTAAGCTGACAACAACAAAAATGCATCTACCATCTGTGTAAATCCTCAGATAAAGCAACATGTCTCATTTTGCCCTACTTCCTGCTCCAGTAGAGATGGAGAAAATATTTTGTCTCATACTAAGAGACATCTTGTCCTCTTTTCAATTGCTTAATAAATAGCCTGCTTTAAATTAAACAGCTGCCTTGTGGAGATGTGCTTTTTTCATTTTCTTAAAAATGTCAGCTTAAAAACCATTTAATTCCCTCTATATTATCAGCCTTCATGCATTTCCAAATGCTCTCTCAGAGCTAGTCAAAGAATATCTGCAAAGCAGGGATATCTGGATTTCATTTTAATTCGTAAAAACGGCTGAATGTCATCATACAACTTTGTGTGACTCCTGTATTTATCATACATCTGTTTGAAATGTTCATGGGCTTTTGCAGGCAGAGTCGCCACTAAAGTTCCACTATTAACTCCACCCTATACTGACAGCATTTCTCTGTCACTGTAGCTCGCATCAGGCGCTACTCGGAGGGGATGACAATGCCAGACTCTTTCATTCAGCGCCAGCAGCTGGATGCCAGCATGGCTGACACCTTCCTGGAGCATCTCTGTCTGCTGGACATTGACCAGGAGCCAATCACAGCCAGAAACACCAGTATAATCTGCACCATCGGTGAGTGTTGCAACCAACAGCAGACAGCGAGTCTCAGTTTCAAGTTTGTTTTCTGGCAACTGTTACATGTCATCATGGGCTTCCTGTAAGGCCGCCAGGTCTTGTGTTGCCAGGGTCTGACTGTCAGCGGTGGCACGTTTGAGTTCTGTCCCTGCTCAGAGTAAGAAAAACTAATAAGAGGAGAATACAATAAATTAAAGTGCTTCTCAGTCATCAGGAGCTCTGTGGGAGTTGTTTGTGATCCAAGCAACAGGTGGGCGAACAGACAAACATTCTTTGTGTTAAAACCAGGTTGCAACTGATTATTTAATCTCTTTAATAAGAAAATTTAAGAGAATTTTTTTCAGTTTTTTGGAAAGTAGAAAAACAGACAACTATGAAGAAATAGAGAGAAAAAAAGGCAAATCAAACTGGCATGCAATCCTGCTTCCAAAAAGATGTGAAAGTGAAAAATTAAGTACAAAGAAAATGCAGTTATTTGATCACATTTTACAGACTTTGTTGATTTAAAGCTGTACAAATAACACTTTTTTAAACATTAAAACGTTGTTTGTATTTCTAATTCATTTTGAACTTTAAGCTCTCTCTGTTTTTAGAAATGGACGGGAAAAGGTTGCAAAAGCTGTGAAATATCGCCTAGTGGGTCATTTCCAGTTCAGTTACTTAGTTCTAAAAAAACCCACAGAGATTTTACATATGAAGATGAGACCTATAAATAACTGTGTAGATAAAAATGTCAACATTTTAAGAAAAACACTTCTCATACACTGTGGCACTTGTCAACAGCATGAGTTATGCTTATAACTCTTGCCATATAGCAAGAGTTAGCATTATGGTACCATATAGCTAACTCTTGTTGATGATTTGTGAGTTTTTGATTCTTTAAGGTATCCCGTAAGACAGCTTCAGGTGGTTTTTGTTTTCTGGGAAAGTTTGCAGTGGAGTTAATGTGCTTAGTTGAAACATGTCTGCTGAAACTTCCCTGAATATAGGAATCTCTTGGCTTATAAGATATCACGCATTTGAATCAACTCTTAATGCAACATTTGGGGCCAACTTTCCCATTTTTGTTTGAAGAGTCTGCTACTGTCATCACAATCGTCCTTAATAAAAGGAATTTGTGGTTTCTGTGTTTGGGTCCAGAAGCAAGTTAGCACTCTCCGGATGTGGACACAGTCCTAAACATAATGTGTTTTAGGTTCCTGCTACTGGTTCCAGCTTTGTGTCTGAAGTGCTATTGTCTCCAATGTGTGGGCATGTAATTCATCTACAGTGCAGTGTAGAGGTGTGGATTAAGTGGATTCTTCTGCAAAGAGTCTCCTCAAAACAAGCATCTGTTTTGTTCTACCCGTCATTTGTTTCTACAGT
Source organism: Atherinomorus stipes (assembly GCA_023101725.1). Lineage (NCBI taxonomy): Eukaryota > Metazoa > Chordata > Actinopteri > Atheriniformes > Atherinidae > Atherinomorus > Atherinomorus stipes. The sequence goes on from JALJCO010009054.1 coordinate 241,315, forward strand.
ATCTAGGTGCTTGCATTGTCTGTATTCACAGGTTGCATGGTTGTAAATATGTAGGATGTCAACAATCAGGACCCAGTGCACTCTCACTTAGTTGTGAGGATTATGAATTTTTTTGTTTTTGCACGGGCCTTGAGAACAAGCATGAGTTCATTTTAATTTGCCACTGGCAGAGAGAGCTCGAAGCTTAGTTAGGTCCAGTTGAAATGTCCAAAATACATGCCTTTGGTTAAACAGCATCAAGAGAAAACCCACACACAAAGCTGAGGTTAGAACCAGGAACAGTTCTTGCTGTGAGGGCACACTGCATCACCATGACTGGGAAAATATCCTCACTTTAAAATCAAGCAACTGGCCTTCAGTTTCCTAAAAGCAGCAGAACAGAGCTGTATTGATATTCATAAGAATTTCTTGGCTTATCAAACATCCAAAGCCTAAACACGTTCAGTTTGTGATGACAGAAAGAAATTTAACAAGCATTAAATGATTCTCACATCAACTTTCATGGATTGTGTCCTCTCTTTTACATTTTTTCTCTCTCAGGTCCTGCATCTCGAACTGTCCCCAAACTCCAGGAGATGGTCAAGGCTGGGATGAATATTGCTCGTCTTAATTTCTCTCATGGCTCTCATGAAGTATGTACAACACACTGTATGTGTGGCTCGTACCCATTTTCACAAATCGCTCACTCACTGACTCTGTTCATTTCACACAGTACCACAGTGAGACCATCAAAAACGTCAGAGAAGCAGTGGAGACTATAACCTCTGACCCTTTGTACTATCGACCGGTGGCCATTGCTTTGGACACGAAGGGTCCAGAGATCCGCACCGGCTTAGTGAAAGGGGTGAATACTTTATGCCTGATCTATCAAACAGTCTAATCAAGCAGATACATGCAGTCAGGTGTAAGAGGTGCAGAAACGATGTTGACTCCTTGTGTGCTACATGATTTGTAACAGGTTGTTGCTTCTCTTGGAAAAACAACAGCTGTGGGCGCATGCTGCTTTGATTTTTCATTATCATTTTATTGTCTCATTTACTGTGATGCTGTTGCCTGCCGTCTGCTTTGCTGAGTAAATACCTCCGAGCTGTTGGCACCCTCTCCATGCTTTGATTAGCTTACAAAATGCTCTGCATGACATGAAATCTCCATACTGAGCCTTCCTTCTTGTGTCTCCTCCAAAATCAGCTCAATAGTTTAAACTGTGTCACTAACTATCTTCTCTGTTTAGATCATTTTATATTTTTAGAGACTTGATGATGGCATAAACATGATAACGCCAGTGCAAGTGTGTCAACAGAGGAGTGCTGCTTGTCTGTGAAAATGTGTTTCCAGTGTTTTTCCCTGACAGTTTGTGATATTTATTCATGTCTTTACATAGAAAGTGGAAGAGGAGGTGGAGCTGGTAAAGGGCAACCATGTGCGAGTCTTGACTGCAAAGAGTGACAAAGACAAGACAGATGGACAGATTATCTGGGTGGACTATCCCAACCTGCCTAAAGTTCTGGAGAAGGGAGCAAGGATCTACATAGATGACGGCCTCATTGCACTCAAAGTATTAGAAATAGGTAACATGGATTATGTCACTCTAAACAAACCAGTATTTTGTTTCATTCTTTTTTAATCTTCATATTCTATGGGTTTTTACCATCCTGCGGTAGAAAATAGGTGGATGGATTTTTCTAAATGCATTATAACTCAAAAAAGCACACTGTTTTCATAATGGTTCTTGGTTTATGGTAGTTCCTATTTAAGAACCCCTTTCACCCATTTTTTAAGTAGCCATAATAAATTTATAACCGCAAAAGAAAAATACAATTTGCTTTAATCATTTTGTCCATTTGAGAGATCATGCTAGTTTATATGAAGGTTTTTCTTTTGAAATTGTATTTCACTGGTGGCTGAAATGTGGCCTCCACAAGTACATTATTTCAGTGAATTAATCTTTAATTATTCATTGATGTTTCATGTTATAAACTATATATTGTGTCATTTCTGGGTCATAACTATGGCACTATATGTGCAGCCAACAGGAAACTTCCTGGACATTGTAAAAGAGGCAAACTGATCTAGAAGTAGTTTGGAATTGTTTTTTTTTTTCATTTGGAGGTACTTGAATGATGTGGAGAGAATGGACAGAAAAACCATTAATACCCCCGATCCGAAACATCTGCCCCATCATCTGCTCCAGGAACTCCAGCAGCTGACAGCTCCAAGTATACAATGTATAGATAAGTTGATAACCATCCATGCACAAATAGAAAGTGTATGTGGAAGTTTCCAGTGTGTAGCTACCAGTTTCTTTGCCACTGCAAGACCAGCTAGTAAACCTCGTTTATTATTTAATGTCAAATCAAACTTGGACAAATCATTTAGAATCAGTGTGATAGGCGAATGGAGCAGTTTGATCTTAAAAATCTTACAGAGTAAGAGAGTATGCAATATCCTGAAATGACAGTAATGTCTGCTACCCCCCCCCCCCCAAATATTTCCTAACATTCCTAACATTCTGATGCAGCTGTATAATAGTTATAAGCTCATGAAGTCACCTACCCTCTTCAGAAAATGACATTTAAGACACTGGCCCTGATCCTGGTTTAGACTCTGTTAATGTCACAATATTGTCTTTGGTATCCCTTAAAATGGGCCTTTTAAGGTTTCAATCAAGCTAAGATGTGAATCTGTCTGAATAATAAAGAGGCCACTGTAACTTTTTAAACAATAACACATACAGTATTACCGTATTACACAATGTTCACCTAAATGATATAATATCTTTTAGTCCTGTGTTGTACAATAACTGCAATACTCACAGGGCCATAAGGATTCAGGAAATGTATAATATGCCAATGTTATTCCATTGTCAGAGGGGATTGTGAACATTAAATTAAAAGAGTATCTTCAGGCTGCTAATAAATGATCAGGAACAGAATGAGAAAAGACGAGAAGAATGAGACATAGTGACATGATATCTGGTCTGTTTCATGGACTATGATCTCTGGTGTTTAAAGCGATACTACAGCAGGTGTATAGTTTACATCAGTGAGATGCTCCTGTGCAGTTGGCTGCATCATAAGTTCCAGGCAAAATCAATCCACTACCATGTTAAACAGATGGAGAGGTCAGGACTTGACTGCAAATTGTTTCAGGTTGGTTTAGATACTTATTTGCAAACCTTAGATGCTGAATTATGTTCTTTTTCATTAGGTCACGTTTGTTTTGATGCTGCTGCACAGCAGAACTGTGCACTGCTGCTCCAGACTCTGCTAAACCTTCCTGAAGGTCTAGCCTGCAGGGTTGTTATTTTTCATCCTAGCAATCTTATGAGCTGTTCTCTCATGACATTTTTTGGCCCTCCAGACATCAGCTTGATCTCCACTATTTATTTGAGCTTTACCCCCTTCAAATAATTTCGGGGACAAAAACATTTAATTGAACTCCTTTACTTAAATTTTTCACTGTGAAATTTTACAAGCAGAAATAATTACTCATTTGCATCAAATGCTGAGAAGAAGGCTTGAGAGTTAACTGTCCATGTAGGCTCACACACTTGCCTATAATTCTGGACTCATCAGAACGCTCTTATTGACTAAAATTGTTAGTTAATTAACATTTTTCCATTATTTTCATCAAACTTGAACTGTGCTTGGTTTTGTTGCTGTTGTACTAAATTAAGAATATTATTTTAATCTTCTAATAATCTGCTTGTGAAAGCTCCATCTGAGTTTTGAGTCAGAACCCACCTCCCATCCTTCCTCTTATCTGGTCTCTGCAGGCTCCGACTGGGTGGATGCGGTGGTGGAAGCAGGTGGGGTGCTCTGCAGCCGTAAAGGCGTTAACCTCCCCGGACGGGACCTCATTGGCCTGCAGGCTGTCAGCGAGCAGGATGAGACTGATTTGAGGTTTGGGGTGGCTCATGGTGTAGACATAGTGTTTGCCAGCTTCATCCGCTCAGCCCAGGATGTGAAGGATGTGCGTCGAGCTCTGGGGCCACACGGACGAGATGTCAAAGTGATCAGCAAGGTGGAAAGCCGGCAAGGAGTTCAGAAGTAAGTAAAGAAAAAAAAGCCTCTAATTTAAAACCATTTAGGCAGTGTGGTTTTTGAGACATAATGTAGCTGCAGACAGCGAATCTCATCGTAAAGCCATGACAGGACTGATGGGGTCTGCACCTCCTGCAGACAGCCAGCTGTGAGTGAAGCTATGACATTTGTAAGCTGTGGATTTGACACGTGTCTGATCAGCCACCTCCCTGGTTGACTGTGTAAGTTATTACTGCCACCTAAAATATGGGACATAGTTCATATCACCACTGTCATGTTTTAATTACTCACCCCATGAAGTCTCCTGCTCGCTGGCTGCTCACAGCGTTTAACTACAGTTTTAATTTGGTGAAATTTCTTCAGATTGGATCATAAAGATTAAATTTTACATAATGATGATGCTGTGTGTGAACATTCACCGTGACAAGTCCTGTTTACATCTAATGCCGCTGCATGTTTTCTTAAATCTGAATCAGCAGTCAGTGTCCTGGATGTCATCCCCAATTTAGGATTTAGATGATGATTCAATGTTATTTTGAATATTTTTCAACCTACAGATGCAGTTTGTTTAATCCGGACCTGTTTTTGAAAAAAGCACAGAAACAAACAATATCATTATTTTTGTCCTCATGCTTGTATTTGAACCCTTCTTCTGTCCTTGTTTTTTACCTTCGAACACTATATCTTTCCCCTACTGATTGCTCCAATCTGTGCGGCAGCTTTGAGGAGATCCTAGCTGAGAGTGATGGCGTGATGGTTGCCAGGGGTGACCTGGGGATTGAGATTCCTGCTGAGAAAGTCTTCATTGCTCAGAAGATGATGATTGGGCGCTGTAACTCTGCTGGGAAGCCGGTCATCTGTGCCACACAGGTCAGAGCAAACACACGAGCAGCCACACAAAGGGAATCAAAAGTGAAGAAATATGCAAATGTGGACCTTTAACTGTAGTTTTAAGCAGTAAGATGGATTAATGAAAACTTACATTAACATTTATCAGGCACACATTAACGTTACACTTCATAATGTACTCACACAGTCTCTGTTTCACACCATCACACACGCGTGCGCACGCACTCCTGCAGCCATGTTAAGTCACAGCACTGTGTCTTGTTTATGCTACTGCTGCTGACTTGCAGTGACAGCATTTGTTCACAAACAACACCCACACGCAACCACTAATCAGCATTATCTGCAGCTTCCTAACTATAGACTCTGAGGCCATGCAGCCAGATATCCCATTTTTCAGCAGTCTGCCCTCCTTATTGACTCATATTACTTTGTGTCCGGCACACCAGTAATGATCTAGGAAATAGAAAATCACCTGCCTCACTCTTAATGATCTCTCATTTATTCTCCAACAGTGTGCATCCATCTTCACAGCCATTGTCTCTTGTCTAGATTTTGTATGTCGCCACTTTGGACTTATAAAGATTCAAATGTTGACCGATTCATTCATCAGGCCAGACTTTTGTGTTATACTTAACAAGAGGTCATGTGTTTTCAGATGCTGGAGAGCATGGTGTCCCACCCACGGCCAACCAGAGCGGAGAGCAGTGACGTAGCCAATGCAGTGCTGGATGGAGCCGACTGTGTAATGTTATCTGGAGAGACCGCCAAGGGACTGTTTCCTTTGGAGGCAGTTGCAATGATGCACTCGGTGTGTATTTCTGTGCACAGACGCCATCCATTTTGTTCCGTCTGACTTGGTGCCCCTTGATAACCCACCATTCCTCTATGTGCTGCTCACACTCGCTCTCTGTCTCTGTTGCTTTCTGTCAGATCTGCAGGGAGGCTGAGGCGGCCATTTTCCACCAGCAGCTGTTTGAGGAACTGCGCCGCCTCACTCCTCTGTCCTCCGACCCCACAGAAGTCACTGCCATTGGAGCTGTTGAATCATCCTTCAAATGCTGTGCTGGGGCCATCATAGTACTCACCACCAGCGGCAGGTGCATACACCCACCATCATCTAAACATCCACGAGTGAAAAATCTGAAGTTTGAGGCGTCATACATTAGATCTAGATTTGACAAAGTCACTGACAAAGAGATGTCAGTGACTTTGAAAGTTAAGAAACAAGGTTAGAGATTCTCCAACATGATAGGTGTTGAAGGGGTTTCCAGGTATGTCATGCTAAGATGGGCGAAAAAAGAACAATGCAGAACTGCAGGATAAAAGTGCTGCAAGATGGAGAGCAAAAACAAGTTCCACACAAAAGTTTAAGAGCTTTCAAACCCTGTTATGGCAGTAACAGAAAGCAGTACCTCACAGCTAGTTGTGTGTCAGGTTGGTAGACAAAGTTTCCCACAATGCAGGCTGCAAACACCACATCATGGCAGTAGCATACAGTAGGCATTGCCACTTTCAGCAGGACAATGTTTGCTGCTGCACTGGAGAAATAAATGCTAGTAGTTGATCTGATCCCTGTTCTCTCTAGGTGATTGCACATGAGGTAGAAAAGCAAGTCCCAGCACACAGAAGATGATTAACAGGAACTGCCACCTGTGTGTTTGTGTCTGATACAGTAAGACACCTTGTGAAGTCCAAGATCATTGGAGCTTAGTATAACTCCTGGAAGCAGAGCAGCTCGCCTGGCTCTGAATGCATTTGGCCCTCAGGGCTCTCTCATAAATCACGATAAAAAGTTTTTTTCTTGGATGAAACCAAAAATGCCCATTACACAGTGTGTCCAACCGGGAATTAGTCATGGAATAGAAATGCCCTTAATTTGCATAGTATTTTGACCATGAATGTAACAATGCTTTTCAAAATCAAATGCATTTTTGCTTTTCTCTTTTCAATTCCCAATCAGTTTGGAAAACTGAGCTAAGTGAGTATAGATGATGTTTTGTGTTTGTTACTTAAAGCTCGCTCAAAGGGAATTGTTGGTTATGTAAACATAAATTAATCCCTGTGCAAGTCCTAAGTAAACCACTTCTCTTTTTCTTCTCTGAAAACAGTGTGAGCCTCTTTCAAGGTTGCTGTCACAGATGTTAGTGTTGCAAAGCGATGTTATTGTACTGAATATTGCAGTATATACCGAGTCTACCCATATATTCTCTGGGGTAAAGTTGTATGCCACTCTAATGCTTTATTCTCCTTTTGTCTTGTGTTTATATCCTGCTGTAGAATGAATCCCCACCTGGCACTGCAAAGACTGCCAGGCCCACATCTATGCAAACATAGAAAACATGAACACTCAGAGTTATCCACATAGATGTACTTTCACGTACATCCTCTGTCAATAATGAAGGAAAGTCACAAGTGAAGGTGCTCCTATGAAGGAGGTGCCTGCTGTTACTAAGGGATTATTACAGGGTTATGTCGAAGGTGGGGATGGGAATGGGGCATTTAGATGCAATAACCAGGACACAGCATCTTCTTCCGTTAACCACCACCCCTGTCATCACTTCAACAACTCCTACAGTAGTACCACTAATAATGTCAAGAGGGGTGGCACATGTGTTGCACAGCCAGAGGGGCCAGAGGGTAGATGGAGCACATCCCAGGAGAGCGCTCTGAATCTGATCTACACATCTTGTGCTCAACTCAACAGAATTGTCATTGTAGACTTGAGTAATACAGTACCAGTAAATGTTCTCCTCTGTTCAGCGTTCTGCATTTGATTTTGGATGTTGAAAGATGCTGCTTTAATGATGCATGAATAACAATAACTTCATTTATTTTAGGTATATAAAGTATAGTTTAAATGAACAGCTTTCTCCGTCATTTTGTTATATATCAAAGGAGATTTTATTCAAAAAATGATAATTTGCATTCCCGCTTGATCCACCCCCTCTCCTTTCCAGGTCAGCACATCTCCTGTCCAGGTACCGTCCTCGCTGTCCAATCATTGCAGTTACCAGAAGCCCTCAGGTACAGTTTACTAAACTGCACTAAAGAGCAAAACTGTTTGTGATGAATGAATGAAGCATTTGTCTTACTTTCCAGAAAACTGGACATTTTGTGAAGCAGTCAGTATTTATTCTTCCTGTTAGTTGTAAACAGTTACAATATTTATTATAATCATTGAGTAAGAAGATCTTTTCTGCTTTAAAGTTCTTTGGGGGGGGGGGGGGGGGTGCTCTGAGGTGAATGTGTTACAGACAATGAAGCTTATAAAACATAAACTCTTCACAGTTTGTTATATTTCTGCATCTAAAAAGATATCACAAAGGATGCAAGATCATGACTGAAATGAGAAATCAGGGTACTGAAACCGGTGTTTTAGGACTTTTCATATTCATGAGGACAATTTTGAGTATCAAAAACTTTTAGGAAATTAAAAGTTGATACTAATGAGGTCCCATCAACATATGGTCCACATGAAGGTCAGAGGTCAGACTCAGATTCAGAGAAGCACATCTGGATGTTTCACCCTTATCTCCACTCATGACAACACTTGCATTGTATCAGGCCAAAGGTTCTTCATTATCTCTGTGAGAAACCTCATGCATTATTCATGATGCATGTGAAGACTGCAGGATGTGGACTCATAAAGAACAAAGCAGCACCAAAATGTGCATAAAATAATATCAGTTACCTTAACACAAGCCTTAACCTAAATTATCCCAGCAAATGAGCTTTCTTCAAATGCTTAGTGTAAGCTTCATTAACACATGATTAGCAATTCTTGAAATAATTAATACAAGGTTCTGTCCTTGTTGGTGAAATTAGAGAAAGATCATGAAGTTTTATACTTCTGAAAGCATGAAAATGTAAATTACTTTTACTCTCTTCTGTTGATTTATCTTATCCCCAATGTTGGTTTCAAAGAAAAGCTCATGAGGATTTCTATAAGGGTCACAAATGTTTTGTCTTGACATGATATTTATTCATTATTCTGTAACCCTTTAAAACTGATGAGTGCCGGAGCTCCTGTCGGTCTTAAAGTGTTAAAAGTTTAATTTTGGTCTTTGGTTGGAGCTGAGGAGAATGGATCCGACAGATATATTTATTTGTTAGATATCTTTGAATTTTCAAGTAGTTTGTGACAGAAACATGCCAAGTACGGTGTCAGCAAAGGAGGGTTTTTGCCTCACTGTGGAACTGGAGCAGTGGTTTTCAGTCTGTTAAAGAATCAGGCATCTTCAACACCCTTAAATCGAAAAAAAAAAAAAAAAAACCGAAAAAAAAAAAAAAAAAAAAAAAAAAAAAAAAAAAAAAAAAAAAAAAAAAAAAAAGAAAAAAAAAAAAAAAAAAAAGAAAAAAAAAAAAAAAAAAAAAAAAAAAAAAAAAAAAAAAAAGGAAAGGGGTAAAACAAAAGAAATACAAATAAAAACCCCAAACCCAAAATATTTTGGTTTAAAAAAAAATATGTTGTTTTTAAAGTTTTTCAATTTTAGTTTTCATTTTTTCGTTAGCTTTAGTTTACTATAATCTAATGTTCTTGGTTGTTTTGTTGATGTTGTTGTTTTGCTCTGGTTTGGAAAAACAGATGTCAAAGTGGATAAAGATTCACAGAAGTACAGCAATGTGCTGCTGCCCTAAGAAGTTAATATATGAAAAGTTTATTATACAGCATGTTCTTTTTGTTAAAATCTTACTTTTACATGTTTTAACCTTTTTTCCTGTTATAACTAATTTTCATGTTATTACAGCATACATTCCTATCACATTATATTGACAAAGCATAATGTTTTTATAATACGATTTATATCTTGTTACATTATAATGTGATAGTATATTGTTCCAACATTGAGTACACATACTTATCACACTGTCATGCAAAGTATTAAATAACAGTATAATCTCTGCGTGTCTAAACTCAAGTAGCTGATCTTCATCGAGTCCTGTAAGTCAGCTATTTCTCTGATCTGCTGTCACATCATGTCTTCATTCAAAGGCGAACGCGTTAATACGTTACTGTCACATATTTCATGTTCCTGCATTAAAACTTGTCACATTATAGCATTAAATACTTCACATTTGAATATTATATCATGTTAGAAGAACATATAAGTGAAATTGTGTAACAGGTTAAGTCTGACAGACATACTAAACATTGCAGAGAGATATCCACAAAAATAAAACCAGGAAAATATCAGTCATACCATATTTCTCCTGCATAGTACACAGGTGTGTATGATGCTGTACTATCTATTGTTTGTCCCAATTCTTTAGATAGCTGTATTGCAGATTTTTTTTTCTCTGTTTTACTATTTTTTTTCTGCAGGGAGCACCTTACATTAATTTCACTGGAGTTTTGACTGACAAACACTCATTTTCAGCCCAACAACAAGAAAGGTCAAATAAACCAGTAGTTGTTTAGCCATATTGAGACAAATATGTGTTTTCTGCTTCAGGTGGCCCGTCAGTCCCAGCTGTTAAGAGGTGTGTTTCCTGCCCTCTTCTACCCTCTGCCTGCTCCTGTCTGGGCTGATGATGTTGACAACAGGGTCAACTTTGGCATGGACATAGGTCAGTGTGTGTGCTGTTCTTCTAATGGTTTACATTCTTCTGCCTAAAAATAAAACCGTATGACTCACACACTCTTGTCTACATACCACAGGGAAAGCAAGAGGATTCTTCAAGTCGGGCGACATGGTGATTGTGGTGACAGGCTGGATTCCCGGGTCTGGTCACACCAACATCATGAGAGCAGTGAATGTCCCATAACAATTTGACCTTATCAAGACCTATATCTGACTGACACGCCGGTCTGCTGCTGTTTAGCCATCTGGGTCTTACAATGAATGAATGTAATGAAAGCCTGAGAATCAGCTTAAATGGTAACAATAAACTGTTACTGCAGCATCATCTCTGTTGTTTGAACTTGCAGTTCTATGAGTAAAAGAAAACAGGCTGCTGGAGCTGATCTCATGAATTTTGAATCTGTGCTCATTAAATGTGATAACTCCCTCCAAATAAAACTTGAATCATAAACTTAAATCGTTCACCTGTTCTTACTGGGAATGACGCTTCACTAATTGAGCCGTCAACTTCCTTCTTTTCATCTCTGACAGGGAAATCAAACATTGTCTATGTGGCTCTTTGTTGCTTATTGATATCTTTATAATGTGGAGATAAGCCTTTTATTCCCATCCACAGTCTTATCTCCATGTTGTTCTTTCTCTTCTTTTTTTAGGGGGGGGGGGGGGGGGGGTAATGATCAGCAATGGGAGATGCAAATGTGACAGAACAACACCCCTTTGTTGGCTGAGATGACCCAGATGCCCCCTCTGCACATTGTTCACAGAAAGTAATTAAATGTGCTCTTCTGTGCAGGACGAGCTCCTTGTAATTTCTCATGATGATCCTCCAAGTAATATCCTTGCTTTTCTTCTGGAGGTTTTCTTTTTCTTCTTTGGTGTATCTCCTCCTCATTTTAATACCAATGCCAAATCGTGACCCAATCTAAAATAAAGATTAACAATTGCAATAGTAAAGATATGTATTCAAAGGGATGTTGCAATGCAACATGTTAGAATTCACAATAAATCATGATGAAAAGACAATTTAGTTTGATGTGATGCAGCTTAAATTAAAATGTTGATTGCACTTTTGATTTCCCTTATATTTCAAGAAGCTACAATACATTTGCCAGAAAAAATTATTAAAAAAAAAAAGAAAAGCAAACTCAAAACTCAAAAACAGGAAGAAGGAAACCAAGAGTTTTCCAAGTCCAACTAAGAGAAATTTACTTATAAACCGTATTTCATTATTCCTCTTTATCGTTTTCGTTTTGTTTTCTTCTCATCTTTGTTAACAAGGCTCTCCTCCCTTTCCCCAAATTTAAATGAAGTTTCATCATCGCTCACTACATCACGCGCTCCTTCACTGCATTGGAGAGAGAATGACGCGCGACTCATACCTGTGAGAGATGCGTGCGTCTTGCGCTGCCCGGGCATGCGGCCTTGGGGGACGGATGATGAGGATGCGGATGCCATGGCAACAGGCCGATTAGATCCAGACCTTTATATGCACATTTATTTATTTAATATTTCATTTGCATGCGGTGTGCGCCTTTGTGGACGTGCCTGCTCGACCTCTGAGTGGAGTTGGCAGAGAAGTGATTTCAGCGGTAACTTCGTTCGCGCTGAACAGAGCGTAAAGGATCTTAAATGCTCAACAAGTTGTTTTATTCTTTTCTTTATGAAGACACTTTAAAGGCTCGTCTGCGCGCATCGATTTACCTTGGAGCAGTTTTTCCTCTTCAACATGTAGAGGCTTTCATCTTTCCTTGGTGGCGTAAAAAGGGAAAGGACACTGGCTGAAATCTGAACACAATGTCACTGAAAGTCGACAGAAGTGGAAATGATAGCGGCGGCTGAGAACACGATGTTTCAAACGTCATCTGAACAGTTGATTCTGGCATTAGTTTAGTGAAGCGCCGCCGTTACTGTCTCCTCTCTGTCTGAGCGCTTCAATCGCGGCTAGACAGGATTTCAGCGCGTCTTTCATCATTGGGCTGTAAAGGTGGCTCTCCCTCTTGGACACTGAAAATGAAAGCGTGGCGTGGACTCCGTGACAGCATAGGCTAAATTTTAGGTTAATTTGAGTTTCTGCGTTTCTCCTCGACTGTCTATTTTCTGTGTGCGTGTTTCTGGATGCTCTGTCAGAATGAATCAGTGCGCCTGGGAGTGTGAGCGCCGTGTGTGCCCATAACGTGCGTTCCTGATGTCCATTGACAACGCATCCATTCTGATACAGAAGCGTCCTTGTCATTCATCCTTGGATAGTTGCTCCCAATTCTACCAACATGCCGCCTTAAACATCTCTTATATAATGTTATATCTTAAAAAAACAAAAACAAAATTGGGTGAGGAGTCTGAACATAAAGGCTACACAACAGGACAGCGACGGCCAATGAGCGTCGAGTGCTGTTATCTACAATAGACCGGGAAACTGGTGCCAATATGACCGGCGTCGGAGCGTTGAGGGCGGCTGTGGAGAGGAGAGGGGGGGCCTCGGGCGGAGAGCAACGTTTCAAGGACGAGGAAGGAGGAATGATGCAGAAACATCTGTAAGGAAATCGAGACTCTTTAAGAAAGAGGAAAAGTGAGGCTGCTGGCGTCACACCGGCAGGGTGAAGGATTCAATGTCTGGATGGGGCCATTTCCAAGGGCACTGAGGTAAGGATGGCCACACTGCCGGAGAGACGGCGGAGGTGTGAGCTGCCAGCTCCAGGAGAATGAGTGGAAAAAGGATACTTTTCCTCCGTTTATTTTGTCTGATATTACCGCTGGCAGTGACATTCTCATATGTAGGACAATTAAGACAAGTAGACAATTTTGAATAGCTGCTTTCCTGAGAGGGTGGGAGTCAGCCTGCAGGTTACACCCCTTCCCTCCTTTTCCCTGAGTTGGGATGGATGGGGTGGTAGGAGGAGTGAGCACCCCTGGAAGCGCCGGGGGATCTGGAGGTGACAGCCTGCCCAGACGTAATGGGGGGGACTCGAAGCGGCGCAGTAAAGGCAGTTTGCCCTCTCCGGGCTACAGGCTGTCCCAGGCCTCACTGGAGGGCGAGAAGGGCTCCTTTGGGGCAGACAGTGTTTCCTCAGGTGGACGTGGCCGCCGCCTCTCCATCATGAGTTCGTCCACCAGAGATGGACTCCCCTTTCGCACAGCGGGCACCCCGACCACCCCGGTGCCCCTGCCGCTGCCACCACCGTCCTCCTCCGCCACAGCCCACCCTCCACCGCGTTCAGTGGGTTTTGCACGCGCCGCCCTCGCCTCTACCTCCTCCACCGGGACTGGAGTCATGGTGGTGGCCACAGGCGCAGAGACAACCACCACCACGGCCTGCAATACCACTGCAGCGGGGACCCCTGAGATGGTGGGTCAGTCTGGGTTGGGTGGGTTTGGCATGGGGCTGGACGGGGAGGACTACAGCAACTCAAACCAGAGCACTTTCATCCAGAGACAGTTTGGAGCCATGCTTCAGCCCGGGGTCAACAAGTTCAGCCTGCGCATGTTCGGGTCTCACAAAGCTGTGGCTCTCGAGCAGGAAAGGCTGAAATCGGCAGGAGCGTGGATCATACACCCATACAGTGACTTTAGGTATGCAGTATTTTAAACACACCCTCCACAGCATGCAACCTGTTACTCTGATGTTGGTTTGTGAAATGAGTGGCACTTGCAGCATATAAAAAAAACTGGTAATGCTTTTTTGTGATTGAAAAACGGTTCAAACACCTGAAAATTGTTCACTTTAAATAGCACACTTGAAAGATAATGATAGATGCTGAAGAAGAAGGAGGAGAAGGAAGGAAAACATGATGCGTTCATGCATTCAGCAGCATCATTTGTGGTTAATGGCTGAAATGGGGGGAGGAGAATAACTGGAAGAGGAAAAAGACACGCAAGAGGCTAAATATATAGGGCTTTTGCTCAGGGCCAAGCCGTGTAAAGGAAGTGATGCAAGGTTTGGAGGAGAGTATCTGGGGGGGGGGGGGGGGGGCAGGAGCAGATAAAAGAATCAGTATTTAATAGTCTTGAGAGAATAGAGACTGAGGATGCAGTGCTTAATCAATCAAAAAGTGACAAGGACTCGAGGACAGCCACAATTTAACAATAGGAAGAAGGCTGTAAGTATAAAAATGTGGATACTTGCAGCTTTTTATTTTCCTGAAAAAATCAGTTTCACAACTGAAGGAAAAAGAGGTGAGGAGATGCAAATTAGGAGGACAAATTTAGCCCAGAGGATTAAAATGCCATCCATGTCAATTAAGCTAAATGTTATGTGTGATTTCATGTAAGCAGAGGATGGACCCAGCACAGCTCTCCCTGCTGGTAACTTCACACATGGAATCCTATTTCCCTGTTACCTGATAACAATTAGGAACTTCTAATAGGAAGGTGAAAAATGATACCATTAGACATGAGAATTTTTGTCCTCAAGTTTAGATGGAGGCAAGTCTGTGAAGAATTTCATGAACATCCACTCGAGGCTAATTTAAATGCACCCTTACAAATCATGCCATAGACAATATCGGTCCCTGCTAAGTTACATAATAACAGACAGGACTACACCTTGATCATCAACAGACCATACTTGCTGCACATTCTTAACACGTGCAGGTGGACAGCAAAGGGAATGACTGCATACACAATCTCCGAACAGCAACAATGGATGACTTGATCCCCAAGGCTCCTGGCCCACTTTTATCTCATCAGCCACACACGGGCACACTGTCATTTTATATTGTCTGTCAATGCGAGGATTACTTCCAAGTGCTGCTTAAGGGACTGCTTACAGGTGAAATGATGAATGAGGTCAGTAAGGAAAGGAGGGAAGGGCAGATGAAGGGGTGTGTTTGGATTTATGAACCTCTATCACAGGTCCTCCTGCACTTATTGATCTTTATGGACACCTAAATATGTAAATAATCCTAATGATGCTGTTTCAGGATGACAACTGATTTCTTTTTTTAAATTACAGCCTACATGATGGTCTAAATTATGCAAGTTAAGTATTCTTTATGCATAATTTAGTCTTTTAGCTTTTTATTCAAGCACCTGTGTGGAGCGACACCTGAAGAAGAATTTGTGAGGAGACAGATGAGTTCAAAAGCACTTTAACATGTATTTTTCTAACATCAACCTTGAGGACAAGGGCTTATCAGTGTATGTGTAATGTATGCTTGTGAGAGTGTGTATTTTGAGTCTGTATTTACCAAGTCTGCCGGGGTCTGTTTCTCAAAGCAGGTTTAATGAAAACCCTGAGTTGTTTAACCCTGAAATTAAATTTGAGTTTTCCGTTTCACAAAGGTGGGTAACTCAACCGAGGGAATGACGAGTAACTCTAGCCTGTTTCACAAAGAGGGGTAACTTAAACCCTCGGTCAGTTACCATAGCAACAGACTCTTTGAAACTAACCTGGTTGGGAGCAGGTTAATGTGGAGAAACCTTGAGTTTCTCTCTGTCTCCGGCCACTTTCAGCCACACTCACTAGTTCATTTCCTCATTCATTCATTCATTCATTCAGTCAGAAGTGAGGTTTGACTGCTGCCATTTAGAATAAAAAATGTTAAAAATAAATCAGTCGGTTGGTTACAGACGTGTCCTTTTGATAAGGATTTCATAGATGAAGATGCAGAATAACTGTATGGTGAGTTAAACATTCGTCTGGAGATCCTTATTAGATCGCGGACAAAAGTTCCTTAATTTCCGGGGCGGTGATTAGCTCAGTTGGTTGAGCAGCCGCCCCATGAACAGAGTCTACAGTTCCTCAGCGCAGTTGGCCCTGGTTCGACTCTCTCTGCCCCTTTCCTGTCGCTATACACTGTCATATAAAGGCCACTAGTGCCCAAAAAATCCTTAAAAAAAAAAAAAAAAAAAAAAAAAAGTTCTTTAATTTCCTGACAGTTGTCATTTCTGGCGTTACAGTTACAGTCAATTATTTACATACACAAGCTGATCTGTCCGTACATTCGTGATATCACCAGCCTTAGGCCTACAGTATGTGACAGTTTGTGGTCCTGTTACTCTGTTTCCGAGAAATGTTTACCCTGATTACTTGGCTTTATAACTCTGTCCTGGGTATATGGTCAAGGTGCACGTCTGTCATGCGGTTACTGTATCTGGGGTTCAATCCAAGTGGCAAACTCCACTGGAAAACTGTGAGCCCACTTCCGCGTTGCACAAATATTGTAATTCTTTCCTGATCAGCTAGGGGCTGGCTCCAAAACAGAGCAAATATAGACTCCCATGTTAAAAATGCTAACTTCACAGCAGAAATAAACATGTTTACAGCCTGTTCAAAGAATCATTTTAGGTTTAATAGGTCAAGTTGACCTTCATTTTAACTGTGAGGGGGATGAATTTTTTTTATAACTCATCTGTTTAGATGTTATTTAATCTTGAAATTACACATAATTAGGGTCGTGTCCTTTTGATTGACATGCGGCAGACCGGAAGCCAGCCTGCCTGTTAGTGGCTAATAGTGGCTAACTATTAGCTCCTTGTTTGCTCTTAGTAAGGTCTCAGTCTGCAGCAAAGTAGCAAAAAGGTGGTTTTTAGTTAGCTAACAGCAAGTGCAAACATGTCTTACCTTTGTCCCGCCACTTGGGAGGCTAATCTTGGTTATCTCCTGTTAGTTTTGAGTTAGCTCGGGTGGCATTTAGCCCAGAGTACGTTCGCTGTTAATCATTTGCACAGCGGCTGCACTGTGCCCATTTAAGAATTTTCCGGGAGTGACAACACACGTGACACGGCAAGATGGTGACAGTGGAACATGCCCACTCTATTTGCTCTATTTAGATGTAACAGGATACTATGTCCATCTCTATTAACGGTCTATGGTTCAATCCCAGTTGGGACTTTTTCATGTTGCCATACGCTTTCCCCTCAAAACAGATAGGCTATTATTTATTGCACAGCGTTTTTTCACACATCGATTTTTTTTCTTTCATTGGAGATGCTGGGCATTTGAGAAATCCCACGGTTATATTTCATCTTAATGCTGCCGACAAAAGCGCTTCTCCCCCGCAGGATTGCACCTAAGTTAAATAGATAAAAAGGTTGTGACAAAAGTACAGAGTTGGATTCAAACATCAGCCCCCCAGGTGGAAGACAGGTGTTCAAACCACTTGACCAAACAGGCATCTATGCACAACCCCACCTGGAATCATACTGTCATGCTACCATTGAACAGCTCTATGACATCATTGTGATTGTACAGTAAAGGACAGTATTTAAACTTAAATTTTCTCCACGCCGTCTTTCTTTTTTACAGCAGCAGTTCAAACTCGCCATATGAGGCTTTAGAAGTTCTCTTACCATTCCATGCGATCGCAGCCCCGCCCTCACGTCTACGTTGCCATGGTGACTCGTCGAATCAGGGCTCCATTGATGCTGGCTTTTTATCATGGTAGCACACATGTAAAACTCTGAGTTGAGTCACACTGAGTTGAATAAACCAACTCAAATCTGCTGTTCTTGGACCTAAAACTCAGAGTTTCGTATCTCCAAACTGATCAATTCAGAGTTCAGGGTTACACTCAGAGTTTGTTGAACCTGCTTCGTGAAATGGACCCCTGATAAGCTTGCATTCTCTGTGCCTCATTACAAAACGTCATGTTACTGCTGCACCCATTGGAACAAAACTAAAGGCAGATGAGGGGAAGAAAGATCCCAGACGTTTTATTTGCAGGCTTTATGCAGTATCAACATCCAGTAGCCAGTTGCCATTGCACTTGTTTGTCTGCTTGTCTGGCAAGATGATGAGTGGAAACTTGCAAGGAACTGACATTTGGCCAACTGCATACAGGGAGCCAGTCACAGACCACTAAGGAGACACTTGGCCTCAATTACAGTAAAATTAGTAGTTTGACAACAGCTGAGCAGGTAGATGCAGGTCAGTTATCCTCCAGCACCTGTTCATATTCAAAGTGGAATACTGATGAGGCCATAGAGAACAGCTTTGATTGCATTTGCAATTCTTATGCGTGTGTGTGCATAAGTGAGCCTGTGCATGTTGCTAATGTGTGCATGCACATGCAGGTGCACACGCATCTCCTGACCTGTGTGCACCAAATTCACGTTGTTTAAGTAAGAATATCAGATATGTGGTTTTGTTAGGTACTTGACTTGACATGACTCATTTTTTTTCTTTCTCTAAGTTTAAGGTCTGGCATGTTTCTGTTTGGTTTCTCTCATTCACAGCTAGAGTCAGCTGTCAATATCAGAGAAATCTAGCTCAGGGAAGCTCATCAAAGTAGGCTACAGTGTTACATATTATGTTACCCGGTACATCAAATTTTACGGCTGGAAACTGTTGAAATTAGATCAACTCACATTTAAACCATTATCAATTCTCAACACCTCTTTAGAGATCCTCTTTGTTACACAATATGTGATTTTTCAGGCATTTTATTTTCTCTCAGTGGGAGTGAGAAGACAGTAAGCACATAAAAGTGCCAAACTAGACATTCAACTTGTTCTGTTAGAAGTAAAATGGTTTAATTTAGATTAGTGAGATTTTGTGAAGTTAAAGGCACTATACCTGATTTTGTGCATTTTTGAACCATGAGTGAGGAGAACCATTAAGTTTGAATGGTAGGCCCTGCCGTTGACTGTTTTTCCCAGTAAGAAAAGCTCCTTCTCTCCCTTACTCTCCTTCCACTCCTTCCACAGGAAATGAAACACACATCTCATACTCGTGCACAAGGAAACTCTCCAGAGGAAACTAGCATCTTTCAGTGAATTTACTTTTTGGTTGCAGTGTGGCTGCGTATCAGCTAAATTACATTTTCTGTCACTTAAATCCCCTGAGCAATAGATAGCATAAAAAACCATTCCTTTGATAAACTGTTATCTTACCGTAGCCACAGTTATGTATACAGAAGCACAATTATGATGTGTTATGATGTTATAGGCTACATTACAACATCCCAACCAATAAAGCTGTATAAGCTTTGACAGCAGCGGTATTGCAACTTTCCCTTCAGTGGACGCCATACTGTTCTGTTCACAAGATCTGCCGTGCACGTGCCAGGAGAGAATGCCCCTTGTTAGGAAACCGGAAGTTCTATATTAGTCAGGACCAAATTTGGGAAAAAACCCTCAGAAAATGAGGTGATAGGCATTTTTTCTTTATATATATACTTTATTAATCCCAATTAGAGAGCCAATTAGCAAATGCATTCTCTGCATTTTCACCCATCTCAGGATGAACCTGAGAGCAGTGGGCTGCTATTTAAAGCGCCCGGGGAGCAGTTGGTGAGGGGGTTAAGGACCTTGCTCAAGGGTCCACAGTGGTTCATGTGAGTGCCGTGTTGGGGACTCAAACCCGGGTCTGCTGCTCAAAAGCCAGCAACATTACCACTACGCTACCCACTCCCCATTTTGGGGTAAAAGTATTTTTTTGATTGTTCCTGTAGTATTTAGTGGTGCTGAATCCATTTCTGCCAGATGTCAAGTTGTAAACGTTACGGTTTAGTCATAATTATTGATTAATTAGCATAATGATTGATTATTCGCCCAATATTAGAAATGGCTTTAATTTTTCAAGTTGTGAATATTCTATATATAGTTGTTAGGTATCATTGTAAAGTGGACACCCAGGGCTTTTATTTAAGCCCAAAGTTGTAGCTTTCTGACAAACAAAGAGGTCGCATGACCTCTTTAAACCATAAATTTCACATATTTTCCCACAGTGTTCGCCTAAACTATATAGTTTATCCAATCCCTTTGGGATCAAGAGACATCAGGGACCCAAAAATCAACAACTGCAATACTTATAGACTCTGTCAATTCAAGAAAAGTGTAAGATACCCATACCCATACCCACCTACTTCTTTGTGAGAGCTTATTGTGAGCCTCTTTGGACCAGCATTATGTGAAAACTACCAAACCAATTGTCTAGAAATAATGATAATATTATACCTATACTTACACAGTTTCAATAATAGGCCAGAAATGTTTTCAGCATTTTTATGAATCAATAAAATTTACTGAGTGTGGCACCTAATTACAAATAAATATGAATGATAAAATCATAACAAGAGAGCATAACATATTCATACAAAAGTCACTTGACTTTTGGCACTGACAAGATGCAGATGCATGGGTTTGGCTTGCAGCCACATCGGGCTGTCTTGCATCCAGTTGCAGCCACATGTGACTAACTGTTCATGGGCATGTGGAATTGCAGGCAACATCATGAGTTCAGGAACAACTACATTGTCCTCGATCTTCCATCCCATATTTTCAGGGAATGGAAGAACTGGATGCTTTTAACAAAAGGGAGAAGATGATGGAAAGAAAGAAACACTTTAATGACTGCAACACTCATTAATGTCTTTAAAATCCATGGTAAAATGTTGCAAAGCATAGCAAACATAAATAACCTGAAATTGTAAAAGTAAAGCAATAAAATGAGCAAATAAGGCAGATAATTCAAAATTACTTGAATTTCAGAGTTATATGAATTAAAACAAAGTAGGGATGCAACAAATATTCATATTGAACCATTCAGCACAGGTGTGAGAACTGTGTATTGAATATCGAACAATACAAAATTTTCAATTTATTTGATCAACTTGTCTTCTGAAGATGAGCCCTGTGTTGAAAAGTCTGTACATCTGCGTTTAACTACTCGTTCATCTACGTTCAGGTCTGGTGTTTGGAACTGCTTTTGGTTTTCATGGTAAATTGACCCCAATAGTAAGCTGTTGTGGACAAAAGCTTAACGGCTAAAATAGGAATGAAAAAAACATTTGGATAGAAAAAATGTTGAACCGTGACACCAAACTATTGAACCGAACTGAACCCTGAATGTTTTCTATCATTGCACCCCTACAACAAAGAGGTTCTGTGTTTTAGGAGCAGGGAAATTAAAATTATTTGAAATTCCCATAATAATCAGATCATTTAAGAATGCATATTGTATTGCTTTTATATATGAAAAGTACTATATAAATAAAGTTCGATGGCAGGTGTCTTCCAAAAGCTGAGAGAAATATGATAAACCTCGTGGTTACTGGCTAGGACAAAAGGGAAAGCTGATCTGCTTTTACAGAAAATGTTTATTTTTCTTTAATGTTTACTTTTCTGTGTTTGCACAGTTTCGTCTATTTTGACTTTAAGTTTACTGCATGCACAGAGGAGTAGCTGGAGACATGGCAAAGAGTCCCGGTAACACAAGCAAATGCTAAATGGTTTCGAATCACTGATTTTATCTTGATGAGGAGCTATATCTGTGTTTCAAAAATAAATTTTCAAACATCAAAATTGAAATGTGGTGAAAATGATGTCATACTGGAAGACGTTTCAAAGGTTACACCAAATGGAAACATTAAAAGCCAAGTAATGTTATATCAGCACATTTCTAAGAATACATACATTACACAGCTGTACACGAATCAGAAGGTTAGCAGTTGTGTCATTTGTAATTAGTTGCCACACAGTTGAATGATATAGATTTATAAAAATGGATGAAAACATTTCTGGCCTATTATTGAAATTGTGTAAGTATAGGTATAATATTATCATCATGTCTAGACAAATGGTTTGGTAGTTTTCACATAATGCTGGTCCAAGGAATGAATGAGGGTGAATTGTCCTGAGCAGGTGACCTCTATTTTAAGGCTCACAATAACCTTTCACAAAAAAAAAACAGTATGGGTGTCTTCTACTTTTCCTGAATTGGCAGAGTCTATCAAGGATTGCAGTTGTTGATTGTTGGGTCCCTGATGTCCCTTGATCCCACAGGGACTAAATAAACCATATAGTTTAGGCGAAAATTGTCGGAAAAAAAATGTATGATTTAAAAGGTCATGTGACCTCTGTGTTTGTGAGAAAGCTACAACTTTGGGCTTAAATAAAAGCCCTGGATGTCCCATTTACAATGATAATGACCATACAGTTGGTACTGAGAGTATTCAGACCCCTTTAAACTTTGAACTTTTTGATTAATTGCAGCCATTTGCCAAAATCAAAAAAGTTAATTTTATTTCTCATTATTTTACACTCAGCACCCCATCTTGACAGAAAAAATGAGAAATGTAGAAATTTTTGCAAATTTATTAAAAAAGAAAAACTGAAGTATCACATGGTCATAAGTATTCAGACCCTTTGCTCAGTTTTAAGTAGAAGCACCATTTTGAGCAACTACAGCCATGAGTCTTCTTGGAAATGATGCAACAAGTGTTTCACACCTGGATTTGGGGATCTTCTGCCATTCTTCCCTGCAGATCCTCTCCAGTTCTGTCAGGTTGGATGGTGAATGGTGGTGGACAGCCATTTTCAGGTCTCTCCAGAGATGCTCAATTGGGTTTAAGTCAGGGCTCTGGCTGGGCCAGTCAAGAATGGTCCCACAGTTGTTCCAAAGCCACTCCTTAGTTATTTTAGCTGTGTGCTGAGGGTCATTGTCTTGTTGGAAGGTGAACCTTCGGCCCAGTCTGAGGTCCTGAGCACTTGGAAGAGGTTTCCGGTTCTCTGTCTTGGCCGCATTTCTTTCCTTCAACTGCAACCAGTCGTCCTGTCCCTGCGCTGAAAACACACCCATAGCATGATGCTGCCACCACCATGTTTCACTGTTGGGATGGTTGGGAGGTGATGAGCAGTGCCTGCATTCTCCACATACCATGTTTAGTTTGGTTGGAGAGTTTAGTGGGGCAAGGTTTTGGACTTGCAGGTTTATATGTGCACTGCTTGCATAAGCCCCAACTGGTGGAGGGCTGCAATGATAGTTGACTTTGTCGAACTTTCTCCCATCTCCCTACTGAATCTCTGGAGCTCAGCCACAGTGATCTTTGCATTCTTCTTTACCTCTCTCACCAAGGCTCTTCTCCCACGATTGTTCAGTTTGGCTGGACGGCCGGGTCTAGGAATAGTTCTGGTCGTCCCAAACTTCTTCCATTTAAGGACTATGGAGGCCACGGGGCTCTTAGGAACCTTTAGGTGCTGCAGAAATTCTTTTGTAACCTTGTCCAGATCTGTGCCACAATTCTGTCTCTGAGCTCCTTGGGCAGTTCCTTCGACCTCATGGTCCTCATTTGCTCCGACATGCACTGGTGAGCTGTAAGGTCTTAAATAGAAAGGTGTGTGCCTTTCCTAATCAAGTCTAAGCTGGACTCCAATGAAGGAGTAGAACCATCTCAAGGAGGATCAGAAGAAATGGGCAGCCTGTGAGTTAAATATGAGTGTCACTGCAAAGGGTCCGAATACTTATGACCATGCGATATTTCAGTTTTTCTTTTTTAATAAATTTGCAAAAATTTCTACATTTCTATTTTTTTCTGTCAAGACGGGGTGCTGAGTGTACAATAATGAGAATTAAAATGAACTTTTTTGATTTTGGCAAATGGCTGCAATGAAACAAAAAGTGAAAAGTTTAAAGGGGTATGAATACTTTCCGTACTAACCGTATATAGAATATTCACAACTTGGAAAATCATAGCCATTTCTAATATTGGGCGAATAATCAATCATCATGCTAAATAATCAATAATTATGACTGAACCATAACTTTTACAACTTGACATCCAGCAGAAATGGATTCAGCGCCAATAAATACTCTGAAACAACCAAGAAAACACTTTTACCCCAAAATGCCCACAGGGTTCCACAATCCTGAAGTTATAGCCCTGACTTTAAAATTCACCCCCATTGGCAGAGAATCTGCTTGAAGGATTTCAAGATGTTCACGTCCAGCTAGAAGTTGTCCCAGACTTTTTCTTGAACCCATGATCCAAAGTGCGTTAACAGTAAACTGGTGACACATATAGTGTTACACCATATTTGGTCCCACCGTGTTGTGGCATCACTTAGTAGGAACTTGATTTGCTTGGTCCAAGCCATCAGCAGGCAATGTAGCTATGTTGCTCTTGGGTTCTTCACTGACTTGCTTACAGTGGTGAGTCCCTATGCAGATGTGTGCTTTTGCTTTTACAGTTTGGTTTTGGTGCCAGCAGCATTGCCTCTCAGGGGCAATCTGGAGGCTCCATCTTCTGCAGCAGATCAAGGTCGACAGGCTCTGTGAAATATGTTGGACTTCCAGGCTTACAAATCTCATTCATTGGATAGATTTTGTACTTGTGTTGCACTCCTTGACTGATAGCTGGTGGAACCACAGAAATGAGTTAATGAAGATTTATTAAAATTTCTCTTTTCTTTTTGTAACAAAAAACTGAGAATATGTTCAAGCTTCAAATTGATACTTAAAAGAAAGCAATTTAAGGGGGTATGACACAGAAACTGCTAACAAGTCATCTACACTGTAAGAACAGTTTTTAGTTATATCCAATATGTTTTCTGGTGTGAGGCAGGCTGGAACAATTGAAATGTTATTATTATCCATAATTTTGCCTGTCAATTTCTCAATGAACTCATTGAGCAAACTTTAGAACAAAAAAATAGCAAGCAAATTTGCTCGAAAATCTGTGTATAGAAGGAAAATCCTCATGACTTTTGTCCCAGCAACTCTAAACCTCCAAATATTTAGTGTAATTTTACTGTCTACAGATATGAAAAGTACTGAGGGGACATACACAAGTAAGGCATGATGCGATTTACTTTTTTGTTCCCTATGATAAGATTTAAGGTCAGGAATAAATCTCCATCTCTGTTACAGCAAGCGCTATTTGTTTGTGTATTGCAGTAAATAATCCCTGTATTTATTGCCAGTGCTTATGAAGTGATGCATCTGTCAGCATAAGTGACAAAGTCTGAGAGGAGAGGGTGTGTGTATGGCAGAGTGATGACTCATGCATGCTTAATCTTCATCAGTCTGGTGGTAGCATCACACCATGAGACTGTGTTACTAAATTAGCACTCATTGCTATCGACCACAGGGGCTTGAGTGTAGTTTCCCAGGATAAGAGAGAGTGAATGTATAGATGAGAAAGAGCATCAGAGAATAATCAAGTAATGGTAATGGATGAGGGGATTAGAAGAGAGAAAAACGAGACGACAAGAATCATCTTGAGGTGATTAGATCAGCTCCTCTGTCATACTTTACTCATTTCCAGCATCCAAATGACTGATTTACAGCTTTTTGGTGGAATTGCAGGGTGATGTTGTCCTCCAGCATGAGATACAGATTGATTCCCAAGGTTACTGATGCCCTGCTTCCCTCTGTCACTTGTTGTCTTTTTCCCAGTTGTTTTATTTTATGAGAAATGATGTGTTATATGATGACAATGGATTTTCCAAGGATGAAACTGTCCAGATGGAACTATTAATTTCCATCACTGCATGTTTTCCTGGATCATAAGCTTTAATAGTTAGCAGGGAGGTTATTTAGAGGGAGGAAAAAATCACAACAGGATATTAAGAAAAATGCCCTCACATAAAGTCTTTTGTAGTCTCTATTGAACTCTTAAATCCTGAATTTAATTAATTTTATCTAAATTTTTAACAAAAATTGTAGGTTTTGGAAAATGAAAGCACTCTCCATGTGCATATGGTTTCTAGGATCCAGCCTTCCTGGAAGATAACCTGTCTCCAACCCTTTAATCCTTGAGAGTTCCCTGCTCTTAATTTTGCCCCTAAACTTCATTGAAACTTCATTCTGAATTACAGAAATAGTCCCTCAGTTTATGTTCTGTCCATCAAAGTTAAAAGCCCACATGTGCAGGCAGTAGAGTAGTAGTTGATTCTGGAGCAGATGCTCTTTCCAGCTATTGGGGGGTAAAGTTTTGCCACTACAACTAGAAGTCTATGAGGTGCAACAAAGACATGACAGCAAAGTAAAATCTAGATGACAGGTCATCATCTCCACTCTGACTACGGCCCAATAACAAGCCCTGATAATATCATCACAAGGGCAGCTGACATGAGATTAGAAATCATCATTAATTTGATTACTTGGAGTGACAAATTAACCTCTGGGAGTCTACTGGAAGCTGTGGCTGCAGTGTGTGTTGCTAAACCTGACAGGACTATCATCGTGTATTGTTTGAAACTCAAGAAAATCATTCAAAATAAAGAAAAACTGGAATTCCTCCACACACACACATTTCAAACATATAAAAATAACACAAGAAAATATAAATAAATTCATTCTAAAGAACACACCTCAGACTTTTAGTTGATTTAAACTTTAAAACGGTACAAAGGATGAGTAAATTTCCATCCTATTTTTCTAGATTTTACTGGGACCTGCTGATGTTACTGTTGATGATGGGCAACTTAATCGTCCTGCCAGTGGGCATCACCTTCTTTCGAGACGAGAACACCCCTTCTTGGATCATCTTCAACGTGGTCTCTGACACCCTCTTTATGGTGGACTTGGTTCTCAACTTCAGAACTGGCATTGTCAAGGAAGACAGCACAGAGATATTGCTTGATCCCAGGTCAGTAGAAGCCTGTGTGTGTGCTGGTGTGTGGGACTACTGCATTTCTGTGTGGTCTATGATATGAACACAGCAACCCCGCTGCCATATATCTAAATGATCTTTTCTGGCCATCTGTTGGGTGTCTGTTCAAACAAATCTTTATGCGAGACGTGGAAAGGTGACGTAATGCAGCTTTGTTCGGGCTCCAGTGTGTTGCTAATGAATATTGATGAGACGTGTCTCATGCCAGGCGAATGTTGGACTCACTTCCACAAAGCTACACTGCCAAATGAAGCATGTCACTAGTGTTCCATCTTCCTCAACTCAGGGCGATCCGCCAGAACTACCTGAAGAGCTGGTTCCTTGTGGACTTTGTGTCATCTATCCCAGTGGATTACATCTTCCTGATGGTGGACAGTCTGGACTCGGAGGTCTACAGGACTGCAAGAGCACTGCGCATAGTCCGTTTTACCAAAATCCTGAGCTTGCTTCGGCTGCTTCGCCTGTCCAGGCTCATCCGCTACATCCATCAATGGGAGGAGGTGAGAGGCATGGACAAAGGCATGACTCATCAAAATTGCATTTTTTTGTCACAGTGTTTTAAACAAACAAGGTTAAATTCACATTTTTATTAGACCCTCTTCTTCATTTTTTCTGCATTACTTCCCATCAGATCTTCCATATGACCTATGACCTTGCCAGTGCCATGGTGAGGATTGTAAATCTGATTGGTATGATGCTGCTACTGTGCCACTGGGATGGCTGTCTCCAGTTTCTGGTCCCCATGCTGCAGGACTTTCCTCCTGACTGCTGGGTTTCTAAGAACCTGATGGTGGTAAGTCTCCATTGGGGAGTTTTAATTCAAGCATGTTATTTTTAGTGCCTCAGTGTGGAAGATTTTATTGTTAGATGAACAAAGCAGGGCATTCAGGCTGAGTTGAATGAACCGCACAAAGCGCTATCTGGGCTTGTTTGAGCAGCGGGCAGAATATTTATTTCAGATGAAGGCAGAGCAGAGACTGAAAGGAGCTGGTTTTGACTGAGTGTGTACAGTGTGGCTGTTTATCAGATATGACATGCCTCATCTGTGTTAATTGGCTCATGCAGCAACATGTCTGACTGGAATAAGATCGTCATTAAAGATAAAAAAGATTCTTTAATTAAAAACCTCAACAGAGATCAGGTGGAGGTGTGAGTGCATGCAAACAGTGGAAAGCTTATTCCATGGATGCAGAGGCTCGCTTGCATTAACAGCTGACTCATGTCTCACTGGTTGCCATGAAAGCCTGTTGCTACGCAGACTGATGCTGGGATTTTCCCCAGAGAAAGTCCCCTTATCCGCTGCACCATTAGCATCTTGGGATAATTGGACTCACATTAAACAATAGGCACACACACGTAGATGGGGTTCTATGTACTTTCAGTAGCTTTTATTTTCCTGAGTGTTCTCTGCGTTCTGCAGCTCCAGAGTTTTGCTTTGTTAGAAATCAGAGTAGACTTTGGCACTCAAATTGCTCTGCTACTACAGTAGTTGTTATGATCTCAGCTGTATTTTCTGAGGCGTTGTCCCTCAGTGTCACTGAGAGGGAAAGCTCCTGTAGCACGACTAAATTAAGAACCAATTCAATAACCATGTGCCTTAGTAATTACCACTTTGAACACGTTTCTGTCTGTGTTCCACTCACAGAATGACACATGGGGCGTGCAGTACTCCTATGCTCTGTTCAAAGCCATGAGCCACATGTTGTGTATTGGGTATGGTGCCCAGGCTCCAGAGGGGATGACTGATGTTTGGCTCACCATGCTCAGTATGATCGTAGGCGCCACCTGCTACGCCATGTTCATCGGCCACGCCACTGCTCTCATACAGTCACTGGACTCTTCACGTCGACAGTACCAGGAGAAGGTGAAACATGACTCTCATCCATCTGTTGCTATTTGCATCTATCACCTTATATTTGCAGTAGCAAAGACATGATCCATCTGGTTCTGCCACTAACCATTATTTTGAGCTTTTGGTTATTTTTTTGTTAACTGACCCATTCATTTTTATAATTTGACAGAGTTCAAAATCCTTGAATACAAAAGTTCTGAAATTGCAAAGCTATGCATCAGAAAGACGGTAAGTCATCAGATTTTAGAGGCTGAAACAAATTAATATTTGACTTTCTTTTTATTTGTATAAGTCCATTAGGATAAAATTATCATTAAGATAGAACAAAGTGTGAAACATATCTGATCCACTCATAATCATCCCTGAACAAAGACCTCTGATGGTGTTCCTGGGAACTGTTGCAGCCACTCTCCCAATATGGAGGTCACATCCCTGAGTGCACCATCTATCACTGGCACCACTTTTGCCTTCACTCCCTAAAACTTTTAATCTTTTTCTTCCTAGCCCATGGTATTGTACCAGCTTCGTGATGTTTCAGTTGTTCAGAATATCTCTCACTACACCCTTCCTCTGTAATTTGTTGACATAATGGCACAATGTACAGTTGCTTTGCCATTACCAGTTCATCATTCTGGATCTGGAAGTCCAGGCTTTTATTTGTCATTCTTCACCATTTTCAGTGGAGTTCTGGCCCAGGCCCAGTACAAATGTTCCACCAAACTATTCCAGCCACTTGGTCTCTTCTGCTCTTGTCTGTCTCTGTGCGGTCTTTCACAGGAAAGACCTTCTCAATATCAGCTACCATTTCAATCTGCCAGTGGTAGGCTACATACTATGCAGGAGCTTGTGATGATTTCTCCTCTTCAGGATGTTCACCAACTAATGTTTTGACAAGATGTCAGATCAGATTTTAGAAATAAAGATAAAAATCTGACATTTCTAAAACAAAAGTTCAACTAAGGAAACATACAGATGGATTTAGAGGTCAAAATGATGAATAAATTCAGACTTCAGACCACAAATGCAAAAAGATGTAAATCAAGCTCTAGACTGTAAATATTGAGAAAAAAAATCTTTTATTCACTTGTTCTTTACACACTCTAATCAAAATAACTTCTTATTTGCAGCATTTAAATACC
Organism: Atherinomorus stipes; assembly: GCA_023101725.1. Lineage (NCBI taxonomy): Eukaryota > Metazoa > Chordata > Actinopteri > Atheriniformes > Atherinidae > Atherinomorus > Atherinomorus stipes. The sequence goes on from JALJCO010009054.1 coordinate 271,111, forward strand.
TGATAACGTGTATGTACGTTGAGTGTACAGAATTTCTTGGAACAATCCAGTGCCTTTAAAAGCCTCCTCAGCACTGCCATGAAAACAGCATTCATGGTGTGTGCACACATTTCTGCTTACCCTCTATGAAGCGAGTCACATTTGTGGATGTGAAAATCACATTTTAACAATACACCCTGCCGTGTAGATGATGGTTTTATGTCCTACAATATCTGCTTCTCAGTGTAAACTGTTGACTTTCTCTTGTAAATGGCAGTAGTGAAAGGGTAGATTAGAAAGTAATATAAGAATCACAAAAAATACCACTGCTCAAAAAATAAATAAAAGGGAACACTTAACACATCTTAGATCTCAATCAATGAAATATTGCAGTTGAAAATCTTCATTCAATGTAGAATTTAAGAACAAAATAACATAAAAATGATCAATGTACAGATCTGGGCATGAAAAAGTTCCCTTTCTGCCGACTGCCAGCCACTTACCAGCGACTTGTCTGCTAATTCATTCGCACAGAAAAATGCCTGTGTGCCCAGGGGAAATGATTTCAGAGCATAAATGAATGCCTGGAACAAGGACGTTTCCACATGCCAAGTTTGGACACCGTACGTGATGACGTATGATCAGGACCAATCGTTCAGCCAGTGATAGTGCAGTAAGAGTGCACTATTACTGCACCACTTCTGGCAGAAAAAGGAAAAACTTTTTCATGCCCATATCTGTAAATCAAAATTATCGTCTCATGGAAGTCTGGATTCAGAACCATACTCAAAATAATTGGAAAAGGCTGATCCAACATCCGCAAAATTTCCTCAAGACAAGTCAAAATGATGTTCCGTAGATGTTCTCCTGAGGGATAGCCTCCTAGACTTGGATTAAAGCATCGGTCAGCTCCTGGACAGTCTGTGGTGCAACATGGCGTTGGTGGATGGAACTAGACATGATGTCCTTGATGTGCTCAGTTGGCATTAGGTCTGGGGAACGGGCAGGCCAGTTCATACTGTAGCATCAATGCCTTCATCATGGAGGAATTGTAGATACACTTAAGCCACTTGAGGCCTGGCATTGTCATGCCTTAGAAGGAACCCAAGGACCGCTGCACCAGCATATGGTCTCACAATGGGTCTGAGGATCTCATCTCGGTACTTTAAGGTGTCATAACCTGGTATTTTACATACACAATCCTTCTTAAATTAACTTCAAATTCATTTTTAATAATAATTGAGTGGGAGGAAAATGTAATACTCATTTTTAACTCTTTTCATTCACTTCACTTTCTTTTTTCTTGCGAGGGTAAGCACAAGAATTTGACAGTCACAAGGCCGAAAATCACAAACCAAAACAAACTTTACTCAGGATGGACAGAGCAAAGAAAAATGATGTCCCAACAGAGAAAAAGGGGAGGATTTTCAGATGATGACTTTTAATGGCAATCAGGGTACCTCTGGCTAGCACAAGGAAGGCTGTGTGGCCATCTAAAGAAATGCCTCCATACACCATTACTGACCCACTGCCAAACCAGTCATGCTGGAGGATGTTGCAAGCAGCATAACGTTCTTCACTGCATCTCCAGACTCTGTCATGTCTGTCACATGGTGCTCAGTGTGAACCTGTTCTCATCTGTGAAGAGCACAGGGGGCCACTGGTGAATCTGCTAATATTGGTGTTCTCTGGCAAATGCCAATCACCCTGCACGGTGTTGAGCTCTAAGAACAGGCCCAATTTGTGGACATCAGGTCCTCATAACATCCTCATGGAGTCAGTTTCTGAAGTGGGGCAGAAACATGAACATTAGGGGCCCGTTGGAAGTCATTTTGCAGGGCTCTGGCACTGCTCCTCTTGCAAGTGTGATATACTTGAAGTGACATTGTATTAAGTGTTCCCTTAATTTTTTTTGAGCAGTGTATATTAGTTTCTCACAGAGACGTTGCTTACTTTAAAGGATCAAGAGTTGGGAATGAGTGGACTAAATAGTTCTTTCAACAAGTTTCTATTCAAACCAAAATGATTGCCATCTGTTTTAAAGGAAATGTAGTTTATGTTGTTTCCTCTCTCAACTGAATGAGTTTTTATGTGTTTTTGTTATTGCAGTACAAGCAGGTGGAGCAGTATATGTCCTTCCATAAGCTTCCTGCAGATATGCGGCAAAAGATTCATGAATATTATGAACATCGCTTCCAAGGAAAGATGTTTGATGAAGAGAACATCCTAGGAGAACTTAGTGAGCCTCTGAAAGAGGTAATATATTCACCGCCACCAACTGTGTTTCTCCCTCTGGTAAATCTCTTTGACTTCCATTCCCCTCTTGTCTCATTTTTCTTCCTTCTCATTTAGGAGATAGTCAGCTTTAACTGCCGGAGCCTGGTGGCGAACATGCCACTCTTTGCCAATGCTGATCCCAACTTTGTGACCGCTGTGCTGACTAAGCTCCGCTTTGAGGTGTTTCAGCCATCTGACTTCATTATTCGTGAAGGCACTGTTGGGCGCAAAATGTATTTTATCCAGCATGGACGAGTTAGTGTGCTGACCCGTGGCAACAAGGAAACCAAGCTGAGTGATGGGTCTTACTTTGGGGGTGAGGATATTTTATTGTTTAAGGGGTTAAAAGGGTTCTTTTCACAGATGCTGTGGGTTTAATTTGACCCATAGATTAATTTATTTTCTTTTCCTGTTCTGCTACTGCCATCATCTCTCATTGTTTTATCAGAGATCTGTTTGTTGACTCGTGGACGGAGGACAGCCAGCGTCCGTGCAGACACATATTGCCGTTTGTACTCTCTCAGCGTGGACAGCTTTAACGAGGTTCTGGAGGAACATCCAATGATGCGGCGTGCCTTTGAAACTGTAGCTGTTGACCGTTTGGACCGTATTGGTAACACAAGTTTCTGATTGCTTAATTTGTCCCACCGTCTTATTTGTGCTTATTTTCAGATTCAACAATTTCAAATAGTCTCCATCTTTGAAATAATTTATCAGGTAGTCTTAAGAAATAAAGTGATTTTGTGTGTTTTGTGATCATGTTTTCTGATTTTCTCCTTTATAGGCAGAAAAAACTCGATGCTCCTGCGAAAATCTTCCCAGGGAGGTTCTCTGGGGGGCAGTATGGGCCGTGGTGGAGGCCGGGGTGGAGGGGGTCCGGGAGCTGGAGGTGGCCTTACAGCGGGTGGTCTGGGTTCCTGTGACAGTATGTTGGTGCAGCAGATTGTTAAACACGACAGCATGCCAGCCATGCAGGATGCCATCGCGGCTGCCGCGGCAGGAAGAGGTGGAGTGATGGGAGGGAGTGGCACAGTGTCCCCTCGACCACGCCCTGTCATCTGGGCACCGCTGGTCCACGCTCCCCTGCAGACTGCAGCTGCCACCAGTAATGTAGCCATCGCCCTCATGCACCAGCAGCAGCAGCAACAACAGCAGCTCCAGCAGCTGCAGCAGCAGCATGCTCTAGGAGGGGCTTTCTTCCTGCCTTCCCCTCTGATCTCTCCATCTCCGTCCTCTTCGTTTCCTCTTTCTCCTCCTCGTGCTCCTGTGCTACAGCCCCTTCGCCCCTCTGTGAGCTCCCTCATTGGGATGATGGCGATGGGAGGAATGAGTGGTTTATCACCAAGAGGATTTCCTGCCTCCCCATCAAGCATTGGCCCTCTAGGTGGCATGACATCACCTCCGATTGCTAAAACACCATCCACTCCAGCTTCTGCTGTCCCAACTTCCGTACAACAAGGAAGGACTCTTTATTGCAGCCCACGCTTTCAAGCTGATCATCCCTCAGTGACTGCTGGAGCACCTGGAACCCCAACAGGGGGAGGGCCAGCTCCATCACTGCACAAAGTACCAACCACCAACCCCACTGCCTCTTCCAGTTGCCCATCTGATGGCAACACTGGCCCACAGGGTGCAAAAGAGGCTTTATTACGTCATGGCGGTAATAGCTGTCAGGGTCTGCCGGCATTGGGCAGACTGACCCAGGAGGCCAGGCTGCTGTCAGCCTCACAACCTACTCTGCCTCACCGTTCCTGGGCTGGTGTGCAGCCTCATCCTCCTCTCCATCGGAAGGCATCTGGTGGTAATTTGTTGGCGGCTCCTTTCCTGGCAGGGCAGTTAGCTAGGGGAGGCAGTGCAGGAATGCTCACCTCCAATCCTCCATTACAGTTGGTGACGAATATACCTTTTACTGCACAAGCACAAGCCAATATTCCCATCCAGCCCACAATAACACAGGCTGTCTCTCCAAACACAGCCACATACACACAATCTACAGCTCACGCTGCCTCTGTACCCACATCTGCACATGTGCCCTCCACAGCTTCTATGCCATCTTCCTCCCCTCCGAAGCAGACCCCACTCTCCTCCGCCACCGCATCACCTGCCCCAACTCCTTCATCTCCTACAGCCGTTTTCTCCCAGACACCTCGCCCAAAGCCAGTCCCAACAACTCCATCTCGCTCCTCCTCCCCTCCTCCCTGCCCCACCCCACCATCAGCAGGAGCAAGCCCACTATCGACCCCCCGTCCCAAACCAATTCTTACACCCTCTCCCCGCTCTTCCTCCCCGTCTCCCTCTCCGTCCTCCACACCACCCCCATCCTCTGTTTCTACCCCAGTTCCTTTGCCTCAACCTCATTGTCCCAAGTCATCTCTTAGATCCTCTTCTCCCCCATCCTCTTTGCTCACCTCCTCCCCACCCCATCCCCAGAGCCCCAGATCCAAGGCATCCAACACACTTCCATCTGCTTCTCTGTTGCCTGGCTCCAGTCCTGCCCTGACCCCAGTCCCTTTACCAATACCAACTCCCACTCAGACAACTCGTACTCGACCTTCTACTCCTTCCCAAACTCCTACTCAAACCGTCACAACAGTGACTCCGACTCAGACATCCTCCCTATCTCCTGTCCTTACCCCATCTGGGATTTCCCCAAGTAAATCCCAGAGTCAAACACCTTGTCCCCAGCCTTCTGTCTCCACCTCAAGCCAGGCCCCAAAACAAGCCTCATCTCTCGCCCCAGTTCAAACTGCTTCTACCCCAACACCTGTTAGCACCAGCTCTCCAGCTAAAATAACTTTCTCTGTCCATCCTGTGAAGCAAACCTCTGCTGTTTTTACTCAAAGCCCCACATCAGGCTTGAGCCATATCAGACAAATTGCATCAGCATCCTCATTCTCATCCTCATCCTCAACAACTCTATGCCCTGGTTTCACAAACCCTTCCTCTCTTCCTCTCTCTTCCTCAGTCACCACCACCACTTCTTCTTCTGCTCAGTCTGTCACTGTTCCATCCCCAAAACAAACCTCAGCATCTGCCCCTACCAGCTCCCAGAAACTCAACACACCCTCTGTCCCTGTCCAGACCTCTCAGGCACCCACCACTACACCCAGCCAAACAGCTAATGCAGCCACCCCTGCCAACTCCACATCCCCTAAAGGTGGGAAAAAGGACCCTCAGCTGTCACTCACCAGAAAAGACTCAGAGGGACTGAGGCACAAACTACCTGCTAACATGTAAGAAAAAAAGAAGACAAAAATTTTGTGAAGGACATCGTGTCGCAGCCGGTGATGGTTACCCGAGCCTGGATATGCAGATTTATGTCAGAGTTGGCACCAGGCAGCTGATGGTTTAATGTGGACAGATCCATCTTGTTTGCATTTACTCTACAGTAGGATGTGATTGTCTTAGAACATCAGGTGTTCATGTGACTCTTAGCCAAGACATCAATCAAGAAGAGAGACTTACTGTAATGGATCTATTGTGTGGGTGGCACTTGCTAGGGCAAAGTCTAATAAACATCCAAATGTATACATACATATCTGTGTTAGTGATTGTCGGAGCAAGCAGGGAAGCTGAAGTGGAAATATGCTGCACTATATAGTTTGTAAACAGAAAAACTGGGTGGAAGTAATGGCTTGGAGTGTTAAAAGTGATGAAAACAGCAATACTTGATGCATTTTATTCTGTCAAGACAGGAAGTAACCCTGATTAACAATGAAGTGGCAATGATAATAAATGTTAAAAGACAGTAATCAGGTTGCTGTAGTGAAGGAAGTCCACTGTGACATCATAATACAGGCAATAGAGCAGACACCTCCTGGTTTCCAGCTCCAACTCCCTCTTGCCTCCCATTTTACACCGAAGTGTAATATTTTCTCATCACAATAAAAGTAATTATGATGATGTTACATTTAAGAAAAAAAAAACTCACTGTAAAGTTGATACACATATGAATTTGAATTAATAGGAGAAATCCATTGGTAGTTTTGTTGTCCCAGGTGTTTGGTGTTTAGTTTTTGAACAATACAAACATTTTAAAACCTACACGTTCACTTTGACAGCTTCTGTAAATTGTGTTTTTTGTGACACACAATAATGATCTACTGTGCACTGTGGCTCACATGACTTTGTTCCACCCAGCTCCCCGTATTGTAAATACGTGCCTCACTGTGGATCTGGTGTATGCTTCCTCACCCCTCTGCTTCTTTCTTTCATCTCTCGTCTGTCTAGCTGCCTTTCATCTGATTTCGCAGCTCTGGCTGCTAACTGTTTCTTTGACACCCGCAGACTCTCTCCCTTTCTCTCGGTTTGCCCAACACTTGGCTCTCTGCTGCCATCAGCCTCATGTTCAACTGGCGGTCTCCTCCTTCTGTCCCCTATGACCCTGTTTCAGCAGCATTTCCAGTGATGTTTGATGTTTTCTGTGGGTAGCAACAAGACATTTCTGTCTTAACCCCCAATACCATGTTGCCTAGACTATATATTTAAAGACCAAATGTTTTATTTTTATTTATCACAGCTTTAGCTTTTGAAAAGAAAAAAAAGAGCTGCTAATGTAGACAAAATTATGATCTTGAGTGTGGCAATGAAGGTTATGTTTGTGATGATGAGGATGTTGCTAAGAAAGTGACATTGATGATTATGTACATCTGGATGTAAGAATAAAGTGGATTTAGATATCAGTGTCTGACATAAGATTGTTTGTCTACCAGCATGCAGCCAACAGCACAGTTAATGATTTGTATTTCTGTAAGGTTTAGGTTGAATTAAACGGTTTAACTTTCAATTTAGATCAAATTTATATCAGATAATTATAACTACTGTTGATCAAGCATTTACAGTACACTCTTCATAAATGCCCTTCCTTGTGCTTAAAAAAACAAAAGCAATCCAACACCTGCATCTTTGCACCAAATTCTGTTCGATCGGTGGAATTCATAAATGCTTTTAATCAGAAAGATGAATGAATTCAGAATTTAGCTCTTTTTTTAACCCTTAAAGCAACCTTTACCGATGTTGCATTCTTACACTATTTTTCTAACAGGGTAAAATGCTATTAATGAGGCAATGGAACACTAAAATACAAGACAGACCCACCATTAATCAAAATGAAATATTATTCCAATCTCTAAATATTCAATGAAAACTCCAACCAATCCTTGAAGTGGGGTGCACCTCTAGGATTGTCCAACAGACCTGCCTGTCAGACCTTTGATTCTGCATTGGGAGGTGGAGGAAATGAAGGGGTGTGTCTTAGGAGTGAGGCGGGACTGTTCATATTCAAATAATCTTGCTGTGCTTTCTGAAATGCACGATCGGTAAAGGTTGCTTTAAGCAAGGTGCATAATGGACAATAAATGATTTTCCACATGAATGAGGACGTTGTTTTGGAAAGACGTTGCTGACTTGCACTTGGTTCTGTGAGCCAGGATGAATACCCTCATCTTTCTTCTGCACATCTCAGACAGATCTGGCTACAAACCAAACCTGAGTTCACAATTAGAATTTGAACTTTTTGTGCTCAATTAATTCCTCCCTTTGGCTCTCTAACTTGGACACAGCCCTTCATTTTGTAGAGTGAATGTGCATCTTTTCTTTAAAGGGACACTGTGTAATCGGGAGCAGCTCCCTCGTACTTTTCATGCTGCATTTGCGTGAAACCGGGCAGACCGACGACAGCCGATGCATGTAAAGTTATCACCAGCCTCTATGTGAAGACGTGGTCCGTCAGTTACAGTGACATCAGTCCACATCTGTTCGGTTGTCATGGCGATGTCGTATTGTTTTCCCTGACCCATGTTTTACCGTCTTTCGCTCGGCTTTATTGATTAAAATAACATCTGGTTTGTTACTAACGGCCGTCTGCCCGACTGCACGTGAACCCAGCGTCAGTGAGACGCTAGTCTCTCCCCTCTGCAGCGCGGTGACTTTTCAAAGGCATTACCTCGAACTGAGCTGAAAACTCCGGTGTGTCCGGTGAGTTTCTGTGTTTTCCTACCGTCACACTTCTCCCGAACGCAAAAACATGGCGATACGACATGGCAGCCTCCACCGAGCCGACCCGCTCGATGTGTAAATGAATGATACAAACGGCAAATTTAGAACTTAGAGGAGCACTTCAGTTTGTTGATGGGAGTGATTACTGATTAATGAAAAAACACTTTTGAACCAAATAATCAGTTTTTGTGAATAAAACACAGGAGAACTTACACAATATCCCTTTAAGGTTTCTTTAAGATCAAGTATATCATACAGGCATTTGAATGAACCCCAGTCAAAGGGTTGTCTTCACGCCTTAATCCATAAAAGAAAAGGGTGCTTCATCTCTGCAAAATAAAGAGCAAAGGTCAGTGAAAGGAATACCGATCCTTTAAATGTGTTTCTCTCCCATCTTTGAAAAGATCTAAATACTTGGTCAAACTTTTATCTGTACAACAAGCCTTTCTTCAAATGAAACTAAAATTGACTCAAAATATGTTTAACCTGTCAGTCGTTACCTCACTGCAGTCTGTCAAAACCCAAGTATCAACTCTTAAGTAAAGAAACTAGTGTAGCCTACTGCCCACAAATCTCTCTCTCTCGTATTTTAACATAATAACTCTCTAATGGGCTATATGCACCACTCCACTACTTCCTGAACTTAAGGTAGCTCCTTTGTTTCCTATCTTTCAAATCTGGAAAAGCTGATTAATCCAGCTGTACTTAACCTCAGTAACCATGACAGCAATGGCCAGACACACCTGTATTTATCAGTTTGTCCAGTAATGAAAGGCAGGAAATAAAGGAGCTCTCAGAAGAGGATGGATATTTGGTGAAATGTGAAATTCAATCTTTTTTTTAATTTTTTTTTTTATTTTATTCATTTCATTTTATTTTTCTTATCACCAACGTGATATGAAGCACAAATTTCACATCATAACAAAAAGAAATATATGTTTAACAAGGTCAATAAGTGTTTTGTGTGTCTTTAAAGTGGCAGCACTGAAGTGAAAGCCAATAGAATACGTATTATATTGTATACAGATATAAAACTTAGCACAAGAAGTGAAGGAATGTGTGTTTGGTGGATTATTTTGTTATTGAAATAACAATACATCTTGGACATGGGTAGTTTATCTCGCTACTGACTTGTTTTGAGCTCCTGTTACCCCAGGTGTTGGCAATCAGGTACCTGATTGGTGCCTGATTAGCAGCACCTGTGAGCATTGACCCTACTACAATGTTCAATCATGGTCTAAGTGTTGAAGTGTGGAGAAGACAGAGAATGTGATGGTGATTGCTGCACCGATACGGTGATAGCTTTTGGTGGAGGCAGTGTGATGATGGGTGACATCTCCCTCACTGGAAAAAACAAGACTCGTCATTAATAGAGCCAATCTCTATACAGAGACATCAAGGTGACATTATGCAACCAGTGGCAGTCCCATATCTCTCCACACTCTGGGGACTGAACTCTGTCATCCAAGATGGCAACACTCACCCCCACAGAGTAGGGTTTATCTGAGACTACCTACAGAATTTGGGAGTTGAAAGAATGGTATAGGTCAGCTTGCAGCCCTGACCTCAAGCCGTTTGAACATTGTGGGATCAGCTTGGTCCTGCTGTTCATGCGAGAGTGACCAACACAACCTATGCTGGCAAATGCTGGTTGAAGAAGAGGATGCCACCCAACAGCAATGCTGCCAAGCTGTTTTGGCTGTGCATGGTTCTTCCACATACTGTGGCCCCTGTGTAGCAAATCAATAAACTGTTACCAATACACTGTATGTCTCATTTCTTCAGACTTCAATCATCCAATCTTATAAATGACACCAAACAAAACTCAACTCTACTGGTTATCCTACAAATGTGATTTCTTTACAGATGTGACACCATTTAAATCGAAAATAAACAGGCAAGCTCTCCAACAGCATAAGATTTATTGGCATGTAGCATTGTTAAAACAAAGAAATAATCCACTCAACACACATTTCCCTACTTTTTGTGTTTAGTTATTGTATGGCTACAAAAATAAAAATCATTCCAAGAATATATGGGTGCCTCAGAATCCTACCTAAGTACAACTTATGAATTGTCATTGTACGTTGTTTCACACCTGTAATTAGTATATTTCATTTCACTTTGAGCCGATTATCAGGATGGATTTTCAGTACAGAGAGTTCTACTTGACACTTGGATGTGACCCTGGTGACTCAGACTTAAACTCGCACATGATCTCTGAGGATTAGGGGTTCTGTGACTCAACACAACACTGCTGTGCAATATAACAGCTTCTTGTGTCAGTTAATAAGAACTGCCTCTACTCTGATCTACAATTCTGCTGCTGCTCCTGGATCCCCAACCCTAATCTTGTATCTCTCAGCAGAGGGCATATACACTCAGAACCAAGGTTAAGCTTGTAAATGTGGGGATACTTAATTCTCTGCTGCTCTTGAAAGGAACAAAATGAACGTTCACCTTGATTAAGTCAGATTACAGTCGTACTGATGCACCTACTTTACTTCCCCTTTCCTGTCTGTAGCTTTCTGTCTTTCCTTTGTGCTCTTTCTTTGCTCTTTAGCCTCCATGAGTTTTTCGATCACCTCTCTGCATGCAGGAGAATAATGCACGTGTACAAGTACAGCACCGTTAACATACTGGATTTACACTTGTTAATATTTGCCCCAGGAAATCCCCCTGCTAGTCACACAAAGCAGCATAAACATACCCATAAAAGGACAATTACCTTGTAGCTGTAAACATTTACAGACTTTTAGCATTTATCTGACATGCTTATTTAAAAGAAGGGAAGTACCATAGCAAACCAAACGAAACATGCATATGCTGTACCTCTAATGACTTGTCATGCTTTCACAGCACATAATTGGAGTGGTTCATTTGTGTAGGCCTCTGATAAACCAACACTTACTTGAGATTCAGGCTTGCAGATTGCACAGTAACCACTAGATGGCGATGGTACCTTAATAATGTAACAAGAACAGTGGAAGGAAGAAGACTGGTACAACAGCAGCAGTTATATTACTTAAATTTGTAATTCTCTCTTAATGTCAGAACAGCAAAGACGTGAAAGTGACTGGAATTTGTGAAGTGAAGAGGAGAGGTCACTGTGGAATCAGGAGACTGTGTGGAAGAGGTTTATGATGGCACACCTGCCTGGATTACCAGCCATGAATAGAGGTAGGGGGATAAACAGGGACTTGTAATTGCTGCCTGTCACTGTGACTCTGAAATAGACTCAGAGGGAAGTCTTGCTGCTGGAAATAAATAAACTGCCAGGCAGAAGCCAAATAATGATAATTATTCCTCATTGTATTGCAGTGTTGCATCAGAAACAGTCTTTACACAGACTGCAAGATCCACCTTGTTGTGCTATAAAACAACCATTTTGCTCATGGCATTGGGTTTACAAGGTTGCAAGTGCTGCTGCAAGTTCAACCACAGACTGATCCTCACAAGTGTTTCAGCTGAAAGATTGCACAGTTAAGTGAAGAAGTTTCATGATAAAATGTAGCGGCTGAATGCGGGCTGACTACATTCAAGTCAAACATAAAGTACTTAATTATAATTAAGTTAGGCTTCATAAAGTACAGAGAAAAATATTTTACAGAAGAAAATAATTTTACCCCAGTACATTCATTGGACTAGTGTACATTGTTATCATTCCTGTAATTCTGTGGTGGATTGACAACAGGTAGGCTATCTGACTGCACAGCACAGTAATTGCAAAATGTTCAACAATGTTAAACATACATCATTTGCATGTATATCAACAGCTAAAGTAGTAAATTAATCGAGAGTTAACAAGTATAGAGCAGCTCCTCAGCATACTCAAATCCAGTGATACCACAACTACAAAGTGCCGATGCTCATTGTTACAAAGATAGATCTGTATGTGAAAAGCAGTGCTGTGATGTCAGAGTAAAGCTGAGTTAAGAAGAAGGGAAAAGCACCCACGAAGCAAACTTTACTCAAGACAGACTCTTCTGTAGCACTAAGATCAAACAACGGGGTAAAATTTTGTAAATGAAAATAAGCACTTCAATATTGATATTGAATCGGAAGTTGAAATGATTAGATTATTCATTAAAATACAACAGACAATAACAATCTATGTACTGCAAATCATTTAAACTGAATAGATACTGTTGTAATATCGGTACACAGTGTAGCAACATTTGGCATTGTCTATTTGTTTAATAAAAAGGATTATAACAGCAGCAATAATCCATATAGACCTACATACACACACACACACACACACAGACACACACACACACACACACACACACACATATATATATATATATATATATATATATATTATTAAACTGGTAACTAACTATTTATATATATATATATATATATATATATATATATATATATATATATATATATATATATATATATATATATATATACATATATATACATATATATATATATATATTATTATTAATAAACTGGTAACTAACTATATATATATATATGTATAGGCTATATAGTTACCTGTGTAATAGTTTTATTTTATTATGACCTTGACTGAGTTAGCCTAGTTTATCATTTGAGTGCATTTAAAAGAAGCTCAAAGCATAGATTTCTGGAAAAACTTATTTATTATTGTCCACCTTAATCATACTGCAACCCTTCAAACGATCTTGCGACCTTTTGTTGAAGATTCTTACAATTCTGAAAAAATGCACGTAAATGCACTTGCGATGCATACCGTGTAATTTCTTATACTGGTAGCTCAACCACATAACAAGCACAGATTTCTAGTTGAGGGGGGTGGTAATGGGTGGGCTGGCTGTGTTCACCGCAAAATTATATATAGACTTCCTGCAGTCTCACTACAAACCCACCAACACGCACACGCTCCAGGAGCTGCAGGATGAGATTCAAGTTTTGAAAGAGCGAGGTGATTCCCATACCCACGACCACTTCAAACAGAAGGCATATGTCTGTGCTCTTCAAAAATGAGTTGTTTTTCCTTTATCTCTTTCGTAGGGAAATTGAGCCGCTTTTTAGTGACATAAAACATGTAGCTAACTAGCTTTTCTTTCTGGGGGAAAAAAAAAACATCCTTAAACATCCTTAAATCCTGTTGCTCTAGCAGGCTATACCCTTTAACATTTACTTTTAACAAATTCACATAAAGTCAAACAAAAAAAGTCCCTGTGACTGTTGCCCTTTTGCCGCCACCACATTGGATGTGACACATCCTCTGTACGAGTTTCATTTATCAAACTAGTTTCCGTTTAACTTGAAGGATCTGCCACCTTCTGCCCAGTCAGAGTTTGGGAGTCTGTTGGCTGACTTCCACTTCTCCATCCATGGTCACCGACCTCCAGATGGCTTCTTGGGAGATATTGCTGAGTCATGAGGGTGGGGGAGGAGGGTATTAATTCTGTTTCGTCTCAAAATGCTTTTGCGTTTGACAGGTAGGCTAAGCAGTAGGCATCTATCCCTCAATCCGCTTTCACTGCCCGCTGATCTACCCACCTCTGCGCAGCGATGCCCAGAGGGAAGGAGAGGGGAGGAGCGGGGTCTCCAAACCTGCCCACCTTCCTCCTTGTTCCACCGCCGACAGAGCGACAGACACTCCTGATGGCCTATCGGACCACAGCCAGACCCCGTCCGTCATCCCCACCCCCTCCCTCCCGTGTGCCCTGCCCACCCCGGCGGTCTCCTCTCCAGCCCTGCCAGAGCCAATCCGCGGCTGGGTGTAAGTAGGGCAAGCCGCTTCCTGGTTCTCAGAAAGGAGGAGCTGGGAGTCGGAGTGGGCGATCGGAGGCAGTACACGGGGGGTCAGAGCAGCCCAGAGAGCCGGCGGTCTGCAGGGAGGGGAGAGCAGAGGACCAACAAGAGAAACAGAAGCTGGTGAAAAATAACCCCCCTCCTGGTGTGTCGAACTGAGGACGACCGGAGCGGTGACCCCGCGCGCAACTAAAGAAAAGAAGCAGAGAAGAGCTGGAGTATATTTGAAAAAGAAATTTAAGAAGTAGAAAAAGTAAGCAGGGTGCGACGGAATAATCCAGGAAGTGTGGAGGCAGGACAGGTGGGAGGCGACGATTCGGGACAGGTGACACACCGGCACTCAGGTAACTGCTTCACCGGTCCGCTCTCAAACTGACGCAAAGCTTCCGGACTTATTGTTGAAATTAAATTTCATGTCTGTTTGCCGTGACAGCACCGGCTTGATTGAGCTACTTCTGTCTCCTCCTCCCTCCTTCTCGGTTCTGGCCGGGGTCACGGGAGGACTTTCCACGTCACGAGCAGCCTATTCCGTCGACATTCGTAGGCGCGCTTATTCTATCGAAAAGCACGCAATGAAACATTCATAGTTTGTTTTTATTGGGTTTTTTTTTTTCTTTTAGGGAGCAGGTGCTGCAGCTACTGTTTGGTAGGCTATGTACGTGCGCGCGCCTTGCGTCCAGGTGAGCGAGCGTGACAGAGAAGGAGCAGGGTCGGCGGGTACATTTCTGGAGACTGGGCTGCTAATTATAGCTGAGAACACCGGCTGACATCCAAAACCTAACCTGCTCTCACGCACATCACCTGCCTCTGCGCAACTCATGGACGCGCAGTCCAGCGTATCTGTTGGATTTAGCCTCTTGTACCTAAATGATCTCCCTTCAGTGGTCTGTTAATCATCATTATCATCATCATCCTCCCCAGGGCGCACCCAGTGTTTTATTTTAATCCTGACCCAATCCTGTGTTACAATGGGATCTGCTCAGGCTGTAATGTTAGGTTAAGGCTTCTGCCTGCATCATGGGTGGAGAGGGCTTGCCGAGCCAGTGGGCTTGTGGGTGTGCGTCATTATAGAGGTAGATGTGTTGCTGACTCTCCCCTCTGACAGACCGGCCTAACAAGCTCAACTGGCTTGGGCTTGGTTTCCCGTCTTGGCCGCTGCTTGTTTGGTTAAATCTTTAGATGTTCAATCAGGTATTGTAGGTTCAGTTTTTTTGGACATCTCTCTGTCTCTGAGGGGGCTAGTGTGGGAGGCTGGGAAATCATTGATGCAGCCTCCAGTTGTGGGTAAGCTTGTAACTTGAGGGCGGATAAGTTTGAAGAGGAGGAAACTTGTTTGTTTTGTGTCTGTGTATCAGCCACCATCAGCATGTGACTTGGCATTTCCAATCCTTTCTTAAACTGGGATTGCTCTGCACACATGCAAGAGCCATTAGAGTTTTGAAATAAATTCTTGATACCAGCTCTGTTCGCCCTAACTGGGTGTGCATCATAATTAGGCAGCTGTGTTTCATTCCGCGTTGCTTCTGTCCTGGCTTGACCTCCATCCCAGACTGCTGTCTGCAGGCCTGCTTTGTGAAGTCAATATCTGTTTCCCTGTGTGTATGATATTTGTGTACGTGTGGGCTTTCCCGACCAAGCTTACTGTTGGAGGGCTTCTTTTCCAAAGAAGTCAAAAGTAGGAAGCAGTTACTTTCTATTTGTGTTTTGTTTTCTTTTGGGCTTTTTTTTTCTCTTTTTTTTTTTCCACTAGAACCCTATGCCTCCCCAGACCAGGGTGATGCATCATATGACATTGTGTGGGTATGAGCTTATCCATATGCGCTGTAGTTGACTTTTTAAGATTTTGCAAAACAAAAATGAAACAAGTGTAACAGTTAGTTGGGTCAGGGTGTTTTCGTGGTATCAGTTCACGCACAGTGTGAGATTCTCAAGCTATTCATACAAGTTTAACTGAACCCATTATCTTCTCCGTCAGGTTTATGACCTCTAACTTCTGATTAATTGGCCAAAGAGGAGGGGACGACAGGCAGAGAGACAGACAGCCGGCACCCATCTTCTTCTGGGTTTATGGACTGGAGGTAGGAAAACGTCCCTCTGTCCTTGTCTTTTTCTGGTAAACATTTTTGTCTTTTCAAATGACCAAAGTCTGTTTATGTACAGCAGGACAGAGATAGACCTTAGTGGCTTTAAACAAATTAGGACAAAGTGTTATCTCTACACAACTAAGGGGAACGGTTTAAAGGTGTGTGTCCAATGGAGGCCAAGTTTTTACCTTTGTTAATACAGTATATGATGTATACACGATACATGTAAAATACACGAAATAAGCGGCCATTTGTAGGATCAGTCATAGGAGTTTATTTTCCTTGCATCAGATCTTGTTTTTGTCCCTTAGTATGTGCACCAACTCTCCACATTAGCCAAACGTACAAAATAACAGTCAAGTCTCCTATGAAAGTATGGGATATTTTAGAATCTTGATGGGGGGAAAAAATTGCAACATGAAGTCTCATAAAAGGGGATTTGGATCCTCAGAGTTTTATACCTGGAGAAAAGGAAACAAATGCCTTAAACGGGGATGGGACTTTTTTGGGCAGATGCCTGTAACCTCACATTAACAACACGTTAACTGAGGACATGACCATCTTATTTTTCTATCGTTGTAAAACATGCATAAATGCATCATATCCACTTCTTGGTTACTCTAGTCTCTAGTCTTTCTGCTTCGAGATGTTTGACTGAACTGTCTTCATTTATTAAAACTTGCCATTGTTTATGGTTTTTGGGTTTCATTGCCTGAGAGGAACAAGGATGGGAGTATGTGTTATTGGGATTTTTAATAGATATGTGCTTGTTTAATAAAGCAAGAGGAGAGGCTTGAGTCGCTTTTGGGGATCAGCTTTTTGGTCAGAAATGAAGAGCAGCCAGGCAGCTGGTCATTCCTTGCTTCTGGGGTAGCAAACGTCTTCCCTGTGGAAGAATAATTCCCCTCAAGCATTGAATAGGTTGAGCTGTATAGATTTGCAGATCTTTTTACATATTCAAAAAGCTAGATAACAGGAGAGGGAGAAAAAATACAAAAAGCAGCATATATCTTGTTTTGCAACGGTTCCAAAAAATTGGGATGAAGATATGAAAATTTATATAGGTATGGAAAAAAAATGGGTTATATTATTTGGGTAATAAAACCCAAGAATAAAAAAAAACCCAAGGACAGGGTTTTTTAAAAAGGGGAAAATCTGCAGGCCGGGCTTTTTCCAATAAAAAAAAAAGGAAGGGGTTTAGGAAAAATAAAATGTAAAAAAAAAATCAATTCTCCTAGTCACACTTGATGATGAAGCCTCTGCTATCTAGGAGAAGCAGGGCTACCACCAGCTAAAATATCCTGGTCAGAAAGCTTTCATAGTTTAAAAACAGATAGTTAAACTTTTTCAATCATGTACTACAAAAAGCATCTCCTGATAAATGTAGCAACAATTTGAACAAACTTCACTGTTTTATTTTTTTTTATAGCTTATTGCTGCTTCAAGCACAGAGAGGGAGGCTATCTGTGAATTACTGTGATAATTGTTATACACATCTTTCCAATACCAAGAGGCAGCTAATCTGATGTGTACATTGACTGCCTGGAAAGTAAATGTAGCTGGCTACTTAACCCCCGGCTGTCCAGTTAGTGACAGTTAGTGAGGAGCAGCACAGCAGCCAGATGATCCAGAGGTGGAGCAGTTTTCATTGCGAAACCTTAATGCTCATTGACTCCCTGGCATATTTGACATGTATAGTAATCGGCCATCCTGCAGGTGCACCCACTCATTTTCTGCACAAGTACAGCAGAAAAAGTTCAACGTCAAGTTGAGAAGAGTCGCTTTTTTCCCACCTTGTTGGTCTCAGCCTGTCAGGATGACTCCCGAGGTCATTCTAAGAGTTTATCGCACCCCAGCATACAGATTAACTGGAAAACAAAGCAGAATAAAGCTGATTGTTTCAACAACCATAAACCTGTTTTAACTTCCATTCAAACTGAAAAACAACTTCAGTCAATTCCTAATCTGGCAGAAATGATTAGAGATCCATTTAGGCTCTATTATAAGACTGAGCAATACACATACGAGGAATGACAGCTGCTGAGAATAGAGCTTGACTAATCACCCTGATATCAACCAAAAAGACTGGCTATCAACTATTCTTTGCTCCTGTGACTCAGTTTATACCACAAACATCTTGTAGGGGCCAAACCTCAATAAACACTGGCCTTCACATGTGTTAAGAGGGAGGAGCCTCGTAGAGGCATCCCTGTCCTTGGAACAAAATATGAGCTGAATAAAGTGGTCAAGCAGTTGAATATTTTATAGGCAACCTGGAAGTTAACTCCTCTGTGGTTTGTTAGTTGCAGAAGCTCCATAACTCCAACTGGCCTCTTAAGATGGCTCAGGAATGATGCAAAAAATAACCGTCAGTGTTTACAACAAGCTGATGATATTTATAGGTTTTTGTTGAATAATAAACACAAAGAAGCTTTTGAGAAGTTTTAAAGCTCTATTGACTTAAGTGTTGCAGCAATATGCTGAATAGAGAAAACAATAAATATTAATTGTTCCCTCAGCTTCTGGCAGCAATATGCAGTTTCATTGAAGATTACATGGATTAGAAATGAGCAAGAAATTGTAGAAAACTGCAAATTAACCATGAATATAATTAACCCAAAGCCTAATAATTGACCTTTTAGGCTCATAAGAGCATGGCATTATCATTAATGGGATGATTTATTGATTTACCTTACACTGCACAACAGATTTAGTGTAAATTGCCAGTGCTATTTGTAAACCACAGAGCTTATCTTTTGGTTTTTGATACAGTATAAATTTTAGTTATAGATTTGATCAAAATGCTTTTATAAAGCAAACCACATAAGGAAGAGTTGTCTTTGATATTCTATCAAATATGTCTTCAACCCACTCAACCCAAAAATCTAACAGAAACAGCTTCAAAGAATACCCCATCACTGCTGTTTATCTATCTAATAAAGTTAGATTTACCTTGTGATGTCAAACGAACAAACGATGTATAAAACGGAGATATAAGGAGCATTTCTGGACATATTTATTTGATTTATTGCAGTGTTTTCAACAATCCAGCGTGCAGATTAATGTTATTTTATTCCTCGTAGTTTTTAAAACTTCAAAATAAACAACAGTCAGGACTCAAATTTCCAAATAAACGATGCACAGCCATGCCGCAGTTTGCAATTACTGTTTTAGAATTTGGTTTGAAATGTATAAAAATGTGAATGCACACATTTTACTGTCTGTGACTTTGGTGGTAAATTTGCATGTCTATAATGGGCAAACGGGCGTGACAAATCATGTGATCATGGGTTTGCCGGACTGGTGACTACCATGTGTCCTTGAACTCTTGGTTAGAGGGAAGTGACATCGAGTGGTCTATCAGGCGAGGAGCACAGACACACACACACACATACATGCATGCACACTGTTCCAGGAAATGCTTTAATTAGGGCATGTGAGCCCATACAAATTCCCCCTTTTCAGACATGGGTCTTTCAGTTTCATACGAACCGAGTGAGTGGGAGTAAGGTGGGGAGAAAGAGAGAGAACGGGGGAGGGAGACTGGGAGTTGAAAGAAGAAAAGGTGTTTTTTTTTTTTTTCTTCGCCCCTAATATCTGAAGGTGTCTCACCCCGTTTCTTGTCTTCTTTGCTCCTGCGCAACATCGCTTATTCCGAGAAAATCTTCAGATTCCATAAATAACATTCATGCACAAATAAAGAGAAATCGCACTTCAACACCCACTGGTGTGTCATCTTATGTGTAAGGGTCACAATGGCCCATTAATGTCGCCTTTACAGTTTATGATGGAAAGTTTCTTTTATTTAAAATGCATGTTTTAAAATAACCAATAACCTTTGACTTTTGAACAAATTGCATTTTCGCCCTCTTCATCAGTTGTTTCTCCATACTGAAGCAGTTCAGGCGCAGGGGTGACTACACATTGTCCGTAATCCATTCTGCTACTACAGTTGAGTCTTGCCCCCACTCGCTCTGTGTCAATAGAGGAAGTTATGTATTTGCCATTTCCTCTTTTCAGTCATGAGTTTCTGTAGCATTTGACAGCCCTCCCTTGCTCTCGACCACCAGCCTCACAGCCCACGCCACCGTGATGTTAACCAATCGGCAGGTGGCCGTGACTCTTCTTCTTGTAAAGAGTCAGAAAAAGAAGAAGAGAAAAAAAAAAGAGCACGAGAAAAGACCACAGGGTGAAGGAGTGATAGTGATTCAGCTCTTCTAGTAACAGTGCAATTTTTTTCTGTGCACAGTGAGCAGGCGGTTATCATAAATAGGTACAGTGAGACAACACTTCAGGGAAAGTGAGAATAAACACCCAAACATGAGCAGGCAAAGGGAGTCACTGCTGCTGCAAGTGACCCCTTTCATATGTGCCGTTTGAAGGGAAACTCCAGCAGCTTGTATTCCAAACTTGTCAATCCTTCTGGAAAAATGAAGTCATCCTTTTTAATATGTTAAGATACACCACTTTTTATGACAATTGAGCTGATTTGTCAGGAGGGTGACAAATCTTTCCCTCACCTCCTCCAATTGTTTTCTTTCTTTCTGTTTCTATCAACCCATAATAAAATAAGAAAGACTTTTTTTCTCTCTTAATCTTCCTCTGAGCTGTCATTGCATGTGTTTTACTTTAATCTCTCCATCTGTTTTAGTGGTCGACCATCTTTAGTGAGCACAGGAAGAGGAAACTGATCAGGATCAGTTAGTTTTGCGACATTTCTCTGTGTGTATGTGTCCAGTGATTTTGCAATGTCTTCCTTTTTTAAAGTGGGAGGACACTTGTGGGGGAGAACAGCTGTTAAGACCCTCCTAGTGATTTGATAACTTCAAGTAACTGACACATATTTAAATGTATGCACAGTTGGCAAGTTTTTATCATTCTATATGAAAAATGTAAGTTTTCCTGCTGTTTAATTTAAAAATAAATGCAGAATTCAATTGCTTTTAAGTCGTCTAACCCCCATATTTAATATAAAATTAAACAAAGTCAAACATAGGATTTTTTTTTTTTTTAGGTTTATGCTTGTTCTGAATTTGACCCCATTTTATAAAGTTTGGAAAGAGGCAGCTGGATATTACAGAAATTACATCAACATCTCATCATTTTTGGAAAATAATTCCTTTATTCACTGTCAAATACACAGCAGTTTAGATATTACTAAAGCATCAACATCATTCTGCAAATACAAATTTCTTTAACCCCATCCTCTTCAAAACCACCCCACCTACTCCAACACCCACACTACCGATCCTTAACTTCATGCACAGTCTAGTCATAGTTACGCACAATGCTGGAGGTAAAAAATAAAATAAAATTAAAAAAAGCACCTAGATAACCCTTTTGCTCATTTTCTCAAGTTTACCATGTGAATTGTTTTTGTTTCAGCTCTGAATGAACTTTAATAAATCGGGAAGTGATCACTGTCTTCAATCAGTATTTCTCCAACAGTCATATGTTGTGTTTTATAATTCACAAAAGGGCGAAATATATAGTCTGACATTATTGTAAAAATAAGCAAAGATAAGACGTTAGCTAATATGTGAGCTGGAGGAGTTTCATGACCTTTTTAAGACAGTGTTTCTCGGTCCTGGTCCTTGGGGATCCCTGTCCTGCATGTTTGCAGGGTTTCTATACTTTATTACACTGGAGTCAGATAAATGCAAAGTTAGTTTAATCTGAATCACGGATGCTAAAGTAGGAAATCTCAAATATATGCAGGGCTGTCAGAGGCAGTTCATTATTTAAACTTGTAGAGGAATTTGCAGATATTAGGATTTCCTCTGTGTGTTTGCAAACATTAGTAATTCCGATGCTTTACAACAGAACGGTTTATCACTTCCCTGCTGTTGAATTTAAAGCAGTTGTATTATTAGCTGCATGTATAAAAATGGAGGGGGAATTATAAATGTGTCAAATTAACTAATTATTAATAAAATAAAATTAATAAAATCACAACCAGGTATGCTCAGAAGAAAATGTCATTTGTAGACTGTGTTGTGAAGATTAGTCTTTTTGGAAAACAACATAAAGCCGATGGAATCGAGAGACCCGCCAGTTTTGATGTGCCCATTAACCAGCATGCTGCTCATATGGGTCCTAAATATTCTTCCAGTTACATACTTTTAAAAGAATATTTTACTTATTGGCTGGAATCAGATTTTTTAGAACCAAATGTGTTGATCTCTCTCTGAACCATAGTGAAGTGCAGCAGACCCGGCCAGTGTTGATCTGCAGTTGTGTCCAATTTAATAGCATCAAATTGGTTTTAAAGGTGGAATAAAGATTACATGTTTTACATTTCACATGAAATCTGCCACATTCCTGTCTAGACAAATCAGTCAGAAACTGCAATATATTTAACTGAAAGTGTCCTTTTGGTTTATAATGCATGAAGAAAGCCTTGTTCATAATGCAGAATTTCAACTTGCTGGCTCTCGTGAAGAAGATGGTGAGGAGAGAGATCAGGCTCATCTTGACATAAAGTAGAAAACAACATGAAACAATATTTATGTTTAATTTTAACAGTTTTACTTTTAGCTGTCTTGTTTCGGATCATAGGATTTTTTGATTCTACGATTCTAAATTAGTGAATATGAATGAAAAGAAAAGACCTGTGGTAATTTTTCTAAATATCAAAACTATATTCACAGTATTACGGGTGTTCGAAGCACTGATTTAAAGCCGTCTGACAATAGTCTCTATTGTTCCTAATGTAAAATATTTCTCTCAGTTGCTATTTAGGTAATAATGCATTTAAAATGCATACGACTGATAGATTTAGCTGAGACTGTAAATTGAGCTTAATTCAAGTTTGGATTGAGATTTAACTTTAACTTCTTGTATCAGTTCTCCACAACTACACCTGCAGGTTGTTGGTTTACACTGAGCAACACTCAAACACCTCGGCTGAGTTACAGCAAGTACCTTTTATAGGTTACTGTTTGTTTAACTCTAATGAAGCTTAATCATGTTTTTGTTTGCTCCTTTTTGCGTTCACACAGTGCAAACGTACGTCGTCGTGCTACATCTTCATCAGTTCAGATGAGCTCGTCAGATCTAACAACATAATTAAAACCACATGTAAAAAAATCAGGTTTCTCTCCTGCTCTTACATATTAATTGACGCAGGGTGCGGTGTGTAGTTCGCCCACACACCTTGATGCTCCAATGTTCACACACACACACACACACAGACACACACACACAGCTGTGGAGTGCTGGGGGAAGAAACTGCTGACCAGATAAGGAGCTGAAAGAGGGGGAGAGTAAAGTGTGAAACCACTCTGTCAGCATGCCTTCTCTCTCACATCTGTGCATGTTCTCCATCTTATGGTGAAACTCCCTTTTGGTGATGCTAATGATAGAGATGGCTGCTACCACATCTCTCCCTCCGACATCTGCACACATGCACCCACTCACACACAAACACATACACCTGCAAGGACTCTTGCTACTTCCTGTGGCTGCGTGCATGTGTTCACCTCCTGCTCGATTGCTGTTTATCTCCCAGCCGTCATGTCACTGCTCCTCTCCCTTCTCTCTCTCTTTCTCTCTGTCTCCCCCTTTCTCTCCCCTTGTAACTTAACTCTGTCGACTCTTGTTTCATGTCTCGTCACTAACACAGATTGTTCGAGGCTGGGACTAGATTTTCCTGTCTTAACCTCCCCTCTTCTCTGCTTTATCTTTCAGAGTATCTCTACACCCACTACCTGTTCTCTCACTCACTCTCTCTCATGTGTCTCTCCTCCCCCATACTCTCCTTATTTTTATGTGATTTCTAAGAACATGTATGTTTTTAGAAAACATACCTCCCTCATATTCCTTTTACTGTTGTCTCTTCTCAAATCTCAGACTATTTTCCTCTTTCCAACCTCAGATTGATTTCCTTTCCTGTTACTACTTCTGTCATTCGCAGTGGCAAACCAAGCAGAAATACAAGAATTTACCCAGATTCCAGAAATAACAAGTGTGAAAATATGTTCCTATTTTTAGTAGTTTAATAGTTTTGTGCTCTACAGAATCGGTTTTGGAGCAGTTGCATAAGTTCAGCAAAGAGAGAAACTAAAAAAAGGAAAATAAATGCATAAAAATAATACAATTTCTAAGCTTAATGTGCAGTTTGAGCGTATCTTACTATGGCTGTGTTTTTGAGGTAGAATTATTGCTGGTAGTAACAATATGAAACAAACTAAATCTATTTAAATTCATGATTACAAGTATTTATGCCTTTTTTTTTTTTTGGGGGGGGGGGGGGGGGGGCAATTAAACTAGATTTTTGCATAAAAATAATCCAACTATGAAACTTTTGGAATCTATTGAAAATTAATGACCAATAAAAACACTATGATGTAAAAAAAAAAAAAAAACCTGCTAAATCCTGCAGGAGAAAAAAATGTTTTTAAACTGCATTAAAGGATAAAAAGTAGAATTGGTATGAAGGGTTGGCTTATAGCCTAATTATTCAGTGATATTAAAAGTTTAAAATGATCATTTAGATGTAATTATTTAATGTATTTGGGTGAATAAAATAACATATTTAGACAATATTTTTTAAGTGTTTTGCATAATTATTTTGAGGCATTTTTTAGAATAAAGTTTAGATTTTGTCTGTGTTAGGCTAAATATAGATATTAGCTGTGAAAACCATCAAGACTTCAGGTTAGAACTTGGTATTAAGGGCCAGAGCATATATGTGTACCCAAATGTCTTGCCCCATGTGCTGATAAGCTGATAATCCTCCAGCAGATGCACATTGGTGTCCAGGTCTGGCATGCAAACTGGCTGCAGCTCACAGTGGAGTGTTGTGGTATGGAAGGGCGAGGGGATAAGGGCCTTTGCTCTGCCAACCAAATGAATAATGTAATGTGTTTCTGGAACTAAGACCACACTGCGTGCATGCGTCACACTTTACACACCATAATGGCCCAGTTACAGTAAAGACAGGAGGGTTTACTTGCAGGGGTTTTCTTAAATAAATAAAAAAAGAAATAGAAAAGCCTCTGTTGAGTAACATCATTTTACTGGACTTCCCTTTTTTAAAAGTCCCTCTTCAGCTTGTCATTGTAGGCACGGTGTAATTATCATGACGCAGTCTCAAGTCTTGTCTTTGACAAATTCAAATGGCGATTCAAATTCTCCCTGGTTGCATCGGTTTTTATATCTCCTGGTGGGATGCAAATGTGCAGTCCGAAGGGAGCTGCTGGGAGTTACTGCAAGTAGAGTTTGTTTTATCGCCCAGCAGAGACGAGCTGCAATGTTAAATGACCTGCACGTGTCACTTCATTTTCTAGCAAATATGCAAGTGTGGTTTGGACACTATTGAAGCTTGAACATGAAGGTTTTTTCACACAGATTATTGTAAGAAGAGTTCTTTGCAAGAGTGAGAGCAGTGGTGGCAGCTTTGGTTTGGCAGGCGCTGCTCATCTCCTCTCATCCCCCAGTTTCCTCCTCCCCGACTCTTCCTCAAAGAAGGTGTCCCAGTTCACCACTCACTACCTTGAATAAGTGAGGGGTAAAGACAGTAAAGTTTTTTTTTTTTCTTAAGCATTAAAAGTCTGTAACACAGAGAAGAAAAAGTGGTGTGAGGAAGGCCAGTGTGTGGAGGAGAAACGGTATGAGCTTGAATCTTACTTTCCATGTGTTTGGCTGCTTTGCTTTTTTATTTAGGGAAGTAAATATTTATTGTCATGTTATGGGTGAGCATATCATATTAAATGCAGGCTTTCATTTGTCTGAAAAGAATGTGTTTATGCATCCGAGTCAGACATTTACTGTACGATACAAGATGGACACTAACGTAATTTTTCATAATTTTCTTGTAATCTGTGTGTTTCATAATGTAATAGAGCTGTTACTTATGGATTTGAAGCATTAAACTTCTGCTAAATTTTGTTAAGTCTCCTTCAATAAGTCCATTACTTAACAGTTTGCATTTTGTTTCAGTTCTAACTTTTTTAAAAATCTAAAAATCATCCATAATCGTGTCTTTAGTTTGTCTAAGTCATGCTTAAAAGCCTTTGCAACACATGCAACCAACCATATGTGCAGAGATACACGGTTCAACACACACACACACACATGAACATTCAATTTGGAAAACATCTGACATCAGAATTCATAAGAGCCTTTCTCCTTCTCTCTCTCAGCCACAGTTTTGTGTGAATAGTATACAGTCATATTTTCCCCCTTAGTGCTGGAGCCTGATATAATTGAGGTGGACTGGGAAAACTTACAGCCTTTAACGGAAAATAGGAGCCATAAAAATAATACCAACAGTTGTAGCTGCAGTTAATGCACTCACGAGGTGACTGCAGCAGGATTTTAATACAGGCGATGAATACTTGAATATGTTTTTAGATGAGAAAATGAATCTTTGTACTCGGGTTTGGTCAGTCCTGCTGTGTGGTTTTTGTTGCCTTCAATCAAGCCAGTTTTTTTTGTTGTTGTTGTTTGTTGTTTTATTCTGTGAGGTGCTGTACTGAATTGTGGTAGCGGTCAGTAATGGTGCTTTTAAGTTTCCATTTCCTCTTGAGTAAAAACAAATCCGCTGTGAATTCTCTGAATGTGTTTGATTTTGTGCTTTGTGTCATAGTCCGGCCTTTCAGACCCATAACAACTTTAAGCAGACCCTGGTAGTTACAGATGACGATTAAATTATTTAAAAAAAAAATTTCAAATATTATCTTCTAAAGAAACGAAAAAAAAAATCTTGGTTGTTTAAAGAGAGGAAGAGTGTGCACATAATGAAAGCAAGGGATGAGGAAACCGTAGAGTTGCAGGGGTGATTAATTCCTCCACCGTCGACAAAAGAGTGGGAGGTGAGAACAAAAAACGAAGAAAGAGATGAGAGATAATTGTTGGAAAGATAACATCTCTACATATGTAGCGTCAAATGCAACAAACATTGTTTTCCATGTTGTTTTCTGTGGCAAAATTTAGACTGTCAATAAACACACCTGGGCAGAGTGATATTGGCTAATACTGGGCTCAGTTCACGTGCATTAACTTTGAATGACATTAATTAAGATTTGTGAGAAGCTGTTTGTGAACTAAAAAAATATTTTGTTTAACTCAGAATGTGTTTGGAGTGTCTCCCTGTGGGCCATTTTAACATTTGTGCCGATGTGTTGCAAGATTCAGCAACTTATTCAGACATGTCCTTGGTAAGCAAAAGAAAAGAGAAACAAAGTGACGAGGAAGAAGACGGGAGGGGGGGACATGAACAGTGTGTCTGGTTGTGCATGTCATGGTGTGTCAGTATTAAGTGACTCACAAGCTGATAGAAAATTGATGGGAATCACTGCAGTTTCTTTGCAATCTTGTTATTTTCCGAATACGTCTGTGCTCTAAGGAGTATACCTAAAATAACAAGCTTGAACCACCAACCACCCATGATGCTTTTTTTTTTTCTCCCCTGCGCCGGAAACCTAATGTGCGCTGTCGTGTGCTCCTCCTAAAACCCCTTTGTTTCTCATTTTCTTTGCCGCTTTAGTATCTGCTTTTTGGGGTTTTAATAGCTATTTTCTATCCTGTGGTGTCTATTTATACACAAAATAAGTCTATACTCCATAGGGACTGCACATGATAGTCATCCTCATTTTCAGTCAGGTCTGTTATCATATCTATGTACAATGAAGTACAATGAGACACAATGTACACAAGCAAGGTCAAGTCATCCATTTACACTTTGCTCCACAGAGAGTTAGGCCAGGAATTTCCTCTTAAGATGCTTTTCTCCTACATTATTATACAAATCCAATATGTGAAGCTGTAAAAAAAAAAAGTTTAAATTATTGCTTATTCAAGAAATTGCTTTCATGAGTCTATTAATCAGAGAGGGTGAAAAATGACTGTCACATCTTTTGAGGGCATGATGACATCTTTAAATGCAGCCCAAACATATTCTATTTGTAATGATAAGACAGAAAAAGGCACCAAATCCTCACATTTGAGTATCTTAAATGGTATGACAGCTGAAATAACTTGTGTATTATCAAAATGGTTATTCTGCCCTTTTGGTGATTAAAGAATTTAAAGAAAAAACTTTTGAGAGGAAAGAAGCACGCTTCTCAACTTCCTCACTTTTCGGTATCGGTGGTTGCCTCGATGCATGTCGACCTTGTTGCCTCGGTTGAAAAGATAACCCTTATGTAAATATTTTGACTTGGAAAAATAGTTGAAAGTGTTTGATACAGACGTCGTGATGTTATTTTAAGACAATGAGACATTTAACATGCCTTCAAAAGGTGAGCTCTTTGCTTCAGTTTGTCTCAGAGGTGTGGTATTGTATGGTTAACTCTCATATTGCACCTACCTGAATGTTTGAATTGGGGTGTAATATGACTCATAATGCCAATATGATTTTTGTTCTTACATGGTTGTTCATCTTTGATATTCTTTGATTCGACTGCAAATTGTGTTTTGGTTGCATGAACTGGTTTCCTTCCTGTCTAACCAGTTAAAGTAGTGTATGTGGTCTTGAGCCGGAGGGTTATTTCATCTACATCACCCACCATCCTGCCTCAGCCGTAGCGAACTGCTATCCATCTACCTGTTGGCCCTCTTTGTGAGGACGAGGAGATCATGTTTATCGGAAAGTGTTCGGAAAATGGACCGTTGAGTTTTGGAGAGAGGGGGCGCGTAGGCGACCTGGGGGGGAGGGGTATCTCTAAATCTCTCTTCGTCACCGTGCACCTTCTTTTGATACAACAGGAAGGAGAGTGAGTGGCAGAATGTGTGAGAGAGGTAGACATCCCCAAGGATGAACGCTTAACCTCGACTTCTGACAAAGAGATCAGACGTTTAACTTACACATTTAAGAGTAGGAGGAAATTGGGGGGGAAAAGTGGTTTTGAAAGACAGCGAGAAAGCGAAAAAGTGAAGAAGACTCGTAAAAAGCGGAAAAAAATGGATGCCATGAGACAGCCGCTGCCTCGTCTCCAGCTGACTGTGCCCATGCCCATGAAGACAGGAAAGGTAGGATTGGCATTTTGGGCTTCTGGATTCTACATCTCCACCTCAGATGAGAAAGAAATGGTTGGACATGTTTTTGAGGGGCGGAAAGGAGTCAGAAGTTGGTCTAAAAGTATTTATGGAGAACAAATATTTATTCAATTGTTTTACTTATATGGGTGGAGTGAGTTTGTGTCTTAAATAGGCCGTTGTCAAGTTCGTCACAGAACAGGTTAATCGAACAATGGTGGGTGGGGGGGCTACAGATTGACACGCAGTCTGTGTGCATGTTTTGTAAGTGTGTGTATGTGAGTGTGTGTGTTTAATAGGGTGTATTTTGGAGCAGGTTAGTCAAGTGGATGTGCCGTTGTTGCGCAGAGCCCTCTGGGCTCTGTGTGAACACTGTTATTGGATGGCCAGGGGGGCTGCCAGTTGCTATGGGAGGGAGATAAAGAGCAGGGAGGGAAGAGGGAGGATGGGGGGAGGTATGTGGAGGGTGAGTTGTTTGTGGAAAATCTGGTCTGCTCAGGTGTGTAAGTGCTATTGTCGATCAGGTAAAGTGTGGGCAGGGTGAGGTGCGAGCTTAGGGATCCAAAGAAGGGAGTTGTTGGGTCTTATTACGATCAGGCCTCTCAAAGGGAGATAAAGGAAGTTATTGTCCTCGCTTGGCAGTTTATCGCTGGTGGTGCTTGTTGAAAAACTGCCTTGTAAAGTTCTTTGGTGATTTTCAAAAAAGAAAATGTCTGAAACACCAGTTGCACCTGCAAACGTCTGTGTTACGTACATTTATTTCAGGCCTCTTAAAGATACTAATTCTTCTCTTGTAGTCTTTCCTTCCTCATTCTTTCACTGGTACTCCCCCTTTCACCCACTATAGTTTATCACTTCCTCCTTCTCCTTTGCTTGCTTTTCTTCCCTCCTTCCTTGTCAGTCTCTTCGTTCTTCTCCAGGTATTTTAATCAACCGGCTAATGCTATAAAGGTTTCACAAGAATTAACCTACTGCCCCTTGGCTGCAGCACCTACAGATAATTGTGTAACTCTGTCCCTTCCACATGGTTGTTATCAATCAGTTGGGTTTATACCTGTATCTCCTCTACCCCTCTTACTTTTTTTCTACATTTTTATGCTTTTGAATCTCACTTTTTCATCACAGTTCTTCTATCAAAAACCTGGTCCTCATCTCACTTGCTGAATTGTCTACTCCTAAATTAGTAATCTGGAATGAAAAGTAAGGAAGGATCATGGAGTAGTCGTTGTTAAGCCCTGTTTAAATTGTCCCTCACGTGAAGTGGAGCACCTCATGTTAGTCACGCCACTGAAGATTTACTTTGGGACTGGTTAAGTATGGCTCTCAGAAGAGAGTACAGGATAATCTCTCTTTCCTAGAAAATACAGACATAATAACAATACTAATCTTTATTTCTTAAGAAAATGTAGAACATTTCTACCCTAATGAAGCCTTAAATGTCAAGGCAGCCGTAGGTCATTTGTATTGCCCCCAGTTCCTTCTTGTATCTCATCTACCCTCTCTGTCATGTAGGTGGCAATGTCTCCAGGAGAGGACGGTCTGATTGGGATCCCCTTCCCGGAGCATAGCAACGAGCTCTTGTCCCACCTCAATGACCAGAGGAGGACAGGACTCCTGTGTGACCTCACCCTTACCTCCCGTGGGGCTCGTTACCCCACACACCGATCTGTCATGGCTGCCGTCAGTCTTTACTTCCGCCGTTTGTTTGGAACAGAGGAAGGGGGCGGTGAGGGGGGAGGAGGCTTCAGCGTTTGCCAGCTGGACTGCGTTGCACCTGATGCCTTGGATGCCCTGCTGGAGTTTGCCTATACTGCCACGCTGACCATCCCCAGCTCTGGGATGAGAGATGTTCTACGTGGAGCTCAGCTTTTGGGCATCCAATGTGTGGCTGACGCCTGCAGAGACATCCTCGGGGAGACGGCGGAGGCAGAGGCAGAGACTGCAGAGGAACAGAGGGCCCAACATACAGCTACAGAGAGAATGGTGGAGCAAGGCAGCGCAGTAGGGAAAGCCTCCAGAAGAAAAACGGACAAAAAGAAGGTGAAAAAGGTTGGATCAGTTCACATCAACTGTTCACCTTTGAACCTGCTGCCTGCCTCTCCCACTTCGCACCCTTCACCTGCATCTGACAGCCTTCGCTCCTTGCCCTCTACTCAACCTCCTACTCCTGAACCGGAGGAGCTTCACCTCAAACATGGGCAGAACGGGAATCCCAGGGCAGTTAGAGAGCCAGGAAGAGGGGCTACATTAAATGGAGGGTTCCTTCACTGGCCGCAAGAGCGCCCACGTATAGCCCACCCACCCCCTGTTCAACCCTTGAAAGGCAAGATATCTGAGGATGATGAGATGGAGAGTTTAGGTGATGATGTTATGCTGATGGGGAGCAGCTCTCTCCCAACCTCTGTAGCTGATCGAGATGTAGCCACACCAGTAGCAGGAGGGAGGAAGAGGAAGTCTCAGACCCCTCAGCAGTGTCCTGTCTGTCAGAAAATCATCCACGGAGCAGGAAAACTGCCACGACACATGAGGACACACACTGGAGAGAAGCCATTCCAGTGTTCTGCCTGTGGTGTTCGCTTCACACGGTATGAAAACTTACATAACTGATCATTTTTTATCATTTTCATTCTGTTTACATTTTTGTCCTGTACATCATTCATTCTATGTCTTGTTTCTTTATTTTCTTTAGCAACGATAAGTTGAAGATCCACATGAGGAAACACACAGGTGAACGCCCTTACCCCTGCCCCCACTGCCCCGCCCGGTTTCTCCATTCATATGATCTCAAAAACCACCTGTCCCTGCACAGTGGAGCGAGGCCCTTTGAGTGCCCACTCTGCCACAAGGCCTTTGCCCGAGAGGACCACCTCCAGCGTCATCGCAAGGGTCACAGCTGTTTGGAGCTACGAACACGCCGGCCTAGACGTGGCCCTGAGATGCTGGAGGATGAAAGAGGGGACGAAGGCCGAATGGAGCAGTCCAGTCCTCTGTCTTTACAGGCCCATTCCTCTGTGTTCCACGCCCGTACAGTGCTGGACGGTGGAGGTGGCCCTCCACTTATATTTCCGGGCGACATTGAGAGGGAGCATTCTCTTGCCTTTCAGGCACTGGCCCAACTCGGGCCTCAAAGGCTGGCTGGCTACCCTGAGCTTTTCTTGCAAGGGCTGGAAATGCGAGGAAGCCGAAAAACAGAGGGGGAAGATCCAGGAAGAACCCGGTCACCCACTCTGCAACGCGACAGATGGGCAGACGAAGAGGAAATCGGAGACGAGGAAGCGGAAGAAGGGGAATAGTGAACAGAGACTGTGTGCATGTGGTTAAGTATCCACAGTAAAAAAATAATTATTCACTCAGGTGGCTGGACTCATTACCTGCTGCTCCCATACAGAGAGCACTTAAAAAAAATATCAAAATTAAAAAAAAAAAAAAGAAAAAAAAAAAGGAAAACGGGTTTTCAGAGATATTTTAAGTTTGTTTTCTGATTGTTGGCTTTTAATTTAATTTTTCCTTTAAATTTGTTTCTTGTTTGGCGTTTGATTTTGAGTATTTTAGGGTTTGAGATTTCTAATGACTTATCTTTCCTTGCTGGTGTGTGTCAAGTGATTGGTCACTGGGATGCTTTTCACTATGCAAACTAAAATCCAGAGCTGCAGAATGGAAGGGTATTTGAAGATGTACATTTGTTGTTCTAACATTCATTGATTCAGATGCAATTTAAAATGAATTTCTCCCAAATTACAAGACGGTTTGTGTTCCCACTGTCCTCTGGTGGTTATCAGTGGAAATGCAGTCTAACTAATCAAACTTGTTCTGTGTGTTGTAAGCAATAATCTTAACTCTTTTTTGTTATTGTTAATGCTAGAATCTTTGCTTGAATTTGGTGCTTAAACCAAAGATCTGCATTTTTTTCCTTAAATCAGGAGAGGAGAAGGGCGAAATGTAGCCAACGTTGGGTTTGACGAAGACTCTTCCCAACTGTTTTGATAGCCATGAGAGAGACTCTGCTTCCATATCTGCGTGTTTCAGAGTTGTAAAGCTCTGTGTTAAATGCCTGACCAAAAGAGACAAAGTCTGGGTCAATGAGTTGATGTTGATTGTTTAAAACAACTCTTTTGTTATTTTCTCAGAAGCTGTGGACTTCAGTTTTCCA
This sequence comes from Atherinomorus stipes, assembly GCA_023101725.1. NCBI lineage: Eukaryota > Metazoa > Chordata > Actinopteri > Atheriniformes > Atherinidae > Atherinomorus > Atherinomorus stipes. The sequence goes on from JALJCO010009054.1 coordinate 304,336, forward strand.
ATGCACTCATTTGGATTCCTTGTTTAAAAAAAAATTAAAACAGAGCAAGATGAGGGGATGGATGAAATGATGTACCCCCTTCTTTGTATTTATTTATTTATTTATATTTATTATGGCTCTTCTGCTTTTATAAGACCAAATCCAGGGTTTAACTTAGATCACAATCCACTCGTCATCCAAATGTTGCAAAAAGCTGCATCACGCTGCAGATTTTTTTGCTCAACATCACGTCTACCTGAACACCTTGTTGCAGGGTGATTGTCTTCTTTTGGCCATTATTCCTCAAATGCATTCTTTGCACATTTAACCCACCAGGTTCTGTAATAACACAGGCACATTCCAAACTTCAGGGTAGAGAGAAGGGAACAGAGCAAAGACATACGGAGGTTTAAAACCTTTTAATATAACTGGAACATGAAATGACTGTTCAGCATGCTTTTGTGTTGTGAACTCAACATGTATAGTACTGTATCACGTTATTGCATGGCAGTTCTTAAAGATCGGCCACCGCTGTGACAAAAGGGGCCATTATCTTTTGAGTTCATCCATCTCTGACCAAAAACTTTTTGATTTCACGTTGCTTTCCGTGGCCCTGTAGCAGGGTATTATGCAACTATTAATGGCTTTAAATGACAGCAGTTGTATTTGTATTTCCAATTCTCTTAAAATCGGTGTAGCAGACATGCTGGTCTGGCCTTGTGTGTACTATCTGCTCTTTTCTTTCCTTAGTTTTTCTCTTTTAAAAAAAAAATTCCAGCTTATTTGCACTATGAGATTTGAGAGCTTCAAGCTTTTTTCTTCTTTTGTCTGATCTGATCTTCAATATCTTGTCCATTACTTACTCAGTACCATTTAAGATTGTGATTGAATGAGATTGTACTAAAGTAAAACTCTCACACATACGTTCTTTTGCATATTAGTACACAGTTAAATACAAATATATATTGGGATGAAGTTGCCTTAGTTTTTTTGTTTTTCATGCTGCAACTATTCTCAGGAAATCTTGAGCAATGCACTAAATGATTATACAAAATGTAAAATGGGAAGAAACTGGTGCTGTAGGGCGATTGACACTCTTCATGCAAGTGTAATGCCAGTAGTTTCAAAATATTAGATTTTATAGATTTTGTATTGTTAAGAAAACAAATGAAGTAAACCTATGTGTAAATAAGAGTAATGAAAGTAAACTACTGGCCTTGCTGGAACCTGTCTTACTGGAAAGGCAGTATGGCAGTTGGTCCCGTGCATGAAGGGTGTTGGTACTCCCAGTCAGAGCTTCATTAATGAATGACATTTAACTGATGCCAGCTGTGAAGTGTATGTTTCGATGTGAGCTGTTTGCTTATCTTGGCTTTGGTGAAGGGACATGGGGTATGGTCTGAGTAGAGACCCCACTATCAGGGATACATTTTTTTCTTTCAGTTTTTAGAAAAACCTTCTCAGAGATTAGAATTCAGTTTCCCATGATTTGTTTCAGTTGATGTAAAGAAACTAAATAAAGATATATAAGCTTGCCTTTTCTGTGGTGTGTGTTGGTTTGCTGTGGATCTAGTAGTAAATTGGTAAAAGTATGTTTAAAAATAATGTTTTTTTTGTTGTTTTTTTTTTTTTTTTAAGTCTTCTTAAATTATGACCTTTGTAATAATATTTTCATTAATAGATCCTTAAATAAATATATGAGGAATTAAAATGTAGAAATATGTTGATGAAATAGTCAGACTTATAAAACGAAGAAATGATTGAAAACTTGTGCCCTCTGTTGAGCAAAGAGTGCATTTCTTTCTTGAATGCATGTACTATTTTTTTCTTTGACACATCAGCCCTCTGCTTTACTGATATACTTTCTAGATTCACCTTAGATTCATTTGAATCTAAACTAATGATTGTTCCCTTTCAAGGTTTTTGTTTGCTACTTTTTTTTCTCACCCAGAAGAAAATTGTGACATACCCCAGAAATGAAAAAGCAGAGGTGTGAATGATGAAATGACTGTATTAAGGTTGTTCAGTTTGAGGGTCCTGCTGTTGGTCCTCTGTGGACATTTATTGCCATATCTAAAAAGGAGCAACCATTGTCAATGTGATCACTGAAGTCTGTGTTTCTCCATCAGTATCTGCTGTTTATTAATATTCACACTGTAGGCTATATTGATATATGCATTATATTATTCTCATTATGTTTATATTTATAAAATCATAACATCTTGGGCTAATAATGTCAATTATATTATCCGAAATGGATTTTAGTTGGACTTGGACAAATATATATATTGAGATCCATTATAGTCCTGTGTGGAAATGATTTATTGTGGCCAGAAAGCTGTCAGCTGTTTCTTGCTGCTGTGCAGATATGCGCGTGCGTAAAAGATTGGATACCTGTCCGGCTCATGTGCACGCGTTGCTGGAACAGGATGTGACGTATGTCGTTCCGTAATCCTCTTAGTTTAATTAAGCAGAACCAGTCGGCCTGTACTTCTCCTTCTGCAGCAACTTACTTGAAAATCTAAATGGTTCTGCTCGTATGAGAAGCAACAAAGACATCCCGAGGGGAACAGATTTGGTGTCTGGACCACTTTAGAGTGAGTTGGAGGTGTTCAGCCCCCTGCAGGATGCTGCTGCCTCCGCGGATGCTGTGGGGCGCTGTGGCGCGACAGGTGACTCCGCGTCTGACCTACAGCACTGCAGCACAGCCGCAGGTAGGCCCGTCTTCATACACATGCAATCTGCAGATATATATATATATATATGTTTATATATATATATATATATATATATATATATATATATACATACATACATACATACATATATGTATGTATGTATGTACAGAAAGTATTTTTTATATATATATATGTGTGTATACATATATATATATATATATATATATATAAATGTTGCACAAGTTGCAGAATATAATGAACAATTCTGCATAGTCTCTACACAACACAGTGAAGAAACACTGCAGTGTATTCAGAAAAAAAAAAAAAAAAACTCTATGTCCACTGCAAAAAGTAGTCATTACTGCTAACAAGTTATTTGTAATAGGAATCTATTTGACTAATGTGAATATTCATGACTTTTAAACCACCCCCCCCCCCCCCCAAAAAAAAAAAAAAAAAAACAAAAAACAAAATAACAAAAAAAAACCAGAACAAACAAGGAACCACTTAAACATTATAATTGATCTCTGGGATTATTCAAGTATGTTTTATTAAGATGAAGTGTAGCAAAGCAGAAAACTGTCCAAAGTTTGAAATGATTTTCCTTTAAGAGAACATTAATTATGATATGAAAGTATTATCTCTGAACAATATAGATGCAGATTTTGGAGCAATAAATGCTGCCATCCAGGAGACAAATTTTCAGGATAGGTTATTTGCTTATTTAAAAAATGTGCGCTTTTATTTTAGCAGCATGACCTCCAGTTCAGACCTGCCACTCACTGAAAATATCAGCAGCATTGTCCAATAGTGTTCAACAAATGAGAGGTTAAATTGTTCAGTAGTTTAAATTCCGCATTAGAGAATGGGACATTTCAGTCTTGAAACTACAGCAGTTGCTCTTATTATACCGTTTCTTCACTCACACCTCCTTTGTCAATTTGTTTTGTTTTTTTTTTTACCAGGTGAAGCCCAAAAAGACAAAGTTTGGTCCTTTGAAAGACCAAGACCGGATATTCACAAACTTATATGGTCGACATGATTGGAGGTAAAACATTTGACATTTAAACGTTTTTTACCCACTCTTAAAAAAAAAAAAAAAAAAAAAAAGTAAAAATCAGTAGAAGCACTCTCCATCTGCCCCCTTTTTTCCCCCTCAACCTGCTTCTTGTCAGACTCAAGGGAGCGCTCCAAAGAGGAGACTGGTACAAGACTAAGGAGATCATATTGAAGGGGAAGGACTGGATCCTGAACGAAGTGAAAATATCGGGTCTTCGGGGAAGAGGGGGCGCAGGATTTCCCACTGGCATGAAGTGGAGTTTTATGAACAAACCCAGTGATGGCAGGTAGAAAATAAAAATCTGCTCTGTCAGGGAGGATGAGGGCAGCTCCACACAAATGTTTTTACTATTTTGTGCGATAGGCCCAAATATCTGGTGGTGAATGCAGATGAGGGGGAACCTGGGACATGCAAAGACCGTGAGATAATGCGCCATGACCCCCATAAACTGATAGAAGGCTGTCTCGTGGCTGGAGCAGCCATGGGTGCACGTGCGGCATACATCTACATCAGAGGAGAGTTTTACAATGAGTCTTCAAATCTACAGGTAGGAACAGTACACAGACAAAGTGTTTTCTACAGTGTGTTTGTTACAGTTTGTCTATCTTCTCTTGGTGTAGGTGGCTATTAATGAGGCCTACAAAGCTGGGCTGATAGGGAAGAACTCCTGCGGCTCAGGGTATAATTTTGATGTGTTTGTGATGCGAGGAGCTGGAGCTTACATCTGTGGAGAGGAGACGGCTCTCATCGAGTCTCTTGAGGGCAAACAAGGAAAACCTCGTCTCAAGCCACCTTTCCCTGCAGACATAGGTGAAATAAACGCTGCACTGTCCCATATGTCCTTTTTCCAATGGTTTTTAATTGTGGTTTAAGAGGCAGCAACACAAGTTTGTCTTTTTAGTTATTCACTGTTGTTGCATCCGTTTGTTTTTCTTAAAGGTGTGTTTGGATGCCCAACAACAGTGTCCAATGTGGAGACAGTTGCTGTGGCACCTGCAATCTGTCGTCGAGGTGGGGCTTGGTTTGCCAGCTTTGGGAGGGAGAGGAACTCTGGGACTAAGCTGTTCAACATCTCAGGTCATGTGAACAACCCTTGCACTGTGGAGGAAGAGATGTCTATTCCTTTGAGAGAGTTAATAGACAGGCACGCAGGTGTGTGTTTACAGTCCACCTCTGTGTTGTTGTTTACCAGATATTATTTCTGCTTACTGCTCTTATGTGATTGGTGTAGGAGGAGTGAGGGGCGGCTGGGACAATCTATTAGGAGTGATCCCAGGGGGGTCCTCAACTCCCATCATCCCGCGACACGTGTGTGATGATGTTCTAATGGATTTCGATGACCTGGTTCGTGCAGAGACCGCCCTAGGAACTGCAGCCGTAATAGTCATGGATAAGTCGGTAAACAATGACTGAATTAACAAACAATGCACAGAACCTTCAGTTACAATTAAAATAATGACAGTGAATGAAAAAAACAAAAGTTGAGTGATGCGTTTTCCCTCCAGACTGATGTAATCCGAGGTATTGCACGTTTGGTGGAGTTTTATAAGCACGAGAGCTGTGGTCAGTGCACCCCCTGCAGGGAAGGTAAGGAACTTCATTTGCACTACATGATAAACTATTCTTACAAGACTTTACTTTTGAGGGTACCTTTATCTTTTACAGAGGTACAGTTATGTGCAGCTCTAAAAGGGAAGCACATTTCTAAACCAGTTATACAACTACAGAAAACAAGAACCCTTTTCTTTCAGGGCACTTCTCAAAACGAATGTTAGTAATCCGGTGATATGTTCAAGCTCATTTAATGAATATAGAGGGATTTTTTTCCAAGATCTACTATCACTCTGATTGATGTGATTAATGTAACTAGGTAACTGATGTAAAAATGTCTTTACGATACAGTATGTACATTTTCTTCTCTCAGTTTAGAGAATGTCATCCTAATGAGCCTCAGTGTAAGGGTTTAATGATGAAGATGCATGGACTATATATAGATGTTACCATAATTTAGCAGAGAGAGAAAAGAAGAAAAAAAAAGCACTTTTTTCAGACTACAAAGATAAAACATTTCCCCGACAAAATAAAAGTTTAGAATGGGTTTCCAATAGATTGTCAACAAAAAACTAGCTCTTTTTTGTTTTTTAAATGAGCTCCAAGGATTTGGAATAAAAACTTGATTGTGCAACTTCCAAACTTAGTGAAGGAAAACTCTTTTCTTTGGATATATGGCAGGGTGAAGAATTGTACTCAGATTAAAGTTTGCATGAGAACTCAGGCTTCTCTGTGGTTTTTTGTCATATTGATCTTTTCTGTTCTTGGTCTTTCCCTCAGGAGTGGACTGGATGGATAAAATGATGTGGAGGTTTGTGCGAGGAGATGCAGCTGTTTCAGAGATTGACATGATTTGGGAGCTCAGCAAGCAGATTGAGGGACATACCATTTGTGCACTGGGGGATGGAGCTGCCTGGCCTGTGCAGGTGACTTATATTGAATTATTATTTTCTAAGTTACAAGTTCTAATAGGGATTGTAAACCATCTTTTTTTTGCTCCCCGTGTTCAGGGTCTGATTCGTCATTTTCGGCCAGTCATGGAGAGCCGTATCGCTCAGTATAACATGAAAAATCCCCCAAGAGAGCCGGCGATTGAGATGCTCTAAAGTGGCACGTTTCAACGAAACAATCCTCCACAAGACTACTCGTGCACATCTTATGCTATTTTTTGTTGACATTATTTAACGTATGGATATATTTTTTAGAGCAAGTCCTCCTGTAGAAGTTAATGTTGTCACCTCTGCAAAACCTTTTAATTTAGCTTATCTTTTTTTTATGTTTTCCCATGTGTGGATCCCTTATTTCTGAGATATTTCAGCAGATCTGCTATTGACTTGTAACTGCTAGTTGGCATTCAGTTTTCTAACAACTTCTTTGCAAAATATGGCATCTCTCACAATGTATTAAAACATACGCAAACACATCAATAAATTAAGTTTATTCCTGAAAACCATGAAATAAATTCAGCAGGTTTACTACATTTAACTTCATATGATTTGTACAAAAAAAGAGAAAACAGATTAAGAAAAATGGTGACAAAGAGCTCAGGAAGAAAAAAAAGGATAAGGGTGCAAACAGTAGGAAAAATTGTGCTCAAAAGTAAAATAAAAGCTAATAAGTGATGTACAACATCATTGCCCTTTGATTTTTTCATATTTTTTTTTACAAAGACACCATATTCAAGCACCATATTTGGTGTGATATTTTTTTGTTTGTTTATTAAAGTTAAAATAAAACTGGAGGCATAATTTTGCTCTTCTGACCGTCTATTATCCATAAAATAGGATCAAGTTATCTGTTCTGAAAATGTTCAATCTCCAAAGTATAATGTGGGTTCAAGAAAAAAAAAAACAAAAACAAAAAAAAACAAGACAAACAAACTTGGGTTGTACAAAACATTAATATTTCCATTTGGACCCAAGAACTAAATCCTGAAACCAACGCAGCTTTCAAGAATGATCCACGTGGTTAATGGATAATTAGTGGTGGAAAATTACAGGTTCAGTTTGGGTGAAGATCCTTTAAGACTCCGTGGAAAACACTGAGACATTGATTTCTTTTTTTTTTTCCTTTTCTCCAATATTTTTCAAGGTGCCATCCAGAAAGGCATTGATTGCTGTTGTGGTTGTGTTTTGGCACGCGACGGCGGCGGTGCTGGGCAGCGATAGCCCTGTGCCCACCCTGAGGAGGTGGGGGTGGGAGGAACTGTCCCATGGTTACCTGGCCCTGAGACTTTGGAGGTGGGGTGGTCCTCTTCTTCATCAGAAGAGTCTCCGGTGTACGCCACCAAACCCGTTTTCAGTCTTTTCACTGCAGGCTCTGAAATAAGGAGTGGAGGAGCAAACAGGGGAGACACACGAGCAGGACATATGGAGGAGAGAGAGGAGAGAGAGAAAAAAGCACACGAAACAACACCAACAACATGTTTCAAATCAGGTTCAAGTTAATTTTTCCAAACACATTTTGGGAGAAACAAAGAGTTAATGGATTCAGATCAGTTTATATCAGTGGAGCAGAGGATGGGGGCAACCATTTGAAAGCAGCCATTGGTTGGTGGGGAGCGACAGTGTTAGGGCCGTTCAATCAAGCGGCAGTCACAGGTCACAGGTCGAGTCGTGCCCCACCCCCAATCAGTATCCAGCATCACCCCAGACACATGGAAGAGAAGAAAACACAGAAGAAGAGAAAAACACAAAAACAGGAGAGATTCTTGTTAGCAAGAAGAGAAAAAACACAAACATTCCAGACTGATGATGTCATCAACTCGGCGGTAAGCAGGGCTTGACTTGTCAGATGCACTGACAAAAAAAAAAAAAAAAGTGTCATGTCATAGCTCCGCCTCACTATCTGGAGATTTCAAGTCACTCCAGCAGAATCCTGTAAAAATCAGAAGCAGCCAGTTTCATGCTGAGTGGTTGAGTGTGTGAAATACTGCAGGTTTTTTTTTTGTTTGTTTGTTTTTTAGGTCCGTGTGTGTGCCTCTTACAATAGTGAGTTTATGTGACACATATATTGCTTCAAGCGTCCGCCACCGCATTGCTAAAGTTTAGACAGTCTACTTTTCTGGGAGGGTGTTTACATATTTCCATTTTCTCTGGCAGCTTCACTGCAGCTGACGTGCTCATAAAGGGTCACAGGCTGTGAACTGTGCGGGATTTGTCAATCCACAGGACAACGCCCTTACCCACAGGGCCTTGTGGTCCTTTCCTCTCTTCCATCTTGGGTCTCACTCCATTCACAGGCAGGGATGGTGGTGGAGGCATTAGCTGCCGACTGGAATACACACATACACGCAAAAAAACTGGTCACAACCATAATTTTCGACTCACACAAATTAATCTTTGTTTAGTTTTTTTTTTTTAAAGAAAAGTACAATGTCAACAACATGTACCTGTCCCTCTCACTCCCCAGGCCAGAGGAACTTGGTGGTGGGGGTCCTGAAGTCTCTGGGCAACCCACTGAGAAGCCTGCACCTAAATTAGTCATATGAATGGGTCCATGCTATGAGCAGAAAAACACACAGGCCCGATTAGCAGACATCCTCCACTAAGCCCTGCCGTGACACTCAAACTAATTATTATAGCTTTCCCAACAAGATTATGAAGATTCCCCAGAGTCTGATTAAACTCATCCATTATGAGAGTTACTTGAAGCTCATGTGATAAAATACCTTTCTCTGAAATTCAATGATAAACTGTAAGTGAGCGTCACCAGGAAACAGCAGGCCATATCATCTCAATCAAGATACATAAAATATTTGAAGGAAGGAAGGATGAAAGGTTGAGTTTAAAACTGCAGACGGTGAATTGAACGCATGTTCAGAAATATGTAAAACATGATGATGATGAAAAAAAAATTTTTCACTCGGGTGAAATAAAAAAAAAAACAAGCAAAAACATCAAAAGTGAAATGAGTTAAATAAGGATGACAATTAATCAAATAAGAGAATGATGAGTGATTGGAGAGTTTTTTTTTTTTTTTTTTTAAATCACCTGGTATCCAAGTAGGCCGCTGTCCCTCTCATCTGGTACCTCCTCTGTGAAGCGTCTTTTCTGTGGTGGGTTGGCTGGGGTCGCAGAAGGTTGAGCTTTAGGCGGCAACGCAGCAGATGGTGGGAAATGTACAGGAGCAATAGTCTGAAAATAAAAAAAAAACACCTTTGAATTTCTTTGCATACTTTTACTACATATACAGTACTGTACAACAGTTGTGAACCACAAATAATTCATTTATATTTTGCTTTCAAGAAGCCATGATTATTCTAAATGTCACAGTGGTCTTGATCAACAGCTCTCCAACTGTCTGTGGGAAACGGATGAGTGGAGGGCAGAAGAAGAGAAAACTGCATTAGATAAAAACTGTATCTGAAAGTATTACTCTTAAACTTAAGAAAAAAAAAATCCAGCAAACCCTCACACAGGACCTGAGAGACATCTATATCAGGACCTTCAGTTGATCTATTGTTCACTGAAGCCTCATTCCAAATTATCTTCATGGAAGAGTGGCAGTGAGAAAGCCACTGCTAAGGAAGAAAAATGATGAGAAAAGGCCGAGATATGCCAGATTGCACAAAAACTGGACTTATTTGCCTATTTGTTAGTGTCTACTGGAGAAACTTATCCTGATGGTGTAACTGGGCTGCTTTGGTAGAGGAGCATATGATGCTGGAGGTGGTTTAAATATTTCAGAAGTGTATTTGAAGAGAGAAGCATATGTGACTACTGGATGCTACATTTTAAAGGAATAGTTCACCCACAGAATGATGTAACTTTATTTTCCACTTAGCCTCATGGTGATCAAGACTCTGGAGCACTTTTTTAATATGTCAAATGCAGCCGGCGATCAGGAAGGCTTCTCATTTCCACCCAACTTTCATATAATGGAGTTCGCCGGGGCCCGAGCCAAAAAGGTCCATAAAAGTCCACAAAAACTTGTCAATATTCCTCCATACTGCTCATCCAATGTAATCCAAGTATCCTGAGTGGGTAGCGTTTAGAATTTACTCGAAGCGACATCATTTATTATATTTTTAGAGCCTAAACAGTAGTACATCTTACTTCCGCAAAGTGCGCATATGCACGTTCACAAAACTACGGAAGCCTCAGCGTTCAGGGCCTACTCTGCCGATAATACAAGCGTAGAAGAAGAAATTCGCTGTTTACATTCTAAGAGCAACAGAGCTGCAGACAAACCGGGACAAACACAAGAGGGGTTGGATATTGATTTAAAACAAAGAAAGAAAGAAAAAGAAAACGCGCAATCTCGTCTGCTGCGCCTTCTGTAGTTTCATGAACGTGCATCGGCGTGCTCGCAGGAGATGCGATGTAGAACTGTTAAGGCTAAAAATATACTAAAAATATACTAAATGAAGTCGTTTCGAGTAAATTCTGGATGCTACCCACTCAGGACACTTGGATTACATTGGACGAGCAGTATGGAGGGATATTGACAAGTTTTTGTGAACTTTTATGGCCCTATTTGGCTCGGGCACAATCGAACTCCATTATATGAAAGTTGAGGGAAAACGAGAAGTCGTCCTGATTGCTGGCTGCATAAGAAATATTAAAAAAGTGCTCCACAGTCTTGCTCATCATGAGGGTAAGTGGAAAATAAAGTTACATCATTCTGTGGGTGTACTATTCCTTTAACAGAGAGGGAGAAAAATTCTTGGTGTATGCTGTATGACTAATGTAATCTAAGAATGAAAATATATCTATCTATCCATCTTTCCATCCATCTCTGGTGTGAAAGTGTGCCCAAACTTTTGACTGGTAATGTAACTTAAGAATGATATGAGAAAATTAAAGCATGAATGTTTAATAACACACTTTACTGCACTTTTACACAGACTTGAATGTTAACAAAATGAAGCAAAGGCTACAACAACCCATAAAGGCTGTTAAAGACTTATAAAGAGGATGAAAACTGAGCAGCCAACAGGTTTAAATGAAATTAAATTAAAAATACATTCTTTATCCCAGAAGGGAAATTCAATAAAATCATTCATTCATTCATTTTGCATACCACTTAGTCCAGTTCAGGGTCACTGGAGGGTTGCTGGAGCCTATCCCAGCTATTATCAGGCGAGAGGCGGGGTACACCCTGGACAGGTCACCAGTCTGTCGCAGGGCCAACACAGAGAGACAGACAACCATTCACACTCACATTCATACCAAGGGTTAATTTAGAGTGACCAATTGACCTAACATGCATGTCTTTGGTCAGTGGGAGGAAGCCGGAGTTCCCGGAGAGAACCCACGCATATACGGGGAGAACATGCAAACTCTACACAGGAAGGCCACTGTTGGAATTGTTCAAACCCCCCTCCCCAGCAAGGACTTAAACTAGTGACCTCCTTGCTGTGAGGCTGCGGTGCTAACCACCCCACCAATAAAATAATCATTAACAGTAATTAAATAAAACCTGAATAGGCCTAATGTTAGATTTCAAGATATCCCTGATGAATATAAAGTGGCAGTAAACTTAAATTGACTCAAACGATTTACTGATTGTAAACAACGCTCGTGGTCCGCAGTCAGCTAGGAGCTCCAACAACAGTAACAGATCCAGAAACTATTGATCAGGTTCTCTTCATCACACTGACACTACTGTACAGCACCTCTCTCTTTCTCTGCCTCTTTCTTCATCTTCCTTTCCTGGAAGCTGAACTGTTTTCTGTTTTAGGACTTCGACTAAAAACTGTTTAAAGAACTGAGAAGAAAACCTGTCCAGGAGGGTCCAGGCTGTATTGAAGAATGACAATGTTTGACCAACATTTCAATAAATTGCCTGTGTTGCTGGCAATAAAAAAAATAAAATGGGGTGGGTCAAGATTTTTGGACAATAATTAAAAGTTTGAATTTCATCTTTTAAAATACATTTGCGTAGGTCATATTTAATAATACTGGAAATTACCACAAAATATGACAAAATGTTGTTCCTAAGGCATTTGACATTTCATATTTTATTCTCTACATAATATCATTAGGAAAGCGTTTAATCTGTCCCCAAATTATTCTTCTTTTGGGACACATTTAGAAAATCAAAACAGATCTGTATACTTTTCCTAGAGAACAAAATACACATTTGCCAAATTCCTTTTCCTTCATCTATTCATATAAATTATTTTAGAGAGGAATTTATGTCAGCATTTGACAAAGACCCTGTAAAAGTTGTACATATTAATCAAATGATGCTGAAGAGTGTGGTGAATCCTACCTGTGCCAGAGCGTCAGGAGTGGGTGCAGGAGCAGATGTAGGTGTCACAGAAGGAGCAGAAACAGGAGCAGGAACGGGAGCAGGAGCCGGAGCAGGAACAGGAGCAGGGGCTGGGCGTAGAGGGTACTGAGAAGGAGCACCCGCAGGTGCCACTGGAGGTATAGGAGGTGGTACACTGTAAGGTGAAGGAACAGGCTGGGCCTGAGGTGGGGGTACAGGCATGGGATATCCTTGCTGGTATCCAGCTGGGGGGTAATAAGGGGGCTGAGGAGGCATCCCATTCACTACTGGAGGTTGTGCAAAGCCTGGAGTAGGGGAGAAGAGTAGAACACATTAAATTAACTTTGTATGTGTAGATATGATGCACTGAGACTATTGAAGCTGTCAGATAAGGAACAACACCAGTGTAAAGAGAAAAGGAGTTATACAAACATTGCTTCAAAGTAGAAACAGGTCATTAGCTGTTAAACAGCGACCCCTACAGAAATCTTCATGTTTCATTTTAGACAGTTGAGAAAAAAATCCTGATAAAAAAATGTACAGTTAAAATATTGCCCAAACCAATATTAACAACAAATGTATGAAGCGTGTTGTACCTTGCTGGGTTGGCATCATCGTGCTCATTTGATTAAGGTAGCGAGAATACTCTGCATGAACCTGGAAGCAGAGAGCACAAAAGGTTTATTAGTAGTAAGGGGACAACAATAAATCTAGTTATATAAAGATAAAAGGTATCTCTTCATTTTGAGATAAGTATCATTTGTAAATGTTTGAGACTTTGTTTTATTTTCCAGATGGTTGTTTTCACAAAATACCCATTGCTCTGAGTAAAGAATATTTCAACCACTATCTACAGTTTTGTAACTGGTGTATGCAAATGACTTCTTCAGTAGAATGCCTACAGAAGCCACAAAGCAGCAAATGCTTTTTGTACTTTCAATTTGCCACACTTGGGTTGCAGTGGCAGTAGTTTTGATGTGTTGTTGTATTCTGCATCCGTTTGTCATGTCAAGAACTAGAAAGCATAGTACAGGATTTCTGCTAATAAGATTACTTTCCTACTCATTCTGGCTGATACTGATATTCATATGCATTTTTCCAACAAACTGCAGAAAACAACACCATCATCATCATCACTCTCCAGTGGCAGAATTAAAATATCATTACACCTACTCATTTTATGTCTGCTCTAAGTCAGATGAAGAATCACACACACACTCATAAGGAAACAATTTCATCCTCCATGTATTTATATTTTGTTAAATTTGCAGTAAACAGTGTAGATTTTATCTCACTTTAACAAGTGAGGAAGATACCACCCACAGTAAATCCTGATAATAACTTCAACCAGGATAAATATCACCTCATCTGCATGAGAATGTGAGCTGAGAACATTTTATTATTATCATTTTTTAGTCTTTCAGTAGATAGCAGGGACCTGCTGAAAACATCTTAAATCCGCAGTCAAGTGCAGTGCATTAATGGTGGTGAATAGAAAAATCTGGTATTAATGGATTTAAACTTAAGTAAATCTGGAAACTTCTGAGAAAATGTTACAGTAGTTATAGTCGAAATAAAAAATAAAAAAACAGAGGCTTGACAAAATACAATCTTAGTCAGGAGAAATTACTCACTGTCTGAAGTAGATTCTCACACAAGGTTTTTGCTGCGGCTAGTCCCTCTGGTTTAGGATGACTGCGGAGAAAATACTTGCACTGAATCTACACAGCGACACAAATGGGCCTTTTCCACTGTACATTTTCGTAACCCTTCCACACGGCACGGCATGCTTTATTTGCCTTTCCTCTGGGAAAACCTGTTACGAGCCGTTACGATTTTTCGCACCCCCTTCAGAGGTAGCTCTAACCGTGCTAAACCAACACAAAATGTGACGTAGCTGACTGCTGTCCACCGATTGGTCAAAGGAAATCGTCGTCATATGCGTCACGTGTCATACGTGTTTCGCCTCACCTCTTCTAAAAATATCTGGCTCTGTTTTCGGTGACTACAAGCCACAGAGAAAACAACAACAGCATTAACACCTTGATATCATCCAATGCCTCCATTGTCGTTTTTACTTTACTGACCACTGCGTGGCACGGCAGTCACGTCACGGTCATGGGCGGTCTCGACCGCGCCTACTACACCCACTTCCAGGAAGTAGAGTACTACTTCTACTGTGTGGAAACAAAAACTATCTTGGTCGTCTTAGCATGTGGTGCTGAACTGTGCTGTACCGTGCCCTGTGCAACTGCAATGGAAAAGGCCCAAAAAAGCTACAAATGGTACCTTAATTCATAACAGCATATACAGTTGTTACCTTCAATAAAGACAAGAAAAAAAATATTCTTAAAATTTTTTAAGTCAGTGAACAGGACCCACCTAATATAAATGTACATGGGTTCAAAGGCCTCTCGTCCAGATGCAGGCTCTAAACAGCCTGATCCCTTTCCTCTGAGGAAGACTTTGGCCCCAGTCTCAGCCTGAATGTGCTGCAGGTACGAACAGCCAGGGCCTTCAACTCGCTCTTTAACAACAAATCCTGGGATAGCATGTTCAAGACCCACAAATACTTTATCTTGAACATAATGCATCTGTGAAATGAGAAAAAATATTCAGGCAAAACTGTGTGATTATATCCACCAGCAAAATGAAAATACCCTCTGAAAGAAATCAGGTCATGAAGAGATGCTTTGACACATACATGCTAACAAATTGTCTGTTTTAGATTTGGTGATCGTACTCCTCCAGATGTTGATTAAGGCCAACATGGTTTAACTTAATGCAATGATGTCAAGAAAGGGAAATTCACCATGTTCAAACACAGCAATTCTTTCACTGGCCATTAACTCTTTTTTCTTTTTTTTTCCTTTTGGCTTGTTTGGTATGACAGTGGAGATTTAACAAATCAATGTTTGTGTTCAAAAGTTAAAGCAACTTCAATTTATATTATTTCAGAGATATCTAAAATTTTGAGGTATTATTTTCCCATAATCTGATCTTATGAAACTGCTTGTAAATACAATAGTTCACAGCAACAGAATTCATGTTTGTCTGAACTGTGAATGGCATCTTAAACTTTCTAAAAACATCCTTCAAGCAACTGCAAAACTCAACCATAAAACGGTTTGCAAAAGATATAAAACAGATGAAGTGTTACCCCTGACTGAAAGTGAGGTTTGTGGTTGGTCACAGGAGGCAAGGATGGTGGAGGTGGGTTCTGTTGATGGTAAACTGTGACTGAAGCCCCACTTGGGGAGAAAGATGAAGCAGATGAGGAAGCAGTTGCAGCTTTTACAACGCCATTGGTAATTATCTCCTTAATTCTATTGACTGCTCCTGGAGAGAAAGGGAAATAGACAATAAGTCAAATTCTAAACATATAAACTTCATCATTTTGTTGTGAATATAAGACTACTGACTGTCAACAAGTTCCCTCGTCTGTCCTTGGACATGCAAATACAGAGGTCGGTCCCTGTGTGGAAACAACAGAGACGTAACAGTGTTAACATGTAAAACTATTAGATTTATGCTAAATCACTCAAAGTAAATGGTCTGTAAAATCACCCCGGAAGTGCTTTGCCCTTCTCTTCTGCTGTCATGTAACGGCCTCTGGTTGAAACTGCAGCACCGCTCACTTTACTGATCTGAAAAGAGGTTACATGACCAAAAACAAAACAAAACATATAAAAGAATAATCCACAAGGCAATGACAGATAAGGTAATGTGCTTATCTGTCAAAATATACTTGTCAGTGTTTCCAGCAGACCAGGCAGCTCCCCTGGTTACAGTGAAGGAATAAGGTAATGTGGTGTCATGGCAGTCAGTGGAGTCTGTCATCAGGATGTTAAGTGTGTGAAGTGGGCAGCGTTCAATACATTTTATGAGCTGCCATATTAAATATAGAGTACACTTGTATGCTGTACTGTTCTTCAAAGTTGCCTGCTGAGTCAGTTTTAGAGCTACAAGAAGCATTAGAAATGATTCAGGTCAATCTTAATTCTTTAAAGTTGCTGAAGTGGATACAATTAAAAATATTTTTACCGGAACCCTACCTGGTTTCTCCCTGCCATAGATATCTTTCTACACAAGTTATAATCTCTCCTTTACCAGTGAGGACCCTGCATCATCATCATCATCATGCACCACCATGTAGCCCAGGACAAGGGCTATACAGTGGCCCAGCCCTTATCCTGGGCTACACAGTGGTGCAGTGGTTAGCACTGCAGCCTCACAGCAAGAGGGCCACTGGTTGAGCCTCGGCTGGGGAGGGACTTTCAAACATTGGCCTTTCTGTGTGGAGTTTGCATGTTGCATGTGTATGCGTGGGTTCTCTCCGGCTACTTCGGCTTCCTCCCACAATCTAAAAACATGCATGTTAGGTAAACAGGTCTCCCTTGAAAAAGAGACTGCGTGTCTCTATGGGATTTACCTGTATAAATATCAGTTAAATAAATAAATGATCTCTGCTGCTAGTCTCTGGTCTAATGTCTGCTGCTCTCTCTGTTGTAGAAAATAAGAATTTACTTTAAATATGTGAAAATCAAAAATGAGCACAAGTTCTGCACTGACATGAAAGAAGATTTGGTTCATTATTATTAGCATGACTTAATTAGCAAAGGAATGCAACATAACTAAACATTAGTATCCTAAAGTAACTTAACATGATAACTAGTCATCAGTTAGCTGTCATTATCAGGATACAACAGCTTTACTCTAATTTCACAGTTTGACTGGTTTGCTGAACACAACGCACACTGTGCTACTTTGTCTCCTTTTGGTAATCCACTGCTTGCTGGCAGTAGCATGTGTCCCATGGTGCATTCAGAGACACCCCCACCCCCCAAAAAAATCCAATTTGTGGTGCTTGAGATGATTCTGTGGCTCTAAGCCACATATTGGTTTATGTGTGAGAAACCCTGTTTATTCTTGCTGACCTCATCCTGCGTTTGCCCGCGGGTCAGGAGATTTCGACAGGTTATTGGGACGTCGTTGATCTCAACTTCAGCTACCACCAAGTCATCTTTGGCCTTTGCTGGTACTGGAGGCTTCCCAACACCCACAACCTGAAAGATGGAGTGTGACAGTATAAAGTAAAGCTGGTAAACATTTCAGATTTATTTAATTTGTTAATCTTAAGAGATATGCAATTAGCTGATATTAATTATTTTCAAAGGAAAAAAGAATCTGTAGTATTCATATTTTGTGTGCTGTATATCCACATCACTTTTATACCAATTACATTTATATAAAAACATCTGAATACTTTGGCAGAATTCTGGTTCCTGCACATTATAGCCTAGTCACATACAATTATGGCTTATAACATGCAGCGCTTCTTTGTGCAAAGCAGTGGTTACACAGCATGCCAAATGGACCAGCCACAGACTAAATACCACTGCCAGAAGAAGGCACATTCGCACATTAAACATGTTATTCCACAGTATAGAAGCATGTATGGAACGTAGTTGTACTACATTTCAAGTTTTAAAACGCAACATCAAAATCACTTAAATTCTGAATAACATTGATGGTATTAGTTTGTCAAACACCACATGCATATAGTGCTATTCATGGATCTGCAATGTAACCTGCACAAAAAAAAAGTTCATCACAAAATTAACTATGCTGAAAAACATTAAAAAGGTCCTAATACTGCTCATCCTGTTCCAGTGCAATGTTCTGCATCCTGAGAGTCTGACTCTTGCCACCTAAAGCATTTATGCACACAAGGTATACTTCTACAGTAGCAGCTTTCACCAACAGTACAGCAGTGGGCTCAACAAAAATTTCTCGGAAAATAGAGTGAGAAAACAAACAAACATATAAAGGGAAAACCTTGCTTTAGAGCTTCTCAATTTAATGAGTTTCGAGTTCTAATGTCATCTATGTGAAGCAGGCCCTATCCACAAAGAGCCCTCCCTACAACCCAGAGCCCAAAGGACAGCCTACATCCCTATGCCAAGACACCTTCAAGATGTTTTTTGTCCATCAATACTCTGGGGACTGCAGACACATACTATTGACATAATGACATGTGTTTGATGATAGGGTTATTATAGGGTCGATCACACTGTCCAGGCTCATTAGTGTTTATGATATCGGTGTTTAGCATGCATGAACCCTTATTATAAGGGTAAATAAGCAAACAAGCATGTGTTTTCAAGCAATCCTTTAGCTCATTACCTTCTCAGGCGGTCCCGGGATGCCAATCTGTGAAGGTTTGAGTTTGCCTTTGGCCACCAACATAGCGTTGATCTTGGCAGCCACAGCAGCTGCAGCATCCAGAGCCCCGGTAGGCGCAGACTCAGCCTCCCCCATCCCACCAGAGCCAGACCCGGGGCCGGGCTGGTCCCATTTGCTGCGGCGACTAAGAGTGAGCAAAACAGGATACGAGAAATATGGCTCATTTGAAGAAAATGGAATAGAGAGCTCTTTGTTTATGTTGGTTTAATTCTAGCTTGTTCAGTCAGTCCTTGCGACTGTAAAGCCCACTCCGTTATTGTTGACATTTTGGAGACTGGTTAAGAGAGAAAAACTGTTGAGGAGATGGTCTTTTTATACCACTCAAAATATGAAAAACATAATTTCTATGAGCCCTTGACCGTTCCTAGTAAATATTGTGGTTTTATGTGTAATTACATAAATTAACTGAAATTAGCCACAACAGAATAAACCCGACAACACATCGCCATGATTACATAAGAAGCTAACATTCGCAAGCAAGCTAGCTTCGTGCAGTTGGACGACGACTGAAAAAACATAAATAAATACATATACAGTCTGTTATTAGACTTACCCGCTATTTTGTGTTCCACAAAATGACATTAATATTCCGTCTAATATAAATTCTCTTTTCAATGTAAAATAAATGCGAGTATTCTTCCTAAAATTCTGGACAGCTCCTTCAGTAGGCGGTGCTGGGTTCGTCTTCTTCTTCTTCTTCTTCTACGTTTGTTATTTACAGGAGGTTGGCAATCGACATCTTGGCGCATTACCGCCACCAACTGATCGAAAAGCTTATCATAGGCCATATAATATATTCCCTGAAACAAACAAACAAACAATAAATAAATAAATAAATAAATAAACAAATAAATAAATCCAGGTTTATTTGTGCAATGCTAGTAACTACCAACTAATCATTTTCCCCTCGTCTTCCTTCAGTGCGGACCAGTGTATGCCGACAACAAATCTACAAGGTGGCGCCAGACCTGCACGTGTCAAGGAAAAAGTTCAGGTGAGATTCTGCCATCTCATCTCTCCTGTCATCACCTCCCTGCCACACTTGGCGGATTTCTAGAGGTAGCCTCAAAGTTTCCAGTAGAGAAAAACAACCTCTAGTGGCAGCCGGACATGCATCATGAGCAAAGTAAGTTTAAGCTGTTGTGTGTCTTTTTAAAATATTTTGGAAAAAGGCCCACAGGTCGAAAGTTTGTGTATGCAATGATTTAAGTTTATTTAAGCTAAAACAGCTGTATTTATTCATTTTTCTAATGTAATGATTGTAAGATGTTACTTCAAGAAATCTTGAAAATTACATATTTGTAATATAGAATTTGCATATTCGTGGCAGCTACACATTTTGCGTGAATCAAGCATTTTTGTCAAATTTTTAGTCAAAGGCATTGAATGAATTGTCTCAGATTTATTTAATCACTTACACTGCCTAAAATGATACAAAAACAAATTGTGAATTTTTCAACAATAGCCAGTTTATCATATTTTCACGTGGATGACTGTTCTATATATATAGTTATAGCATATATATATATATATATATATATATATATATATATATATATATATATATATATATATACACACAAACCAAATGTTCTTATTAAACTTGGCTAGAACTCTTTGGAGCAGCAGTTGAGGAGAGTCAGACCTTGACCCAGAGTCCGATGCATGATGATCCTGCACAGGTGGCTGGATGTTGGCATCAGCATCATACCTGCTGGCTTCCAGCCTGTGCTGATGTACTTGGTTACTCAGTCACTCTGGCAAGTGTAAGGTTTCTGACCACCCAGGGGCTCAGAGACATGGCAAGGAGGTGCACCTTACTGTGGAAGGTGAGAATGCTGTGTGGGGCCGACATGGACAACAGATTGAACAACCAGCAGCCCTGATTGAATTTCTTTTGTTCTGTGTTGCTGAGTGTTGAAAGCAGACTTTAAAACTTTGCTGTCTTCAGTTTGATTAGGATTAATATTTGCCATGTGTGCATAAGAGAAGGTGAGTTGTTTTTAAAGGCGTAGTATTAGTAGTTTGTGGCGTGGCTCATTGGTTGAAGTCATGATTACTATTTGTTGTTTCTATTTTAAGAATTGAAGTAATAGATCTTAGGTCTTTTGTGTAATAGTACTTTTGCAGTTTGCAGATATGATTAACTATCAGTTTAATCATTGTCAGTGGATGTTTAAGTGGTCATAACAAAGCTACGACTAAATTAAGTCGATATCTGTTAACTGCCAGGTAAGCAGAGTTTGTTCTGCGCCTTTGAGCCATCAGGACAGGAGGTGTCCTCCCTGCTAGGGACACAGTTACTAGGATGGGTCAGTTACTGAGCCACCCGAGCTGGAAGTTTAGTCGAAGCAAAGACAGACAAGTGGAAGAACACGTTGTGTAACACAGTGTAGACACAATGCTGCCATTTTAAAACATCTCTTTGTGCAAGGCATCTTGTTTGTAGCACAGTGGTGACCTAACAATAAGTTTTAAGTGTCCAATCAAATTTCATAGTGTCTCCTGCATGTTTAGTCAGCTGTGCTATATATTAGTTTATGGGGCGAAAAAAATTACTACTGAAAACAAGAACTGTAGCTTTCAGAATATAATCTGCAGTCTAGACAATAATGAGACATTCAGACACTGTCTTATGCAGACTGAGCTAAAATTATTCAAGTCCATGGGTATAAACCCTCTTGAATGTTGTAACAGGAGTTTTTGGAAAGCTACACAATCAAAAAAGGACAGATTTTCATCTTAAGTTCAAAATAAACATTTTTATTAAAACTGTAACAGCTGTAAAGAAAAATGTAATGTTCAGATTTAATCATTATTTGAGATGTGCACTGGTTAAAAAGGTAATTGAAGACATTTTTTTACAAATATTCAGTCTCAGTCCTTCTTTTGTTTGTCCTGCAGGTGGCACTCTAATTCTGGGACTTTCATTTTAGGCCACAGTGTTCACTCCTAAGCCTCAAGCATAGGTAGATTTCAGCCACACAGCTGTAGTTTATAGTTAATTCTTAACTCCATTAAATTCCTTATAGCTTTTAATATTTTCCTTGACCTTGCTGGAAAATGTTATGATGTCATAGAGAGATGGAAGGAGAAGTTTGTGAGAACTCAGAAAAAGATGAGCAGATTTAACAAGAATCTGACTAACCTCAGTGTACCATGATGTGGGTCTGCTGTTGTTAAACTGCAGTTATTCAAATTATAAAAACCAGGCTAGGTAATTCCAAAAAGAAAAAACAACAGAAGAGAGAGATTTCACAGGCTGCTCACTCTCGCTTGTTATTATATGTTATTAGTAATTATTTTTTGAGCACCATGGACCTGATGTCTGTGATGTCTGGCGCATCCGCCCTAGTAGGTTCTCCCAGGGCAAAGTGGTCTCTGGTCAGGCTGACAGTGATTCAAAGACCAGAGGTTGACATATCAGGTGCCAGAAAGTAAAAATCCTGCCATGTATTTGGATCTGCCTGCACATTCAGAACAGGTGTTTTCACTAACGAGCTCATCTACCAGCAGAGGAGCTGTCCTAATTAAATTCAGCTGCTTAAGTGACTGGTTGGCACAACTGCTGGACAGTATTTTTACTTTCTGAACGGGATGTCCACCTCTGTCAAAGACCTCACTGGATCAGCATCAAGGCGAATTAAATTAGCTTTGTAAAAAAAATAAAGAAAAGAAAGAAAAAAGCCTGTTTGACCAAACTCTTTGAATAAATTCTCCTTTTTTACAAACATCCCAAAGTCAGCCAAATGATTGTGCGGCTGAACTGATGTACAAAAAAAAAAATTAAAAATCTGTAACTCTGTACTAAGCTTAACTGTTATTGTTATTTTCTTTATTTTCTGATTTAATTGATCAATTAATTGCTCTGAAATTAAACTAAAACCAATGCTTTCAGGATTTTGTTTAGTCTGGCAAATAGTGCACTTAACTGGTCCTGATCATCTAGAAAAGCTACAAATCTGAACATGTTAAGAGGCGGAGCAACACATGGTTGACAGATTCTAGGAAAAACCTGAGCCTTCAACTCCAGTGGTGCGAGGATCTGGTGGCTCTGGCGTGCACCTTGCTGGCATGGTTTGGGTCCACTTTCACCTTTCCAGGGAGTGTTCACTGCGATTTATCTGTGGGATGCATTATTATCCGAACAAAAGCAGTCTCTTACATCATTTTTACCCAACTGTGGAGCACAAAGGTCTTCGAGAATGATTTGATGAGAGTGAAACTGATGTAAATGTGATGGAAGTCGCCAGATCTTTGGGACTGATGTATGAGACAGTGTTGACAGTCAAAACCCCCAAATGAGAGAAAAAGCTGTCGCTCCTTCAGCTGAGTTTCACAGACTTGTAGAATCAATCCCAAGGCACTCTGAGGATTTCTGGTGGCACATAGTGGTCTGATGCTGTGGGTTTTCCATCAATTTATCATCCATCTGTATTTATTGTAACACATATTTGCTTCAAAGAGTTGCACTTTAACTTTCTCAGACTTCTGCTCCAGTGACAAGTAAAACTTCATGTCGTTCTTCAGCCATAAACTCCCTGTATGAGCAAAGCATGGGGTTCACATGAGTGAGGTGTCAGAGGTCGGCAGATTTTTGACGCCTGTGTTGACGAGGGATGACTATTTACAGGAGGGTCGCTATGAGAGGAAAAGCACAGAAAAACACCGAACCACAGGAAGAGGGAGTAAGAAGGGCAGACTGTAGTAGGAGCCCAAGTGTGAACCGCGTTGTGTATGTTGGTTGATGTAACCTCCGGCCTTCGAGGCACTGAAACCCGGGTCTCGCCTGATCCTGGCGGCTGACACCAACATGTGAGATCAGGGGGATGTGATGGGAGGAGGGCGTCTCTTGGTCAGATTTCCAGGGGTTGAACAAAGACACACTGTGAATACCTGGGTTTCATTGTTTGCTGTCAAACCAGCAATTACAAGCAGATTTTTTATAATGTGGGTGTGAGTATCATCCGTGCGGCATCATAAACTTAAAGGCCTTTGATTCCGGCTGCTCTGATGTTGCAGATGCTGAAAGTCTTTATAGTTATTCTTATGACTGTGACTTTTTGTTATAAACCTAAATCTTGAGGTGAGACCATGCAGAGGAATGAAAGTGTAGGCAGAGAGTGTAAAGGGGACAAGAAGTGATTGAGAGAAGGAAAACAGATGGGGAGATTGAATTTTAGAGGAGGGAACGCAGAGTGCGAGGGGAATCTTTTTTTGTGTGTGTATGTCTAGGGAGAATGGGAGCCTCTTATACACCTCACAGCATGAATTTGGCCCGGGCTGTGGCCTCGTCTCGTCTACGCAGTGGGGTGCTTTCCTGAGCGAGCTGCCCAGGGGAGGGGCACCTGCAGCAGCCCCAAACACTGGTCAGGAGGAGAGCCCGGTGGGCGGGGTGAGAGGGGGGCCGGGATGGAAAGACGGTCGGTGGTTCCAGGAAACTGACATGTGTTGGAGTTATGAAATCTTCAGGTAGAACATAGCGACGCTCTCTTAAGAAAATATTTGTCCTTGTGTTTCTCTGTGGCCTTGAGAGGAAGCTGCTGCCTGTAATCTCAGGATGAAATCAAAAGCTTCTGTTGCAGGGGAGGACAAAGGTTATTATTGGAGCAGGTAAACTGCTGCTGGCAACTATCAGCCAAAGACAACAAAGTTTATAGATTGGCCAGCCTGCCCACTGAAACTATATTTTCCATTCATTTTGCTGGGTTGACCAAACACAGCGTATTTGAAGTTTATCAAACACTCAGTCATCCTTGTAGACCTGAGGGAGGACTTAATCATCTGATATATGACCTTTTGGAATACAGACATCCAAAACCTCTCCGCGATGCAGACTCAGTAAATTGAACAACACACTCTCTCTGTGCTTTAATATTCACATTACTGCCAAGTGTGGGTTTTGGATAAGTTTAATCTTTACATAAGATACACCCTCTATCTTCTGTCATTTCGGTATGACCCAGGGGTCCAAAAACCACAAAGCCTCATATGAAGGCATGAGATTTCAAAAGTAGCTGACCCTTTGTCTGCAAGAAATTCCATTTAAATGTCCAAATGTGCTGTGTGAGTCTCAGCTGTCTGTGAAAGGTGGATGGATATTGCATTAACTTCACAACAGAAGCGCCCCCTGTGGTGTGCCTGCACATGGCTGTGGGTAATAACTGCAGTGGGAACGTTATGCTCAGAGGTAACCAAGCCAAGTAAATGGAAACACATGGTAGGCAGCATGGACTACAGGAATTATGGCATGACACTGCAGTGAAACCCACAGGATCCTTTGACAAATGCCTTTGGTATGGGTCTCTTCAACCTGTCGCCACTTCACAGCTTCTCATGCAACCTTGAGGTTTTTAGTTCCTCAGTTAATGATCTTTCAGAACGCGTATGCACCTAATCTGCAAAATAAATATACACAAGCCTAAAGTTAACATAATTAAAGTCTCATTTTACATTTTAAGGGGAAATCACTTAAATTATCCAGTACCTGGGGATAATGTACTCTGGAGGTTATTGAATTTCTAGTCAAAACACAGTTAACCACAGTTAGTAGATCTCAATGGTCCTTCTGTGTGATTTGAGTGGAGTAAGAAAAACACCATCAAAATATGGAATCATCACTTGTGGATGATGGTCATGTAGCTGGTTTATGTTCATTTTTTAGAAGAAGTGGGGACAGAAATGGCACAAAAATTCACCAGCTGAACTTCATGGTTTTGTCGAACATCTCTGAAGAATTAAATAAAAATAGATAAAATGAACAATTTTTTCCTGATCAAGTAGAAAAAGAAATTAGCTCACTGAACCAAAAATGACATGAACAGTCGTGGTTTCTTGCAGCTCCTCTGGTTATATTGACAACTTGAAATTTTTAGGCCTTTCAGCCATCCCAAGTTGGTTAACACCTAATCATACTTAGCCTCAAGTGAAACTATGAACAGTGTTTCAAACAAGACCTAAGGTGAGTCACGACTCTAAGTGACGGTCATAGACTCTGAAACATCAGCGGTTTTGGCTACTTACATGAAATCACCCATTATCACCAATAAGTTCCTCTGGTTGAGAGTAAAACATATACACTACTCACAAAAAGTTAGGGATATTTGTTTTTTTGTATGATGTCAGAATGAACTTAAAATCCACTGCGACTTGTCCAAGTGAACTGAATTAGACTCTAAACTTGTAGATGCACATGTACATTGTTCAATGGCTAAATATGAACACTTTATATTTTCCTGAAATTGGAAACCGAAAGTCGAATATCCCTAACCTTTTGTGAGTAGTGTATTCAAGAAACTAACCTCATCAGAAGCGCTTCTTCTGTCCCTGAAACTGAGATGTTTGCTGGCCACTTCATTGAGTTAATATGTTTATCTTAAGAAAGCAGTTCATGCTTGTTTAAATTTATTTTTTTTCTGCATATGAATCAAATTTTCTGTGGTTGATTTCTTTTATTTCATTCACAAACATTTACTGTTTCTGCCTGTTTTTTGTTTTATTTTGTTTGTTTTGTTTTTTCTTTTGTGAGCATTTTTTTTATTTTCATGTATATTTAACTTTGATTTTTCTGTCCTGATGCGTTTACGTGTTGTTTTTTGGTTTAGTTTCGTCCTTTTTTTCTCTCTTTTTTTTCGATCGACCTGTCAGTTACCCCTTTTTCAGTTTTTCTGTTTTCTGTACTTCGTGCTTTCTGGGAGCACCTCATATCTTCCTTTCACAGTTTACTGTTAAATAAATTTTGAAATTATTTCTATTGTTTCATCTGACAGCCATCTTGTTTACCCATGTTTCCTAGCTGCAAGCACACTTTGTAACTGATAACCAATGTTTAGACATGCGATTACTTAAATGCAGTTTACAATAGTTTTCTTATTTATTTTTTTCACTTGATTTGAAAAAGGCCATTTATCACAGTTTAATTTATTTGTCAGTCATTCATTCTTTTGTTTTTAAGCAAGAATGTTTAAGTGATGAAATACCTTTTTTCATATCTGTGATTTTTTTTTCTTTCTTTATTTGTAAAATCATAAAGTGGAATGAAAATAGAGTGATGATTCCATATTATTCTGGCCAGGTTGTAGTTTCTTACAGGTAAAAAGCATTTCAGTTCTTCTCCGCTTACGCTCTTTCTACAGTGGACACTTTCTACACTTGAAAGTCTTTTTTTTTTCTTACATATGAATTTTCTGGCTTTGTATTTATTGTATTTATTTATTTGTTTAATTCTTAATAAAACTTTCTTTGATTTTCTCTGGCCATCTTGACCAACTTTGAAGTTTAGTCAGCTTTCAGCAGTAAAAGTTCAATCATGATGCCGTCTTTGGGAAGTTTAAACATTTAAAAATTTTATGTCGGCTGTCAGACTAAACCACTGATGTTCTGTGTGGTACTCAATACTAAACTAATTATGTTGTTGCATCTTGTCTTGTTGCCTGTGCGATTTAGTGGACCTTACACAGAGTTCTTAGTTTTGCTGAGGAAAGTGATGCCTCCACATTTTATTTTTTTAATATGAAAATTCAGTTTAATGCAGTGTGGGGGAAAAAGAGGGAGAATAATTCCCCTCCAGACTTCATCCAGGAAATGCATAATCATGCGGTCAGTGTCTTAAACCTTGTGGCCTCAACTGTAAGACTCTTCTCCAGTTGTTGACCAGGCTCGTGCAACACCATTCCAGCCCATTTGTCATATCATCCCATCCCTGTCTTTGCTCCTCTCTGTCAAACAACAATATTTGCTCATCTGCGTCAAAGAGCAGCAGGGTTTGTATTACAGTACAGTGCAGCCTTTGAGTCAGGCAGACGGAGACAGGCCTTCGCTAATGGGGAAGACCCTCTTGAGTCACTGACATGCTGACACAGACACACAAACAAAGTATGACTGCAACTAAAAGGCTATGTGTCTACTTGGGATGTAACGTCCTGGTTGAACATTGTTCTTTGTCTTTCTTCACTTCTTCATCCTCAGGTTTTTACTGTGTGTGTATTTGTCGGTTTCAAACACTTGCATAAATAAAGATCTTATCACACAATGCATGGCAGAAAGCATACTTTATTCAAGATCATATTCTCTGCAATTTTAACGCAAGTTAAAATGTTGCAAAGTAATGCATGATTTACAATAATAAGTAGATTTTCAAATCCAACATGCATAATAAGAAAAGTTCTTTTTAATAAAAAAAAAAAAAAAAAAGATATGTCAGGGTTCAGGAGAAGAAAACAAAAAGCTGTTTGACCTGCTTTAACATAATTCATTATGTCAATAAACAATGTCTCAGAAAAAATGTCCCATTGAGCTCCTAGCTAGGCACAAGTTGTTCAAAAACAAACTTTTTCTTTGCGGTTCTCTGAAAACAAGCAGAAGTGCATCAGGGTTTGACTGGAAATGCTTTTTCATATACAGCATACGACACACAGTCTGCTCTCTATTACAATAAGTAAACCGCTCCTCTCTATCATAGGACTAATTCATTTCTGTAATAACCATCTGTGTAAAAGTGACAATGTATAACTTAACCAATATTACAAAGACAATATAATTTAAAACCAAATGATCAAAATGTAAACTTTAACGCTGTTGCATTGCTAAATGTAATTTATCATCAGTTTGGAATATTTTGTATTCTTCATTTAGTAGTAAATCTTACAGAGATTGTCATTATATGCTGGTAAAACTTAAATACATTTTACTTATAATCTCCAAACCGGAAATATTGCCTGGTACAAAGCATTTATACAAAGTGCTAACATTTGTTCAGTATACTTCCTCAGTTTGCAGACTAAGGCTTTAGTCAATGGTCTTTGGTGCATAAAACTCATAATGCATTTATAGTCCCACAAATGTGTACAGTATTGTGTTAATTGCACTTATATATGCGCACTCACTTTATTTTCTCTACTGTTGGAGAGATACGCACTACTGCGGGGGACTGCTTTTGCGGCAGAGCTGATTTGCTGATGTAAGCACTTGCCGGTTGCGTTTTCGTTTTCCAGTCAATAGCGTGTAGAAGAATGGATTGACGCAGGAGTTTCCGTAAGTCAGCCCTGTGAGGATACGATTGACTGTCACCTGTGTCCCCACTGGCACTGTCCGCAGCATGTCAGGCTGGTAAAGGGGGAGCAGCTGCCAGATCCAGAAAGGGAGAAAGCAGGCCCAAAAGGCCAGGACAATACCCAGAATGAGTAACAGGACTTTGGGTTTGGGTGCACGGGGAGGACAAGCAGAGTTGTTCCCACTGGCCCAGGCTGGTTTGGTCTGTGACACCCAGTAAAGCCGCCCAAGTGTGGCATAAAGTGCCCCTATGGCCAGTCCTGGACCAAGAATGCTGGTGCAGAACAGCACACTCAAATAGGCCTTGGAGCTCTGCTCATCCCACGCCGGAACACACAGCTGGCCTTCATGATTTTCCCCGTCCTCCAGGTGCAGGGTGATCATCATGGGCAAGCTGAGAGCGACTGCCAGTCCCCACGCCAAGCCTACCCGCAGCAGGCTGGAGGAGGTGGAGGAGGAGGTGTGCAGGGGATGTGCCACAGCCCGATAACGGTCCATACTCATGGCGGTGAGGGTAAAGATGGAGGCGTGCATGGTGAGGAGATCGAGACTTAGAAGGAGGCGACAGCCCAGCTCCCCAAAGGCCCATCCAGATGCCAGGCTGTCGTACACGATGAACGGAGCAGTGAAAAGGTAGAGCAGGTCAGCAAGAGCAAGGCTCAGCACCTGGAGGTGAAGAGAGGATGAGGACGGAGAGGAGGTTGGGGATGAGGAGGGGGAGGTAGTGTTGGCAAGGCAGGATGGTACGGGTATTCTTGTTAGGCAGCAGGTTGGTCCTGCTCCTCGTCTTCTCCTACTTCTGCTGCGCCTCAGAAGGAGGCCCAACGTGTAAAGGTTTCCTGTGATGCCCAGCAGGGAGAGGAGTGAGAGGAAGGAGCAGAAGAGAGCGGTGGATGCTAAGCTTGGTGATGGAGAGATGGAGGGAGAGGAGGAAGGCACTGAGAAATTAGGGATAATAGGGAAGGTGTATGGGGAGGGTGGAGGCAGAGAACCTGAGAGGTCCATCATGTAAAATAAGATATTCAGGTCAGAAGAATTACTGGTGAAAGAAAGATAAAACGCCTGACTGGTAAAATGTTGAAATGAAGATGGAGAGAGGAGAGGGGTGGGGTGGAGAGAGACAAAAGGTGTAAAGAGATGGAGAAGACATAATATGGACATTTATGTTACTTGCCTTGTATTCTGATTCAGGAGATTTTATTTATTTAACACCAAAGAACAACAGAGCATTAGACCTTATTTGTATATCTAAAAGTGCTGCAGGAGGATTTATGTGTATTTAAATTGTGACAGCAGGCAAAGCAAATAAAGTCACATAAACATGTTTAAATGAAAATGTCAGCTAAACCAGGATAGTTTATGTTTCACCAGAAACCTGCCTGCTCTGGTTGGCGCAGCCATCGCAGTTTTATAGTTTCACAGGAGTCCAGCGACCTTGTTGTGGTTTTAGTAAAATAAGTGTGGGGGGGCTCGAATTGAAGACTGTAAATCTCGCCTGAAGCGCCTCCCCCCACCTTTAGGGTCAACCGTTGGGTAACAGTTAAACAGGAAAATAAGTTGAAGCACATTAGAGCAGAGATATCGTGGAAGTTGGAAGAACAAGCGACTATAAATGGCCAAGTTTTTGTTTAGATTTCTTGTGCGTGCCATGTGCGCTTTTGCGCACTAGTGGTTTGGATGTGGAGTGGTGCGTGAAAATCTGCCGAATCATAACCAGAAAGCGCTGAAGTCTGGCCCTGCGCTTAAGGGGGGGGGGGGGGGAGTCATGTTGCAGCAGTTTATTTATTTTGTAGGACAAGTTTAATGAATTTCCCTCAGAACTGATGATTTCCCGAAGAAACATCTGAAGCGACATCAAAGCAGACAGAGAGGACCTGTGATCCAGGCGGCGCCGGGGTTAAGAACTACTGTTGAACTCCCCCCGTGGGGCTCCCAGAACAGCTGCATTAATGTCGGGAATGGCCGAAAAACCATGATAGATTATTTCAATATTCTGATTTAGATAACTTTATGAATTACGGTAGCCTATTTCACAATATAGGGTGAAGATTTATTCTACATCCCGATTAGCGCTGTTATGGCTTCTTAAAGATTTTAAGACCGCGTTGTTGTTTATGTTTATTCTTATTTTGAGAAAACAAACACCTATTAAATCGACGGGCGAAAGCTCACCCGGCAATTTCATTAGAGATAATCGTCCCAAAGAAGAAAGAGGGTTTAGTTGTGTGTTGGGCCCTATAAGCGGGGTAAAACATTCAGGCCTCTGTCTACAGTCTCATGTGGGCTACCTGCCAATTAATAATTTAGCGTATTTTTCAACTTACTTTCGAATAATTTAATCCCAGATGTTGACAAAGACAATATTCCTTGGAGATGGTTGGAAAAAATCAGTTCCATATTGAAATCTTCCTCTCCCCATCTTTAAATCCCCCTGACCTCTTCAGCTGCAGCAGGAGGAGGTGATAATCTGTAGGATGGAAAATCTTCATGTAATCTCAGCCGTCCGTCTTGTTGCGCTCTCAGCGCAACTCTGTGTCCTCAGCTCATTCCCTGATGTGTCTGAGTCCACCCCGAGGAGCGAGAGTAAGTGGCAAGGGGGTGGGATGGAACAAGGATGAGGGGGCTTATCCTGCAAACTGAATATTAAGTTGCTCTGATCTGAGCCGTCCAAGGTTAATGTTTGTCTTTCCCTCTCTCCCATTAAAGATTTAACATCTACATAATTTATGGCATTTTCTTCTCTGATCAGAAACTTATCCTTCCAGTAATTAATAGTATGTGGATTTATTTGCAATTTATTCAACTTGTGGTTAAAATCTGTGAAAAAATTTGGCAGATTTAACCCTAAATGTTTCCTATAATTACATTTTGCTTATTTCCAGTAATATGAATTATGACATTCTGAGTCAGCTTGCCCACCGCAGAGCTGAGTAGCAGTGTAAGAATGCAAAATGTTAATATGTTATTATTGTCTGTTTTAAATTCTTACATTTTATAGCCACATTAAGGTGGATTAACCACATGTTTGATCATTGTTTGATGACTTTATAATGGTGTCAATATTGAGCCAAGCATAAATCCCACTGCAAAACCTTTCCATGAAAGTCAACAATCTGACCGTAAATGGTATCATAATATCATATTTTGGCAAATAATCACATGCTGTATAAGTCATAGGTATGGCAGCTGCATTAAATTTTGAAAGCTACCAATTTATTGCAGTTAATTTATGGAACCTGGATGGTTAAAAACATAGAAGAGAGCAGTTTTATTAGTTTAACACTGTAGAATCACTTTAATAAAATGACTTACATAAAGAGCAAAAACAAAATTATATATATAACTATAATGAAACTACACAATATGTTCTGTGTTAGATTAAAAGATTAAAAAAAGAAAAAGTCAGGATAACATCATATCTTGGAAAGAGTACATCTGTGAGACCTGTATTTTATCAGAGACAGAGATTTAATTCTGTTTTATCGTTCATCAAAATTCCTTAAATTTCGATCAAACACAGTGTAAGCCTATGTAGCGACACATTTCAGATTTGCAACAGTGAATCATTTCAAAGGTAGAAGAAAGTCAAACAAAATCAGTGTCAAATGATCTTTGCCGTGTCTTTCTTTGTGAGTAGTCTTTCTGATTTCTTCTTGGTGTCAGGAAAATGTAATCACTGCACACAAAACTGAATCCTCCAGTAAGCTTTAGGTTGAAATTGAGTTTGCCTCTCTGTGGGAAGGCCAGATAGACAGACCTGTGCTAGTGTATCACTGGTATTTGCTGTCATTTTGTGACGCACTGCAATAACTAATGCACTTCAACTCTGACCCAATGTCAATACCACAACAGCTCAAGTTCAGATGCTCGGCATCTCACAGCGCCACGAGGGATTTACATGGTGATCGGGTGTTCAAAACCGTAGAGGAAATTAATTATCCAGTATCCTCGCCTGTATCAACATTTTTCCATGTCGGAGCAAAGTTTAACTGGTAGACACTCTGACAACATGGCTGGATAAACGGCTCTTTCAGCAGTTATCAAAAGCAACTCACAGTTGCCTGCTATCCGCCGAGTTGTTTTTGGCTCGGCAGTTGTCGAAGCCACAGCTGCGGTTTGCCAGCTTGAAGAGGCTGAACAACTTGGAAATGATTTAGTTGTGACTACAGCCAGTAAAATGTGTAGGCTGAGCGCCTCTTGTTGGTTGTGGGGGGAGTTCACATTGGCTGCTTCATACATGTGCCGGTGTACATGAGATGGACAGGCAGTAAAGACTAAAGAGGGATGGGGGGGAAAGGGGGGGACATACCTATCCCCACGGGGTGTGAGGAATTTGAACAAATACCTGGCACAGGCATGCCAAAATAGTGAGAAGGGGGGGTGCTGTGGAGGCATGAGAAGGCCAGGCTCCCTTATACATGGAGATGAGCAGGTATAAAGACTTGGTGAATGGAGCTGGAGGAGGGGAGGGCATGAGTGTAGGGTGATGAGAAACCTACACTGAAGTGAGATTAGATACCAAAGCGACGAAAGGTTGGGGGAGAAAAAGGAGTTATATGAAATAAGTAATTATTTACTTTAAGCGTGTTTTTTTATAAAACGAAAGTGAGAGGGAAAGGAGAGATTCTTACCTCTGTGCAGTTTATCTGCATTTGTCAAAACACATCAATCTCAGCTGTGGAGACACTCCCATATAATTTATAATTAAATCTACCTGAACTATGGGCTTTGTTCTGTCGTTCTGACCCTGACTGGCTGATTTTTTTTTTTGGGGGGGGGGGGGGGTTAATTAAGCAGCATCAATCTTATATGCAAATATGTGAGGTCTGAAGAGGAGAAAAGAAAAAGAGACTCATGAACTGCTTTGCTTTGCTGTGCGTTCCTGAAGATGCTGCATTCAGAACAATGACAGCATCTCACATTCAAGCATCTGGGCTGCATGTCTTAATCATTGTAAGAAGAACTATCAACTATATTCTGAGCATATGAATAAAATTGCTATGTTTGTGGAATTTTACTTAATATTTCAAGCAGAAAATGACAATTTCTTCTACCAGCTGTGGTTGCCGATCTTCTAATGTGATTTACAGCTTTAAACTACAAGGTGTCAACTTGGATTCTTTGGTGATTTTAAGAGATCATACTGATAGCTTGACAGCCAAAAATATTTATGGACAGTATTTCTTTATTCCTGTATTATTTTGCCACCAATTAACATGCTGAATGTTTTCACTATTAAACATTTAGTCAATAGTGAGAAGTGGACAGTAAAAGAAACTTGACATTTTCAAACTGTTGCAGATGATAGTACCAAGCAGCCAATTAATGATGTTATTTACTATATCAAAAAGTTGATAATTCTAATGATGTAATAGCTGTTTTTGAACAGATAAAGACACGTCAGCAGTTTTAGTCACTTCATTAACATCACTGACGATAAAAGCCGCACAATTAAGTTCATCCTGTAATGACACATTTCACTATTGTAACTGTGAACCTGACACATGGAAATGCTTTCTACCACACAGGTTTCCAGATATTAGATCAAAAGATCCCAGAAAAATGACTGTGCTGTGGTGAGTTTACAAGTGGATGAGTATGTAAAAACAAAATGGAGCTTGACATCACATCTCATGTCCCTGAAAGAACATTATTCACTGTTCTATGTCTTTATTTCTGCAACACACACCCAAATGAAGGGGCTGTAACACATCCAATCAGCAGGCAGTCACAATATGACAAATACCCTGCATGTAAACTCTTAACAGCTCCCTAACCTCCTCCTGGCTGTCCTTGCTTTCCTCATTCATTTAATTAATTAGCTTAACTGTTTCTGAGCAAACTGACTGACAAACTGCCTGCAGGTTGACCGTCCTTAGTATTGTAGCCTTGATTAAATGGGCGGACAGTTTTTGCATGTGACAAATGGTTGTTGGACCGGGCTGATTCACAGCTTGTGATGAGTTATTGATTCCCCGCAACCCACCTCCAACTCCCCCTGCCAGTGTACGTTTGCAGTTATACATCAAATTTCTCTTGTTGCCTCAATAAAAAGCCAAGAATTTGTCTTGCATGAAACAAACTCTCAGCATGAGTGTGCTCCAAGATTAGCCTGTATTTTTGTAGTATTTAACACGGCATTTACGCGGCCCTGTCTCCTTTCAGAGAAAGTTTTAAGTATCACTCGATTGTTAAAATAATCTTTAATGAATAGCTTAAATGAAAAAATCTGCTTTTGAGACATTTGATATGCAAGTATTCTCATATTTTAAAGCAAAACTCACAAAAATCTTTTTCAGTTTTAACTAATTTATTTTTTATGAAATAGTAAATGTTTTTTGTTTTTGGACTCTCAAGTGGAGAAAACTGACCCTTTTGATATTTATTTGGAGTTTTAAAGAAAATGCAATCAGTAATTGAGCAAATTTTAAATAATAACTTGTGGATTTGGAAATATAAAACAACCGATCTCATTTTTAGGTCTGGTAGGCCCTCTGTCTTTCTTGATGCTGATTCAGCAGTAGCAGCATGAAAGCACCGTCTGGTTTTTAGTGAGCACAGTGCAGCAGATCTGTCTTCTGCAGGCCCCTGAAGTGAGTCTGCAGAGGGCAGACACCACACGCTGCACCAATGTGCACTTACCCCTGAAATCACGGAGCATTAGATTTGCACTTTGTGTGACCACGATACAATCTGGAGCTTGTTAGTTGTGAGCCTGAATTTGCTGCACCATCTGCAGAAATCAGATCAGCCTTTCATAGGCCCATGTGGAGAGTTAGCATAGCAGCCAGCGTATAACCATCAGGCAGCAAGCTGGACTCCTGCTTACCAAGCAGTTCTGTAATCCACGCGATCTGCTGTCAAAAACTCCATTATGTCCAAGGAAGCTGTACAAAAACCAGATGTGTGTGCTGGTGTTGCCTCTTTTGACTCTGTTTAGCATCTCAAGTCATAAAACACCCAAGGTGTGAAGTACTTCTTTAAATGTCCACATAGTTGCTGATTTATAGCCTTGGCTTGTAATTATGACCTCAGAAACCAGGTGTGCATCCCCACCCTGTCTCATTAGTCAACCACTAGTTTAGATTGGAAAACATCCAAGTCCTTTTAACTTCAGGCTGTCTGCTGGATCCACAAAATAGTTCAAATCTGCCCACTTGTGGCTCAGAATCAGTACTGCATCCCCATCCCCAATGTGTTCATCATGGAGTCATTTTTCTGTGCTTCAGTGGGGACAAAAAAGTTAAAAGGGCACAAAAGTATGATTCCTCTACTTATCTTACCATGATTTTCCTTTGGAATAATTTAAATTTATATATATATAAATGTATAATTTATATGTATATTTATAATTTTTAATACATTTACTTAAACTATATATACGTATATATACACACACAAAATATATATATATATATATATATATATATATATATATATATATATGTAGTCGTCCTCAAATTTATTCATACCCTTCAGTTAAAGAAAATGCTAAATTCACAACAGTAATTCAAATAACAAGGAACTAAAGAAACTAACAATTAATGAAAAAAATTACAAAATTATAATTTAGTGAAATTAAATATTGCATTTGAATTGTGGTTGTATATAGTAATAAGAAAAGTCAAATAAGCAAAACTGTCCGGGACACATTAGAGCACCTTGATCATGAACAGTGGACCAAAATACCTGTTAACCGGTGCACAAGTCTTTTTGAACAAGTCTTTTTATTATTTAAAATGTGCATGATTACATGTTCATTTCAAATGACATCACATCATCTCAAGTCCTATATAAAACATCAGGCAAATAGAAACATGACCATCTCAAAATTCCTTGACATTTTGAGACTGGAAGGCCTGCTCATTGATTTTCTATGATTATTCTCTTATACTGCTGAGTCTGCATTGTCTCATCCTGACTCCACAGTGGACCAAAATAAACCAGGATTGTACAACATCAGTACTAAACATGAACATAACTAGATGGGTCAGTTAATTACATTCTTGTTTTTAAATGTTAGGTTTTTGGTAATGTTCTTTCTGAACCTCTTGTCTTTCTGCTCATCCTCTGACATCATCAAGCTTTCCCACGTCATTCTGTGTGTCTATCTGCCCCCACCTCCCAGACAGTTTTCCATAAGTCAATTACAATCAAAGCAAGGTTTTCACACAAGTACTTATGCAATTTGAAGTAGCACACGCTGTCTGGTTACATGTGCAGAGTATGAATTGAATTAGCGTCGTCTGTGTGAACCCGGTAAATGTAGCTACAACAGTTTTCCTTCTTTCATGTTGGCTGGCAGCTGATTGGCAGCTGCATTACTTTGTTTTTTGCCATATGACCTCAGTTATCTTTTGTCTGATCCCTGTGTCTATATGAATGAGTCTATGACATCATAGGACACTTTTCTGACCTCCTTCACTGAGATTAAATCAGATTAAGTATTAGTCAAAATACACACAACTGTGCCCTCTCTCACTTTCCGTTTCTCACAGACTCAGTGCTCTGACAACAAGATCTTATGCTTTTGTGGTCTTTCTGTAGCTCAAATTCCCATCCAAATTCAAAGTGGCTTTATTGGTTCAGTCACTAGCCTGAAGACTGAAGTATATGTTTTTATTTATTCAAATAAGTTTTTTTTTTTTTTTTTTTTTTTTTTACTTGTCCTGTCCAGCATCAAAGAAAGCAGAATGGAAGTCTGATTGCTTTATTTTGTTGAACAGTTTTTCTTTACCAAACAGAGCTTTATGAACATAAGGCTCCACTTGATTCAAATTCAAATAAGTAATATTCAAATAATATTCAAATAAGTTTTAATCCTTTTGAATGATACTGATTTGATAATAGATACGGTATTTAGGTAATAATTCTCAACAGGTTTGTCCATGTGTCAGAAACAGAGTGAATAAATAGCCTACCTGTTGAGACTTTACTCCAGTAAAGCAACAACAAAAAACCCTAGGGAAAAAACAAACAAAAAATAGGCCTATGTGTAAATCAAAGATTCCTATACTCAACAAAACAAAACAAAAAACCACTTATCAATGAATCAGACACTAGAAGGACAAGCGCGGGCATGCAGTCACAGGCGCGTGCCAGCTTCTCATTGTGGACCGACATATAGCGCCACAGCGTGAGCGCGCTCAGCCACGACCTGAGGGCTCGCGAGCGGACTGTCAGTTGTAGCCCTCCGCTTATCTCGCGCCGTGCTTTCCTCCTCCTTCTTTTTCTTTCTTTACCTTTGGTCTTGAATTTGAACGGTCAAGTTATATGAAAGAAAGTGATTTCGCGCTTATTTGACGCAGAGAAAATGCCAACACAGGGTAAGTAGGCTACTGCTGAATTTACTTGAGTCGTCAAAACCCTCAATTATTGTTATTATTACTATTATTAATAATATTATTATTGCTGACATTCAGCAGATGTCCGTAAGAAGCTGGTTAGCTAAAGATGAGCTGTTTTATAAAACTTAACCTGAAAAGCGTCGATGTTGCAGTTTCGAGGTACAATATTGTGTCATTGTCCCGCTCTTACCAGCTTGTGAACTGTGGTTTGCACGGTTGCTGTTTGCTCTAAATGGGACTTAAATATATATATGTATATATATATATCTATTTCCCCAATTTTGAACAAGGATTTAGACGAAATCATTTTTCCTTTACTAAAAGTATCTCCAAACTATTGTTTTCAGATGCTTTAATGGCTTATCTGCAAAATTGGACGTAGGCTATTGCATCAACTTTTGGCAAATCTTCCCTTTATTTAGTCTGCCCTGCAGGACTTGAGGATTTTTATATGTATATGTATTTTTTAAAGATGGCACTGTCGGGGGAACAGAGAACTATGAAGCATATGAGGACGGTGCTGATAAGGTGTCCAGAGGGCTTGGCATGCTCCGACGATTTAGACTTTAATCCTTTTTTGTTTTTGTGAGTTCTTGTGGCTTAATAGAAAACACAGCTGTATTTTGAAACGATTTTAAAATGATGTAATGCTTCTCAACAATGAGAGGGTTGGTTATGTTGAGATTCTGAATGTCTTTTAGCAGTTTCACCATGTGGAGTAATTGCAAGGATGTTTATGTAGGTGCATTTATTGCAGCTGTGTCAGTGTTGATGGATAAAACCATTGTGTAAGACTTGACTTTTTTTTCAGTAGTCTGATTCAACTCAATGCGATATTTATTTATCAAGCTAGACATGTCAAGTTTAAGCACATTTTAAGTGCTGCTGTTGCACAAAGTGCAAATTTAAAAGATAACAGCTTCAAAACAGTTAAGAATAATTATATGAAACCAGGAATAATGAATTGAAATTAAAAAGTGAGAAAAAGTTCTAGAATTGAATACAGCGGCTGCATATCTCTCAATGTTGATCAATTATAGGACAACAGAACGGTGAAGTATTGCGAGATTTCATTAATCAAATAGATCCATACCACGTTTTTAAATGTCAATGATAAAAGCATATGAAAATATCACTACGTTTTTGTGAATTCTCGCGAGATTTTGTAACACAATGATGAAATATCACAAGATTTCTTCAGTAAAATAGATCGATACTGCATTTTTAAATGTCAATATGATATTGGCACATGAAAATATTGCGATATGTTAGTGTATTGATATTTTTTCCCATCCCTAGTCTTTAGAAGTTTTAAAGTCTGTAAAAAAGACATTTTTGAAGAAAGAGAAGAGGTTTTTATTTTTTTTAGACTTTAGAAACAGTAGCCTGATCAGTTAAATATTGGTTAAATATCGGTGGGGCGGCTGATGTCCGATACTAAGTTTTAGAGCCGATATAGGCCGATACCGATAGGGGGCAAATCATATCATGCATCCCTAATTTATTCATTTATTTATTTATTTTTCAATATCACATCACTGGTCTGGTCCGTCTTCCTCTCATGTGTATCTTGGTACTCCTGTTGCCATGGACATGTGATTATTTATGAGATACTCTGAGGTTTATTCATTTCTAGTTTTACAGTATGTGCTCGGAATGGATTGGGTGAAGACAGTTGATTTGTTAATGATTTACTGTGAGACTTTTGCGGTTAGATGTTTACATTTTTAAGCACATTTGAATCAGTGATGGCTGGTGGATCTATATATTTTGTTTGTTTTTTTTTTCCACAGATCACACTTACTTAGTAGAAACTGATGTATATTACAGTGTATTCCAACACAGTTTTATACAGAAAGTAGAAAACTATCTAAACATATTTGTGTTTTATAGACAGACTGTAACAGTAAAAGATGATGATAAATTATTTGATCGGTTTCACACATGTGGACGACCTTGATTATGTAGACAATCTATGAAAGAGAGCATGTTAACCCAAAATGTGATGTCTTCCCTGCATATATTCTAGTAGTTTAGGCTTACACAGCTCAAAATCCATCCATCCATTTTTACTTCATCCAGTTCAGGTTTGGACGGAGAGGGGCTGGAAACTCTCCCAGATGTTATCAAGCGAAAGGCAGTGCACACGCTGGACAGGTTGCTAGTCCATCACAGGACCAGTATAGAGGCAAACCAGATAAGGGACCACTTGCTGGATCTATATGCAATTATATGCAATGAAAACTATACTTTATCAATCCCAAAGGGAAACTGTAATGTTGTTGTAAGGTTTAAACAAGGTAAAGCAAAACTGAAATAAAAATTTTGAAAAGACATTTCCACACAGAGACTCAACTTAAACAACATGGATGAGTCATCTGCTGGTATAGTTGTCTTTTACACTCTCACTCTGCACACACAAAGTGCAACATGGATCATATAAAGAATGAGGAATAACTCACAGGCCTTTTACCAAGGAGATTTGTGTTTGAGTCAGCTATATAGACTGTTTTATAACACCTAGTTCTGTGTTATATTTTCACTTAATTTTCACCTGAATCTAAATGATGCTAAATTTTGGGGAATAAACGGATGCAGATTTTTACAGAGTTAAAAAAGGGAATAATTTTTTACTGTATGTTTTCATGGCAAAAAAATTTGATTTTGTTCTCAGTTTATGAACTCTGCACCAACATAGCTACTATTTAACTTGTGGGAGGAAATGACCACAATTGTTATCTGTAAAAAAATCAAGTATCTTTTTCGACTTAAAAAGAAAAAAATTGTTATAAAATGAATACAATGCAACTTTAACATAATAAGGCAATATCAGCTGAAGATATGGACTAACTAATACATAACTTAAGTTTGAGCTCACTGTTTGGTTATATTCCCTAAACCAAACAGGTTGCTTAGTTTCACAAACCAGAGGTAACAGAGGTTACACTTTGCAGAAACATTTTGTGGTATCAGTGTTGGGGGAGGATCACCCAGTGTAAATATACTGATATATAATCTAAACCTATCAGGCCTGCATGTGTGCTTTTCAGAGTTCTGAGAATTTTCTTAATTAGAAAAAGGTCATGTTGAGTTTTAACCAGCACATTGCAACTCGCACATCTTAACTCCCCAGATTAACATTTGGTTGTCATCACACAAAGACCTCTGTCACTGCACGCAGCTGAGGGAGGCACAGCCGTGGAAAAGTTTCAATTAGATGGAATAAGGCTGTATGCCAAGATCCCGCCACACTTACTGTCAGATGTTGACTTACGAGCATGTGTCATTGCGTGTGTGTGTTTTTCATCAGGAAATAGCTAAATTCCTTGTCTGGTTTTTAAAGTGGTAATGATCTTTATCTGTTCAAATGCAATTTTTTTTTTTTTTTTTTTTTAAAGGATTTTTTGGGCACTAGTGGCCTTTATGCGACAGTGTACAGCGACAGGAAAGGGGCAGAGAGAGTGGGGAGTGACATGCAGCAAAGGGACCTGGACCGGGAATCGAACCGGGGCCGACTGCATTGAGGAACTGTAGCCTCTGTTCATGGGGCGGCTGCTCAACCAACTGAGCTAATCACCGCCCCCAAATGCATTTTAAAATGATCTCCAGTGATTATCAGAGTAGCTGTACAAAAATGCAGTGGATAGTTTTATTTTCAGTGGATACTCCATTGATCTGTGGTGCAGGATGAAGGTGTATCAAATCTAAGAAGTTCCTTTAAGTGAGTCTAGGTCACGTTAGCAGGTGTTTCCATCTGCACCTGAGCTGGTGGCTGCTGAGCTGCAGTTTTGGTAATGTCCTTTGCAGTCAAGTAGTTTCTTTATAGTTCAACTTTCTTCTTGTAATCTTTAGAAGTGTTCTTGAGCAATGCTCCTGCAGAATTTCTGAAGGTTGTTCAAAGATTTTTTTTTTCTCACACTGTCTGCTTTTAAATAATTTTCAGTCTGGTCTTTATACTGGATCATTTTCAGAGCAATGGGCCTCATGTAACATGTCCGTATTTTATTGCGTGACTTTCTCGTACTTTTTTCCTACAGTGGGCTCTTATGAGTGATAACTGAGTAAATGATCCTCGTAAACATGATGCACTCCACCTGCACATAAGTGAGCCCACATTCATGACAAGTGCAAATCTGCATAATTACCACCCTGATAATTCCATATAAGGTTACGACTTCCCGCGCTTTTCAGGTGTTCATTCAGAAAAATTACATCGAAGATGGAGAAGAGAAACTTTAGCAGTTTGGAGATGGAGGTTACTGACTGAGATCTGAGCAGCAGAATTAAAGGAGGCAAAAGCGAGTGGGGAATAAATTACAAGAGCTGTAAATGCCTGTAGCCTGTTGGTTGTGTGGCAGTTGACAGTCCTGTCACTCTGCCTCCAAGTAATCGTGCACCCTGGCTACTTGGCCAAGGGGACATCCCTTTGGCTTACTGGTAAGGCCACCCATCCAGAATCCATGGACCCACCCCTAGTGCTACATGCATGCTTGCACCCCCTACTTGCTACCAGTGGCAAGACGAAGGAGGGCCCGTATTTGATCCCCAGACTCCCGGGTGAGAGTCTTGTGCTAACCATTCAGCCAAAGGGACATCCCCTTGGCCAAGTAGCCAGGACGCATGATCACTCAGAGGCATAGTGACAGGACCGTCAACTGCCACAGCTTCACTGTTACAGAAACAAAACTGAAAATTATTCGACCCAATAATGGTGTCAAAAAGGCATCTAACAAAAGCAACACAGTCATTCAAAGCTACTGGTGGAGACCAAGAGGTGCAATATACTGTATGATGTAACTGCTTAATATGGGTTTGCCATCATCTAGCACTAGGAAGTCATTCTTGACAGAAAACACTTCAAAAGGGGAGCAAAAGCCAAAAAAAAAAAAAGATTTGAAACAACCTTCATGATGGGAACTATACCTGAAGACAACATGAAGGAATTACAAGAAATAAATTGAATTCAAGTTGTGTTGGAAGCTCAACATAGACTAGTTATTAACTTTCAAGCTTGCTAGAATTGTGCACACTTCTCTTTTTGTCTTATTTCTGTAAGTGCCTGTTGTACTGTTTGGTACGGCAAAACTATCATTTCATTTAAAAACAAAACAAAAAAAAAAAAAAAAAAAAAAAACTTCTACACATTTCAATTATCACACCTGTTTTCTGTTTTCCTGGCATTATATAAAGTCGTGAGGGTTGGTATCAAACTTAGCACAGTCCTAAATTTTCGAGGCTTTTACAAAAGAACATTGTACAGAATGAAATATACTGCTCAAAAATGAAGGGAACACCTGGAGTTACATTCTGTTGTTTAAGTGTTCCCTTTATTTTTTATTTATTTTATTTTTTTTAACATTCTACATTATTAGAACCTGCTGCCTTGACTTTGAACGTTTTTTTTTAGTTGAGCATTGCTGGCCCAACGATCTTCTACTCAATCATATCACTTCTATGCTGTTAGATTTTGCGTCAGTCGCTGTCTATTGCTCTGATCCTGCTGCCGTCAGCTGTAGCTCCTGCAACATATGAACTTACGATCAGATCAAGAAAAGTTACTGCAGTGATTTCATGTGTTTGTGCATTTATTTAATATTTTCAGGCTTTGCTTTTAAAGTCTTCGCAAAGCCTCATTGTGAGCATAAAACATGATTAATATCTTCCCCCTTGAAGAAAAGCTGAATAGATTAACCCAGCTTAAAAAAAAGAGAGATGGAGGGGAATGGCTTTAACTATGAGCCATGTGACCGTGAGAGAATGAGATCCAATATGTGGCCTGGTTTCTGACTCAAACCGATCAATATGAGCTATTGACATCTCCATGTTTGCATTTTGGCTGTAGTGTTATGTGTTGTTCATGTGTACATACTGTTCATAGAGCTCCCCATTCATCAGCCCATTGATATTAATGAAATGCTTGTACAGGAAAATATTTATTATTACTAAGTAAGCCTGAATGAAACAAACTGTCTTTCTGGCTTTTATCATAAAACTGATTGATCGGGTAGCATATGTGACAGAGGGTAGTTATAGAGTAGTTATAGCTGGAAGAATCTTACCTCCACCACATCATTTATAGCACAAGAAGTGAAGATCTTACCATACGCACACACTTTATCAGTGGTCACGTCATCAGCTGTCCAAGCATTGTTCTCCTGGTACATGCTGGCCTGGTTCTTTACTA
Organism: Atherinomorus stipes; assembly: GCA_023101725.1. Lineage (NCBI taxonomy): Eukaryota > Metazoa > Chordata > Actinopteri > Atheriniformes > Atherinidae > Atherinomorus > Atherinomorus stipes. The sequence goes on from JALJCO010009054.1 coordinate 348,649, forward strand.
TCCTGAGTCAGGATGCAATAACAACTTTGCAATGATGACAACAGTCCTATGTAAGTGCATGTCTTATGTAGAGGAGACAGTATTGCTCACAACATATCACAAAATTGTATGAGCTGAGAATAAGATCAACCTCAAAATGCAGGTCAAACCATGTAGTGAATATAATCTACTCAGTTTGTTTTTTTAAGCTTAAAAGTGACAGACCAATCATGTGACGCAAGAGACAAGAGGTGTGACGGCGCAGAATGAAGCTTATTCAGCGCTGTTTTCAATGACACTCAAATCAAAATCTCTGCAACTCTAATCTGTCCATATAACACCTCAATATGGTCAGATAATCTGGATAGAAAGAGTACAAGGGAGGTGCCAGAGTGGTGGAGAATCCACAATGAGAGACCTATTGTTAATCAGAAGTGAAAGCTACTGTACTGTAAGCGTTGAGATGGAGAGTTATGGCTGCAGTCATTAAAGGGACTAGAGGCAGGAATCACGAAAGAATAAAAAAGCATGTCCAGTTTTTTTAATACTTAAGGGTGATGAAGCGTTAAAAACCAAAAAGAACGAGCCCACCCACGTCTCTTTCTGTTGCCTTGAACCGGCTGTGTGCTGCATAAAGCGCTGCAATTCGGTGGCTGAATTTCCCGCGCTGCCCTGCGGATGTGACGTCAAATGACGCTGCATCCGCATCCCCGACAGTTTTGATACAGGAAGAAGATGGTCGCGGTAAATTCAAACACTGTAAGCGATAGTTATGGATTCTTCTGCTGTCAGAAAACGATCCAGATCAACTGAAAGACACTAAAAAGTGTAAATACAAAGAAAAAGCGTAGTAAACAAAATTATACTGTAGCTTCAGTTTGTGCACGCTCCTGTGACGGCTTGGCTCGTGGCTGCAGTTACCAGAAGCGCCAGTCGCGACTTTCATTTCTTAATCTTGCCTCTAGTCCCTTTAAAGCAAATGTTTTTCTATTTCAAGTTTTTGAGTTCATATGAGAGTGAAACATGTAATAAGAAAATAGACTTACTTCATTTTTATGTAGTCTTGCAGCTCCGTGTGGCTAGTTTGACTCAAACATGGATGAGTATATTCAACTGATCCTCCAGCCACAAATGCAACCTAGTAGCCAACAAAGTTAGGAAATGTCTAAAATTAGAGAGACAATGTGATGAGTTGCAAATGAAATTAGAATATTTTTATCACTGGGAAAATTGCAATTAATAAGGGAAATTGTAAAATGTGAAACTTGTGAAGAGGGAAATTGCAATAAAAGTATCATTCAACTTCAGATCAACCAAGCAATTAAATCTTCCTCCTTTTTTTGTGTAAAATTGGCTTAATGACGCCATTATTTACACATCAAGTCCCCTCCTTACAAACTGCACTGCATTAATTACAGACCAGCCTAAACAACATCCAACAGGCTTTCTCTAGTCTCCACTTAGTTTTAAATATCAGAAAACTAATTGTATGACTTTCAACAAAAATGTTCTACAGCCCGAGTGTCTCCTTATAATCCGGTCCCTGGATGGCTGTGAAATTGATTTTGTCCATTGTTATAAGTATCTTGGAATCTGACTTTACAATAAACTCTCCTTTGAAACTCATGTAATTTCAACACTCAATAAGGTCAAATCCCACATCAGTTTTCTCTTTTTCAGCAAATCCTCTTTTACACACTCGCTAAAAAATCCCTGGTAAGAAAAAATGAGTTTGATCCCTGTTCTGGACTACAGTGATGTTGTCTATAGGTAAGCTAATGTCCTATGTCTCCTCACATGGGAGAGCTGATGCATTTATGTCTTGCAAGTTTTCAGCTTTGAGGCTTTGCAAACACATTTCTACAATTGATAACATTTTGCTGCCACTTTTGGGCAGTCTCAGTAATTTGGGAACAGTCTGTGGTATCTTGGTTTTGTTGGTGCTGATCTGCTTTGTTGCAGGGCTAAACTAAAAATCAAAATTTCATTTCATTTTATTTAAAAGTAGGGAATTTTATCAAGAATATTAATGCACATTTTCATGTGAATATATGAGGTCTTTGGTCCCAAGCCAGGTAGATGGACTTAAAACAGTAAAATACGATGACATAATACATGGACAACATATAATAACATAATATAGAGACTGAACAGAAGACATGGTTGACACCACACATTTACATCAAACGATTGCAAATTAAAAATGGTACCAAGGCTGTTTTTAAATAATGAGTAATTATTGATTTCCCTGATGGTTTCCGGTAGTTTATTCCAGGAATATGTGTCTCTGGATAATGTAACTGTGGAGAGGTAAATGACGCATTTGCAGAGATTGTTCAGTATAACTTTTGCCTTTGCTTTTCGCTTGTGTGTCATTGCTGCTCCATCAAACATTTTAGCCATTTTTGTCTTCTCTGTTTTGTTATTTGTGTTTTTAGCCTCTCCCAGCTCAAGCTAACTGTCAATCTCACAGCATCTGACCTTCCCATAGTGTTATTTCAAAGGCAGGTTTGTTTGTTTGTTTTTTCATTTTTGGAGGATTGGATGCAAGTCCATCTACATTAATAAAACACCTGCGACTACCATATAAAACACTGACGTTCAAGACTAATATCCCACATAGATAGCAGACCCGTTTGGGTCTAATCTGGGTGACTTTTGGCACGTATGGCTCAGTTACGGCACTGGCAGGTGTTGTGTTTGCCAGATGCAGTTCAGCTATCAGTTTTCAGTATGGACTTGGATTATGGCAAGTGTTGTGTGAGCCAGAAGTGGTCCATATATCTGAAGTTTGCCTGGACATGGACAGCAGCAATTTCCTTGTGGGCCACATGTGTAGGTTTTGTGGCTGAGTTTTGGTACCCACATTTAAAGAATACAGCACTATATATCAAGGCCAAAAATAGGCCAAACAAAAGTGCTAATATGAGCCATATTTGGGCCAAACATTTTTTACAGACCTTTTGCTTTTTTACCGCTTTTGCTTTTTTTTTGCTTAGAATTAATGGTTAAGCTTTTATAATACCCCTGATACAGCTGGGGTTAAAATAATGTACATATATAGGTTTATGGGTGTTGGCTTACATGTTTTATATATGGTTTGGTGTTCCTGATATGTCACGTGGACGACGCCCTATTATAAACAATATACTTGGAATAAGTTTTTAATTGTGGATTGTGGGACTACTACATTTTTCTGATGTGGAAAAACATGCCTATTATATGTTATCTTGTGAGATTTGGCTGAAAATAGCCTCTTAGAGAGGCTGAGTCTCTCAGAAGTCATAATTGGAAGAAGTGTACCATGGAAAGACTGCAGGAAAGATACAATTTAAGAATGTCTGTCAAGCTGCTGTGGCTAAGAATTAAGTTTTTGCTCATTAAAGGGACTAGAGGCAAGATTAAGAAATGAAAGTTGCGACTGCCGCGACTGGCGCTTCAGGTAACTGCTGCCACAAGCCAAGCTGTCACGGGAGCGTTCATAAACTGAAGCTATAATGTTGTTTACTAACCTTTTTCTTCGTAGTTAAACTTTTTAGTGTCTTTCAGTTGATCTAGATCGTTTGCTGACGGCAGAAGAATCCATAACTATCGCTTACAGTGTTTGAATTTGAATCATTGTCAGCGAACACAATTGTTTCTGCATACACAAATACAATTAAAAGTAAAAGCCACCACCATCATCCCGTTTCCTGAAGAAGTCGTCCCCCACCAGCCACAACGACTACCGCCCTGTCACACTCACCCACATCATCATGAAGTGCTTTGAGTGGCTAGTCTTGCACCACATCAGGTCTGCCCTCCCCCCCACTCTGGACCCCTTCCAGTTTGCATATCAGTCCAACCGCTCGACCAATGATGCCATCTCCACCGCCCTCCATTCAGCACTCACCCACCTGGAGACCAAGGACTTACATGTCAGAATGCTGTTCATGGACTTCAGCTCAGCATTCAACACGATCACCCCCCAGCAGCTCATCATCAAACTGGTCCAGCTGGGACACAACACCATCGGTGGCAACACCTTCAGCACCATCACACTGAACACATTCACATTGTCTACTTTCAACCCATTTGTAAATTTGTAATCTTGTTTAGTATTTAAACTTAGGTTTCATGTTAAGATTTCTAGGCTATCTGAGCGGTTTCCTAGATTTTTAAATTTTTACCTTATAGTTTATTATATTTTATTATATGCACCGTGGGTTTGAGAGGACTGTAATTTCATCTGTGTTGTACAGATCTGGGCATGAAAAAGTTCCCCTTTCAGCCGGCCACTTACCAGCCACTTACCAGCGACTTACCAGCGACTTGTCTGCTAATTCAATTGCTCAGAGAAACACCTGTGTGCCCATGGGGAAACGATTTCAGAGCATAAAAGAATGCTCGGAACAAGGACGGTTACACACGCCAAGTTTGGACACTGTACGTCAGGGTTTCCCAACCCTGGTCCTCAGGGACCCCAGCCCTGCTGGTTTTCCAGATATTCCTACTTCAACACACCTGACTCAGATGAAAGGCTCGTTAGCAGCTTGCAAAGAAGTTGATGAGCAGTTGAGTTGATCTGAATCAGGTGTGGTGGAGTTGGAAACCTGGAATACATGCAGGGCTGGGGTCCCTGAGGACCAGGGTTGGGAAACCCTGCTGTACGTGATGACGTATTTGCAGGACAAATCGTTCAGCCAGTGATAGTGACCACTGACCACTGATAGTGACCAGTGACCACTTTTGGCAGAAAAAAGGAGGAACTTTTTCATGCCCGTATCTGTATGTGTTGTGGCACATTTCAGAGTAAAGTTGACTTTGGCTTTAAAGTCCTAGTGTATTAGAGGACTTCAATGTTTGATATCTATAGTAGCCTGTTATTCTTTGATGCATATTTAGTTTTTCTTTGTCATTTAAAGTAAATAAGTTATTGTAGACCATCAGCGAATTATTAAATTTGATAATAGTAATAATAATAATAATAATGATAATAATAATAATAATAATAACAATAATAATAATAATAATACATTTTTATAGTACCCTCTACATCGCAGGATCTCAGAGGGCTACAGGTATAAAAGAAAAAAATGATAAGTAAAAAAATATTGGAAAAATAAAAAACATTTAAAAGCATATCTTAAAAAAAAAATTACATACTAACTAAAAACTAACATCAATGTCAATATCAACAGACTATTTCCCTTTAATAGAAGGTTGTGCTTATTTCTGGAATAAAAAAACAAACAACATCCTGCTCATATTTGTCAGGAAATGCCTCGAACTGTTCATCTGGCATCGCTATAGTCACAGAATACATTTGCCTCATAAAAAAAAGGTTCATAAATGATGCTCTTAATTTCACAGCAGGAATAATAAAGAATCAGATAGATTAAGACTCTCAACAGGAACCTTTCTGTCATGACTATTTTTTCTTTCAATTTTTTTTCTTTTTGAAAAGTAGCATTTAATATAAAAAAAGAAAATCTTTGTTTCTATATTCAGCTTAGCCTGCAACCTCAATAGGATACCATCCATAAATAAAGGATTTTTTTTTTTTTTCAAATAGTGCAACAATGTGTTTGGAAATAGTGATATGTTGAAGCAAGATTGATTCTTTGCAGCAACTGGTGGGATATGATTTTGCTACCAAGCACAATTCATTGACTGTTTTCTAGAAGGCTAATCTTGACTGAAAAAAACACAACTTTTGGGCTTACAGCATTAACCTCAGTCATTTTTTAAAGGATTTTTGTCTAACTTATGACAGTAATTTTAATTATTTTCATGAATGCATTACTGCACACAATGTGTCCCCTTGTACTTTCATGTTTGACTTTGGGTGTGTGTGTGTGTGTGTGTGTGTGTGTGTGTGTGTGTGTGTGTGTGCTATAAATGCATTTATGCATGTACAGTATGTTTTTAGCAATTAAATGATTATTAATAAACTCCCACAATTATGCTTGGGAAAAACATCATGCATCTAGCTCATCAGAGCACATAAATTTATTTAGCTTGCTGAACCCAACAGAGTTAGATTTCTCTTATTGAGTGTCTTTATACCAGTAAACATTAATAGCATCATGAATGAGGTGACCCTTTCTCCCAGCCTTCCACATATAAGGCAAGACTTCATATGAATAAGGTTCCCACATGCCCCTCCATGAATGTTCATTTATGAAGCGCCATTTGAGATATTTGCCACCTCAACACGATAAGGTGTGGCAACACAAGAGTCACACACTCTTGTGTTGTCTGTACATTCATGGACAAACGCACATAATTATCCTTCATCACCTTCTCCACTACTCTTGTCAGTTGTCCAGCACAGTTGCCAGACCAGTAACAGAATGCAGCCCTGAGAGCCCGCTCATCTGTAGCGTGTTGGCAGGCACCAAGGTCACGACTGCTGCCTCATATTTGTTTATTTACTGTGCAAAACAATGTGGAAATAAGTGCCTTGAGAGAGTGACACTGTTAAGAAATGATCAGTTTAACATTTTAATTCTTTCAACTTTTTTTTTTTAGTTTAATAGTAATATTTTGCTTCATTAATCTTAGTTTGGAAATGATTCTCTGTATTTGACCCATTTCTAGATTCACTAGAGGGCAGCGGGCTGCCATGTTTCATGAGGAGCAGTTTTGGGGTTTTATTTAGTTTTTCGGCTTATTTCATTCTGAAGGCTGGGCTAGTTATTTCAGGAAAATAAAAACTCAGTTCTTTCTGTCTTTTTTTAAAAGCTTTATTGTATTTGCACAGTTCTGAGATTAAACAGAAATAGCAGATGATCTGAAAATGATTGCCTTTAGAAATGACATCAGTTTTGTGCAAGAAAAATCAATAATTTCCTTGTTCCATCAGCAGCTTTTGTGCATGTTTTTTCCCCACAGGAAACAATCATGCAGCAAACTCACGTTGCCATGTTATCGTTCTGTGTGATCATTCCCCCACCCCTTGCTAAATGATAATGCTGTTATTAGACTAAAACTATTTTTAAGAAATATTGAAATTGAATTCATTTCTATTTTATTCAAATGACATATAAATCATCTGCCCACAGAAATAAAGGCTAACGATTTTTTATTTTTTGATAACTACAGTATAAAATTACCCTGATAAATGTCTTAGGCCTTTGGCTTTATGTCAGCTGTCATCTGTTCACATAATCAATCAGCTTTTTGTTAAATTTGTCAAACAGATCAGCTCCTTTTAGTTTAGCATAATTCCTCATATGTGGGCAGAGATCAGTTATCTCTTCACCAGCTGGTAAAATATGTTGCCATTCAATTTTTAACAAGAAGAATTAAGTGAAATCATATGATATGATAGCGTGGTGGTTAGCACCGCCGCCTCGCAGTAAGAAGGTCACTAGTTTGAGCCCCAGCTGGGGAGGGTGTTCGAACTGTTCCATCAGTTGCCTTTCTGTCTGGAATTTGCATTTTCTTCCCGTTAGGGCTGGACGATAATTCAATATATATAACGATCGATAGAGGTTTTTTCAATATAAAAAAAAGAGGGTCAATAAAAGTTCAATATAGAAGCACAGTTTTCTGCTGTAGCCTATCGGGTAGCATGATACTACAGTCACTCCTTCCGCCAAACCAATCACAAACGCAGACCCAGGCAAAGGCTGAACTGGAATTCAGTGTTATGCTCCTTTCAGACTTCCACTGGAAAGCGGTAATATTGTGAACTCTGTACTTTATAACGCTGCATTCAGACATGCGTACTGGTCTTTTACCTCGGAGATGTAGCGGACATGTACCGGCTGGTCTACATGTCACATGAGCGGAAATGTTGCGGCACGTTGTTTTGGCTGAAAGCACAAGAAAATGCTCTGGACAGAGTTGAAGGATGAGCGGGGCTGTGCTGACTTTTCTGCAACATTTTGTGATGTATGAAAGCGCCGGGACACGATAAGTCCACAAGGAAGCAGCATGTTTGAAAAGATGAGTCTGTTTAAAGAGCGGATGGACTTTACCGCTCATGTTCCGCAATACAAGTCTAAAAACGGCTTTAATTTGATCTTTATTATAAGTAGGTAATTCAGCAAAAGCTTAAATGGCCAGGGCTGCACCTAAAATAGCTTTTAATTTGATAATGGCTTTTTTTTTTTTATAGATATCGATATCGATCGATATAGATTTTTTGCATCTAATATGGATGTAACAATAATCGATAAAAAGATAAATCGGGATATAATTCCCTGACAATTAGCATTACGTTTCAGATTTTAATTACCGTAAAACTGGTATTATCGTGCTTTGAAAAACTCACAGTTATGCTGCTCATAGCCAGGAAAAGCAGCATCAGTCCCTCAGACATAGTTTGCATATTTGTCCTCTGAAAACATGGCGGAAGGCACCGCATGGAAGCTCTGGAGATTTTTTCCATTCTAAAAGGACAGTCTAAAGTCTGGATGTATTCTGGATTTTTAAGGATGCTGGGAGGAAACTTTTATTTATGGTATAATTTTAATGTTTCTGCCACATTTAATATGGTAGTGTTGCTGTGATATGAACATTTGATTTCTACTATGGTACATGAGAGTTAAAGTTTCCTTTCTGTACCAATTCTTCTAAAATCTGTAAGACTAGATCAAGTCTTGAGCTCTGAATGTGAAGAAAAGTATTCTTGGTTCTTATCTACAATATTGCATAAAGTGAGGGACCCTCTTATGGTCATAGGATGCATCTTTAATGCATATGTTTGATGTCTACATGTTATGCCAACAGAAAATCCATTGTGCTTGTTACTTTTTTTTTTAATTGATACTTGGTGAAAAGATTTTAGTGTGTGTACAAGAACGTCTTGAACATTTAAGCAGATTTTACCAATACAGCGATAATATTGATAACCGTGATCATTTTGGTCACAATAACCATGACATGAAATTTTTATATCATTACATGCCTTGTATCTAAGTAAACCTTTGTGACTTTTATGTCCATTTGTATCTGCTTTATTACTTCTGCCAAGGATGTAATGTTTTCAGTAGCGTTGGTTTGTCCGTCTGTCTGTCCGTTCGTCCGTCTGACTGTCAACAGCTTTACGGAAAAAATACTGGACAGATTGACCTGAAATTTTCAGCAGCCATGTGCCTCAGTCCAAGGACGAACCCCTTAAATTTTGGTGGTGATCCGGATCACCTTCTGGATCCAGGAATGTTTTGAAGGATTCTTTATCATTGTGATAAAGGCCATGTTGGAAAGGCTGTTGAGTGCCCCCTTGTGGCAGAAATGTGCAGCAGCGGGACTGAGCACATGATGTCAGGATGCAGAAATGCAACTTATGAGCAGCAGTGAGCTGCTTGGCGGAGGTCTGCGCTCTCTGAGTACTTTTCTAGTTATCTTATTAATTTCGCTCATTGACTTTTCCTCTATTTTTATGGAATGTTAGTTTATTTCTATCAGTGTGTTTACTGTAAAGCAATCTATTTCAACCCATGCTGCTTAAAATGTGGTTCTTAGTCAAAATTGACAATGAAGCACACGGTAGAGAAAAAAACTAAATCTCTGGCCAAAAAGAAGCACAATTACTTGCGTGTTCATCAGTGGAAGAGATATGTTTCAGTGCAAGTGTGTTAATCAGACTGCTTAATGTCTGGTTAGATTTTGTGACTTGCCATCATTACAACCCCCCCCACCCCCCCCAAAAAAAATTCCAAACCCTGTGCATACCATGCCATACCATACCTGAGTGTGTTTCTTTCAATAATAGTAGTTATGCAAGTCTTCTGTGGATTAGCAAAGATTACCGGAGTCATGAGTGCAGCTATAATCCACAGTATTTCACCATAGTCACAGCAAGACATACTGCCTATTCACCCCCCAATCAACTCAGAGTTCTGGTTTATCCCAGTCCCTCATCTGAACTGCTGTCTCAGTCTAAGTCTTGGCCTGGAAATCCCATCCCCTTCTCTTCCTGTCTATTGCCTTTAATCTAGTATTTACCAAAGATTAATCATCCTGTACCACTTGGTATCATGCCCACAAAAAGCGGCCTACCATTGTAGAATTGGGATTGATGAGTAGCGTCTCCATCATAGCATGATTTGTTTAGCAGCCCCGTGGTTTTCCCTAAGAACTTAAACCAGTGCTCAGTTTATAATCAGTCAGACATTATAAACCACTCCATAATGGACAACTGAATATTAGTTACACTAAAGGTTTCCCTTTGGTATGCTTCCTATACAATTTTCAACAGCATTATTTAACTAATTTGTGATTCAGACCTAAATCCACAGAAATTTTAAGAAGATGCTAAATGAAATAGATAACAGAATTTTCCCTCTGCTCTGTTTCCCTTTCTGTATGGTTGCACAGGTGCATCTGGAGGAACTTATGGGAGACTTTCATCCTTCAGATTAAAAGTGACCACAGGAAACAAGCGAAGGACTGCGTGCTAGACACTAGACAGACAGATAGCCTCTGGTATGTATGCAATCGTGCTGTTACAAAATATACACTGAGACATAATAAGTACGATAATTGTTGCATCATTTATGAAGTTTTTCTCACATTTTCTTCTTTTTTTGTTTGCCTAAATCTTTTCTCAAGACTGGCAGCGTGGCATGGATGCAGAGCCTAAAGCAAAGGGATGCAAAGTACACATCTACACCTGAGTAAAGGGAGCGAGACAACCAGCAAACTTTCACATTACCCTCTCCTGTGACTCTTCCCTCCTCCTTATATCAAGAAGGTTCAATGATTTTACTGAACATGTGTCTGAAAGGAAAGTCAACACACAAGTGACAATGAATCCTTACGTCACTTCTCACTTCCGGAGGGATCTCTTCCCCCATTTCCATTTGTTGTAGACCTTTTGACTCTTTCCTTTGTTACTGGTTGAAGTGTCTTTATCTGCATTTGCAAAGTTAGAGCAGCAGCTGCTCGCTTTGTCTTGCTGTTCTCTTTGTATTTGCAGTAATGCAGCATTTGAAGGACTTTGTCCATCCTCTGGTTCCTAAATGACTTCCTGCTAATCTTTATATTTTGTCAGGACTCAGTTGTAGGATGATCTAGAAATGAATTTGCAAGGTAAATACGACCACAACAAACAGTATTTTCAATATTTTATTTTATTTTTCCAAGAATGATTTCTGTACTATGAAGAAATTTTCTCTTACATATTTCCTTATTTAAAAGTGGTTTGTGTTTCACTTCATATTCACAAATGTTGTGATTTTTTTTACATTTCTTCTGTATTTTATGATTGTTTTCATTTTAGGAACACATCTCTCTGATGCTCAAGTAGCCCTTTGTGATCTGATTCATATGGGGGACTTAAAACCCAAGGGGTAGCTAAACCATGCATCTTCAATCAATGGTATACTGATTAATCATCTTTGGCTCCTGACTTCCAACAAATGTGGAGAACTTTTTCAGGTGACGTGTGTACTTCTTTTTTCCCTCCATATAAACAGTGCTGCGAAAGCTAAAAACATGAGTCACTTCAGAGGTAGATCATAGTAATCTTTCCATGTTGTTGTCCTCCCCCTTGTTATCTTTTGTCAGGTATAAGTGATGTCTCAGCTATAATGCTGAGCTGTAATGAGGTACAGCGGCTTTGAGATGCTAACTGTTGCAGGTAACTGTTAAAAGGAGAGTTGTTTGAGGAAATATTTTCCATAAAGCAGTCAGAATACAAGACAAGTTCACAATGGCCATCAAACAGATATACAGACACTTAGAAATAACATGTGAAATTGTTAAAGCAGTGACATGATGAAACAGGAAATGTTACACAAGATAAGGTTCTTTCAATTTGGCCCCTCTTTAGGGCACAAGTGACCTTTCCATGATTCATGTGGATAACAGCAAGTTACATTAGGTAAAGTCAGTGGAAACTGATACCTCATGTGAAACTGCTTATTAAGTTTTATGTAAGCAATTGATTTTATCTAAATACTTGCTCACACTGAATTCTAAGTGGTCAACAGAAACCTGCATTTGAGCTTACTGTATTCTTTGTTTCTTCATGCCCATACCAAGGGTTTGTGAAATTGGAGAGAACTTTGGTCGTAAGATATTGCATGCTTCTTGTTTTTGTTTTTTACTGCATGTTAGAAAATTGAAGTCATTTTCAACCCATCTGTATTGTATGCTTATTTTGCACTTAAAAGATTTGTTCTAATAAGTTGGACGTCTTTAAAATAGCTCCATCTGTGTTCTCCCACTCCAGCACTTGAACAGCTTATAGTGTTTATCAAATGATACCTGCTTGAGCTCGAGACCTCAGTAATTTCCTTTATTGTTTTGAACTGAACACAACCTATCCTGCATGCTCCTATGATGCATTTTGAGTTCAGTCCAGCCCTACCAAACCTTGAATGACTTCTTGCACTGGAGGAGTTGTGCTCCTCTTGACACAGTTCTTGATGAATGCATCAAAACCTACAAGAAAGCCTATATTATTTTTGCTGGGTGATGTATACAAAATAAAGACTGCACTGGGAGACAGAAGTAAAAATTGTGGATGCTGAAACAAGTGACTGACCTTGAAGGATTTTCTCCTCTTCTTGGACCCACAATTATCTCATGAAGACAGATTGGAAGAACTGTATTGGTCATACTACACATTACTTCACTGACTGTGTTGAGGAATTTATTAACATTAATTAACTGCAGATGATGGGAGCAGCACGTGTGAAACGTCGCTTCAGTGCTGTGGTGGATGGGCCAGTTGAAGAGGAGGAGGTCATGAGGTTGGCACAGAGTGCTGCAGATACTGCTAGGGCAGGAGGGAGCCCAACGGGGTCACAGACCCCAACCACTCCCTCCCCGACCCATGCCCTCAACGGCAAGGCTCTACCCCTTCAGAGCAACACCAACAATGCACGGAGGCAGAGTGCCATGGGAGAGTCAGCTGGGGGAGATGCAGGAGGAGAAGGCAGAGTGAGGGCAGGAAGAAAATACCAAGGGCCAAGGAGTGCAAAAGGCAGTAGTGCAGGAGGGAGAGGGGAAGGCCGTCCTTCATCAGACCAGGATTCACTCTCTTCCCCCTCCACTACCAGCCGCCCACGCAGCAGACGCTCAAGTCGCCGGCCCCGACAACGCTTTGTGGGCAAGGACGGACGCTGCAACGTCACCTTCGTCAACATGAGCGAGAGGGGCCAGCGGTACCTCAGCGACCTCTTCACCACCTGTGTGGACATCCGCTGGCGCTGGATGCTGGTCATCTTCACCCTCTCCTTTCTTCTCTCCTGGCTTCTCTTTGGTTTTGCCTTCTGGCTCATTGCCTCCGCGCATGGGGACCTCTCCATCCGGCTAACCCCCAGCTCAGGTTCCTCTCCGGGATCAGGAGAAGCTGGCTCCGGAGGAGAGTCTGATAGAGAGGCAGTGGTTGAGGAGCCTTGCTTCCTACAGGTGAACAGCTTCATGGCAGCCTTCCTGTTTTCTTTGGAGACACAAACATCCATCGGTTACGGATTCAGAAGTGTGACCGAAGAATGTCCCCTGGCGGTGTTGGCGGTCGTTTTGCAGTGCATTGTGGGCTGCATTATTGACGCCTTCATCATCGGGGCAGTCATGGCAAAGATTGCCAAGCCCAAGAAGCGCAACGAGACACTGGTGTTCTCCGAGACTGCTGTGGTGGCGCTGAGAGATGGGAAACTCTGCATGATGTGGAGGGTCGGAAACCTACGCAGGAGCCACCTGGTAGAGGCACATGTCAGAGCACAACTGCTGAAGGTAAGTTAAAGAAGGATGATTAAAAGCATAATGGTAAATGATAGTGGTCAGGCAGTATGGTGGGCCAAATTAAAAAAGGTTGCCACGATGAAAGAGTGGCAGAGGCAAAAATTTTACTGCAGACACAGAGAAAGAGAGATAGAGTGCTGAGACCATCTGGCCTGTATTCTGTGGACCGTAGTTAATGAGAGCTTGTTTTATTTTCCCTCAGGGGTTTGGAAGATTTACCATGGATTAACTTGCCTACAATTCTTTAACTGAGAGCTGTTGTCCTTCCACATCTCATTTCCCCTTGTAAACTGTGTCTATGTGGGTTAGATGATTGCTTCTTTCTATAACTTTATTTTAACCCTTCTATTTGAGTTCAGGTTGAAAATGTTTCCATTTTTTGATTGATGTGAGTACCCTCTAGATATTCCAGAGGGGCAAGGTCTGCAAAGCACACAGACAATTGGATTTCTCTTAATAGCATGACCATATCAAAGTCCAAACAGGGCAGATGGGATTAAAGTTACAAGGATCAAAGAAATACAATTTTAAATGCTGGGGCTGGATATTGCTCCACAGTAAGGGTCGAGTGCATGATAAGCCTATGCATCGAGTGTGTGACTAGAGACTCGCTTGTTAATTTTAGCTCAACATTGCAAGTGCAAAGCTTTTAGGTCAGGATAAAAACTTTGATTTACAATACTTTTCTCAGATTCATTTGGAAAGAAATGGTGACGGATTAACTTTTCTATACCAATATCTTCTATATCCAGAATCACAAAGATCTGTATGATGTGTTTGGTTCTTAATCATGTCATTGCATTTGTTTGATGATGATTAGAAGTAGTGACTTTTTTTCTCATTTCTGTTCCCAACTTGCTCTCAGTCAAGGGTGACAGCAGAGGGAGAGTTCCTCCCACTGGACAATGCAGATATCAACGTGGGTTTTGACACTGGCACCGACCGCATCTTTTTGGTATCTCCTGTGACAATTGTCCATGAAATAAACGAAGAGTCACCTTTCTTCGAGATGGACCAAAAAACCCTGGAGAATGACTCTGAGTTGGAGGTGGTGGTCATACTCGAGGGTATGGTGGAAGCCACAGCGATGACCACACAGTGCCGTAGCTCTTATCTGGCCTCTGAAATCCTCTGGGGACATCGCTTTGAACCAGTGCTCTTTGAGAGGAAAGACGGCTACCAGGTCAGGAGGGAGGAATGAAAGATTCATCTAATCTGTCTCCAGAAATTATTTCTTTCTCTTGTCTTTATTCTATGTCCTTTGTAAATTAGTATTCATTACAACTGGATTTAAATAGGAGGGATGTATAATAATGAATTTAGTCGGGTTTAGGATCAGTAGTTAGGATTAGCATTGTCATTTTGAACATGTTAACGTTCAGCTAAAAAGTTCTTGTTCTCCCCTTTGTCCAGGTGGATTACTCATTTTTCCATCGGACATATGAGGTCCCAAACACACCCTTGTGCAGCGCTAAAGAGCTGGCTGAGCAGACGTACATCGACAGTTCACGCTCGTCTTTCTGTTATGAGAATGAAGTGGCGCTGCAATTGGTCTCACCTGATGATGAGCCAGATCAAGACCTCAAGTGTCCCTCTCCACCGACACAAAGGCCCTCCCTGGCAGAGCATCTTCACTATAACTGAATCTGAAGAGTAGAAGACCCTGTTAGGGGAGTTAGGTAATTGACTGGGAGTTTTAAATGGCAAACGGGAAACATAGATAGTTAAACAGGTGAACATGAACAGACAAGGAGAGTTAAAATTGGGTGGAGGCATGAGTATACCAGTGTGGAATAAAATATAAGAAAGGGAAGGAAAGGAAAGAGAAGATAAAAGAGGAATGAAAGTTCAGTATGGGAGCAAGTCAAAGGGACAGACTTTGAAGTTAGTCAGATTTAGCTAGGTAGCCCAGTGCAGATCAAAAACAGAGAGAGGAAATGGACATATAGAGGAAAAAGCAGGGGAGTTGGGTCACTGCTCTGACCTAGTTGTCTGATTGGACCTGGCAGTCTTTCAGAATCATTGAAAACTTGTCTGTTAAGTCTCACATCTGGCCCATCACTACCACAGCAGGATCATCTGGCTGTAATTCCTGTCTGGCAGGAAAGGCAGCAGCTCCACCACGTGGAGACAAACTATAATTGCCTCTCCATCTTTGTGATCTGGAGACTTTTTTTTTTTTAAACTCTGTTTGATGTGGGTTCTGTATTGAGTGAACGGTAATGTTGTTGCTACTCAGGAAAGAATTTCCTCTATGATGCTGACTTATCACCTCTTTGTTTTATTTTCCTATGGTAAGTATGGATAGTGCACTTTATGTGACGCTGGGGGGCTGTTCAGAATATACTTGAGTATTAGAGCAGGTGATCTGTTTGAGCCAAAGCAAAACAACTGTAACATGGAGAAACAGCTAAGAACTAGCAGCGGTTTTTGAGCAGTTTCTTGTCATGTAAACATGATTTATGCTTGTTTTTTTTGGCTTAGTACATTCTCATGGGATTTTGAGAATTTGTTTTATTTAACTTCATGTGTTGAGTGGGTTTCAGAGGATCCACTGTTGGGATTTTGAAGTGCAGCAGGTACCCAGCAGAACGGAGGATGTTGGCTGTTTAATCACTATGCAGTTTTCTTGCACTTCCGTATATCTGTAATATGCTGTTATATGTCACTAAAAATAACCGTGTTATTGTTTTGCTCTTTAACTTATGGATTCTCAAACTACCTGAACTCTAACTCTGGAATCTTTGAAGTGTCTTGGAATTTGTGATGACCCTTGACTGTGTGACAGAATCTGAAGCAGAAGGAGTTGCTATTGTTGACTCTGTAAATGCGCCAGAGACCTCCAGTCACCTCCAACATCACAACAATGTGACTCAGCTGAAGTCAAGTGAGAGACATTGTCTGATGTAGCTAAAGTTGGGGTGGCTTGCTGTGTCTGCATCTGTGAAATGACTGTCTTTCATTCTTCTACTTGCGAATAATCACAGAACTGGAAATACACAGGAGAAATTTTCTTTCGTTTTTTTTGCTTTGTTTAATAAATCATGTGAACACCCCACTCCCCACTCACATGCACACAGACACACACTAATCTCAATGCATTACAGATGGTTTCTAAAGATGTAAAAACAGAGTTGTAGGTGGTGCCTTTATAACAGAGTGGAGATTTTTCAACTTTCCCTTCATCAGCAGCAGTTTATTTCATGTTTTAAATATGCTTAAAATGTATTTTCATTGTGTACATTTCATGCAAAAGTGTTTTTATTTTTGATCACTTTAATATTTGTTCTGAATGCACGAATAATGACTGTGAGTCCATTCAGGAAGTGGATAGTCACAGCACACACTCACTGATGACATAAGAAGCTTTTAGCTGTATTAATTCAATAGTTGCAATTTGTAGTTCTATTAAAAAGCACCTGGAATATTTTGTTTAACTAAATCTTGCAATAAATTACAGTACATCATACCACCTTAGTATATAAGTTTTAATTTCAGCTTGTTTTGGTAAACCATTGTGAAAGGTACAACATATTGAGTGTTAACCAATAATCAACATGTTTATAGCACAACCTGGAAACTTGTTCTCTCTACTTTGCACAAATGTAATATATGGAAGCCAATGTAACAGATGAAACTCTATAACAGCACAATAGTGTTTCTGGATTAGTACAAGTTAACCTCACTGGATCAGTTGCAATAGTTCACTAATGTCATTGGAGAAATACACCCTTGTAACCCCCAGTGGAGTTAAGGTGGAGTTATTACTTGATAACATGTAATACAGTTAATGTTAATGCTGGTCTATGTTGTTGTCTTCCTTTTTACTTGTCCTTCATGGTGGTCATGTTCTACATGTTCTATTTATAAATGGCATGGTGGGTCATGTCATTCACCCTGCCTCCATGAAATGTAACTTGAGAGCCCAAAGCAGCATCACTTTTAAGTGTTTTTTAAACCAAAGGAAACGTCTGCTTTCATGCATGCATGCATGCACACACACACACACATACATATATATATATATATATATATATATATATATATATATATATAAAAATAGGGCTGTCAAAAAATTTATCCTGATTAATCACATTACTTTTATCACTGAACACATTTAGGATTAAAGGTGTCTCACCATGAACTCTGCATTTATCTTTAGCAGACCAGACTACTGAAGCCCTGTCCTAAACTCCTTCAGTTGGTAGCAGTTTAGTCCAGAATGCTGCTGATACGGTCCTCACAGGCTGACTTCTCAACTGTAATAACGTGAAGTTGAAATTCAGGTCTGAGTCCTGGACTACTCACAGATTTCTGGCTTAGTTTTAGCCTTTAAGTTGTAAAATAGAATTGAATGTATTTTCTGCACATAGCAGTGCTAATTAATAAAAAAAAAAATCTCTTTTTTTGACAATAGGATTAATTTCGGATAAATTTTTTGACAGCCCTAATATATATATATATATATATATATATATATATATATATATATATATATATATACATATAAATAACTGATTTTCCTCTGTTATTTTTTTAAGTTTAAACCTCTCTATTTCAATATGTTATGTTATAATATCAACATGAAATTTCAGAGTGGCCTCAGGCACAGAACACTTGCAAATGAAACACAACTGTGTTGCAGAGCGAATAAAACAAAAAGATGTAATGGCAATTACCGCTTGCTTCTTTATTTATTCTCCTGGCAACTCTCATTGCTAGAGTCACATTCCATTTGTAAAATATAATATTCATCACATTTACAGTTGTATGTTTTGTGTTTGGATTTCACAGAGTAGGGTGGAGATAATTGGTTAACTAAACAGTTAAATGTATACTAAAAGTTTAATATTTTGATGTACATAAAATTATACATATCTTACACTTTTAGTTTAAGTAATAAATTACTTATTTGTACCTTCAGAATGTCTTCTTGCCCATGAATTAACACTTGGTTAATTAAAGAACCGACTTTCGTTCTCCTGTAATGTTGCATCTCTCATCGTTTGTATATGGTGTTTATAAGGCGTCTATATATATATATATATATATATATATATTATATATGTACATATATATATAGTCTGAAACCCTGTCAACGCAGATATTCGGATTCAGACGGATTTTCCAGGATGATCTGAACCACGCGTCTCGGGTCAGATCATTCCGGCCAAACCATCTGCACTGTTGGTAAGTAAAATCAAAGGAATCAGATCCCAGATCGGTGTCTGCAGACACTTGCCGCTACAGAGTGGTAAACAAAGGGCGCGCAAATCTCCCTACTCTAGCGCGAGAGTGCCGCACGGCACCTGCTACAACGCTCCTGTTGGCTATTTGGCACGTCAGTCACATGTACCCCCGCTCCTCAGTGGTTACTATCAGCCAAAGGCGGAGATGTCTGTGCTACCGTTAACGTGATTCGTCACCGCATCCGTGTCATGCCCGTCGTAGGGCGGAAAGCTGTCGTCATATTCATGAGGCTGGTCTGCGACTCGGTTTCATGGTTTGATTGGAGTCCTTTCTTTGTGAGGCTTGACTAAAACCCGTCTGGTCGTATCTGGTTGGTCTGCTAACAGGAAGCTCTACCTCGGGGTTGAAGCCGTCGCCTTGCCCTTAGTGCTCCCTACTTTATTCCTACCGAGAAGTGTGTGCGGCTCCACTGAGACAGCAATGCAATGGTAAAAACCGCATATGCGGTAAGCTACACACCTCTCTGGCAGGAAAATATCCAAGAAATAGCCTCATCCTGGTTCTTATCACAACACAGCCTTATCCATTTCTCAGAGCAGAACCTGAAGGTGAGACATTTAATTACCTTTAACCTAATCCAACTCGTAAATAGCCAGTGTAATATCCTTTAACGTATCATATTTCAGCGAAGCTGGTCAGCCTCGCTTGGTTAGTCTATATGCGGTGGCTTAACGCTTAAACATGAAACATTAGGGTGAATATCGACGTTTATGTCCGCCTGATCTTGAAACGCCTTCGACGAGAGGCTTAAATAGTTGAGACAAAAAAAAAAAAAAAAAAAAAATCAAAACCAGTCCGTTTCATTGTTGGACAAATGTAGTGATAGACATACTGTTATCTTGTGTTATTGTAAGAAGAGTGAAGTAATATTAATAGTGCTAGTGATGGCTGATTTTGTGGGTGCCACATGCATGCAGCCTACAGAGTCAATTAAAGGCTGTGGCTCATATGATGGATCATATCTTCTGTTCAAGGTGTGGTTGTGTTCTTCGGTTTTTTGTGCCGGAGCTCCTTTTTTAAATATGCGGGATATTTATAGGGGTCACGCCGCATCTGTACGCCTCTGCAGCTGCGCTGTAATTATCACAGCCAGTGGCTTAATAATGTCACCTTTCCTCACTGTCTGCTTTAAGTGCGCAGATGCCTCAATATCACCCCCGATGCACTGCCACTTCGCATCAAAGCTGAGGAAAAGGCGTTTCCAGCTCCCCCACCCGTTGAATACACGCACAGTCACGCGCAGGCACCCACACATTAATTACACGCAGAGACCCCCGCAGTGAATGACCTCAGTTCACACTCTGAAGGTATTGTCTGTGGGCCGCTGCTTGGTGTTCAGGGTGTTGCTATGGAGGAGGGAAGTCAGATTTTGGCAACTCCAGCTGCTGCAGGAGGAGTTTGCTGGTGAGTCCACGCTGTACTGCGACAACCTGAGTGTGTAGGCTACGTGTACATGTATGTGTGTGTTAGAGGAGGCTGCTTCAGAGGGATCACTTGGGGCTAAACGGCATCAGATAATGCGCAGATAAAACTGACAGGGTATTGATTTGTACTGAAACGTCATTTCACCATCTATAATTGTCAACTAGTTTTATTTAAGTGTTTCTGCTACAAAGGCTAAAGCAGGCAATTTCCTTAAATTTCTCTATCTATCAATAAATCACATTACTAATAAGGGGAAATTGTTACCTTATTTTGCAAACAACTAGTATAAGGTATTACCCAAAACCTGATAGGGCTCATTTTTTGTGGCTGAGGTATTTCCCTATAGGACACAAAGCTAGTAACTGTATAATATTCACAGAACCCACAGACTAAGCTGCTGGGATTAATAGTGACAGATAAATTAGCAATTTTGTCCCTTTAGGGTACCATTTGTTATAAACTGAAGTTTTCTGCTCCAGAACATGCAAGTTACAACTTCGTGTCTGGGATCTCCTTTTTATGATTTATGCCTTAAACGAGTTTTGAGCTGAGTGCAACTGGTAAAGCTGGGAAACTGCAAAAGAATCAGCACACTATATATTTCACCCATTTTTTAAATAGTCATTGACGAATATTCTAAATAAGAAATATAAAGAATTAAACCAATGTTTAAAAAGAGATTCACACCTTTTTAATGTCACTGTGGAATTGCATAGTTCCCAGACTGACTGGCTGGGTGTTGGCAACTCTTTTGTCAACATGATTACTCCACACCCACAGTTGTATTGGAGTTACAGGTGTGCTGACAGCAGGGTTGGGAACAGACAGAAAGACAGGAAAAGATTGAGACTGTGCTGCATAGCAAGAATCAGGCCCGATGACATACCTGCAGAGGTATTGAGCTGCCTCACAGCAAACTCACTCGTCAAGCCAGGACAATAGGCTGTCTGTCGGATCAAAGTTGAAGTTTGTGTTGTCCCCAGAGCTTACTGGCTCATTAGTCAACCATATGTAGTACACACCTCCACAAATACCACAAATTTATACGAGGCACTCCAGTTTGCTAAATTATTTTATGATGTAATGGTTAATATATGTAAATGCTTAAATAATTCTTATCTTTTGGAGTTGATATTTAGGGTCTTTAATTAATTCTTTTCTTTTTTGTTCCACCTCTGTATTATACAATAATTATCTTGTTATTCATTTGATTGTTTTGTCTATTAAAAGTCAGAAAGTAGAGATTCCAGAAGACCAAGTTGGCTTCATAAAATGTCCCCCTTTGTCCCACTGAATCTCAAAACCTAGCCATATTCACTTTACCATGACAGAGGACTATATTTTATCTTGAGAAGCTTTCTCAGAATCACTGCTGTGCATTATTCTTAGTTACCAAAGCAAATATAGAAACATCCTGTTGTAGTGCTGCAGTTACTTTGACTTCATGTGTCAGAGCTGTAACCACTTTTAGCAACTGTCACCTCGTCCCTCACAGGACACTGGCTTCCAAAGGCGACTCAGCATTTTGGCTCCTTTTTGTCCACTCGCCCTCGATCAATTCCTCTTTAGGGCTTCACCTCTGTAGGGTTCAGCGGCCTGCAGCAAAACCGTGTTTAACTGTAGATTCAGTTTTTATTTTGAGCCTTTCTTCTCTGACTTTCCTCGCTGCTCACTTCCCCCTCCTTCCCCTACGTACTGTCATGTCAGTTTACTCAGTGGATTGATGTGTCTCGCTGTTCCTCCATGCCTCCACCCTTCCTCCCAGAAACATCTCTCTCTGTCTTCCCCTTGATTTGCTGTGTCTCTCAATTAGGCCATCCCGGCACAACCTCAGCTGGAAACGGCCTGCATGCAACTTGCATGCTACTACAACTCTTGCTATATCCGTGGGTGGGTGTGCATGAAGTGTGTGATAGCTTGACACAGAATCACATCAGGGTCATCATCCACCAGCCTTGGAAGTTATCCACTCAGAAATGATTTCACCTCTTATGGACTCTTCTCGTGTTGTTTCCTCATCCAGTGCCAGTAGTACCATGACCAGGCCAACGGGGCGCGGTGCCAACGATGTCACCCGCTTCCTGGCATCAGGCGGGGGATCTGGGTCCCCAAACCCCAGCTCCTCGGTGTTCTCCGCCGCCAGCCAGGCCGACTGGGCAGCTAAGAGGCTGGTGTGGGTGCCGTCAGAGAAGCATGGCTTTGAGGTGAGTTCTGCTGAGAGGTTGTTGAATTTTAGTTTCTGATTCGCCACAAACATCCAACTTAATCTGCAATCTTTTTCTAAACAGTGACACTTACATTCTCGTGTGTTGCGCCAGGTCTTAATTGGTTAAAACATACAGAGGAGTTGGGAGAATAAACACTTTTTCGGAATTAAAAGGGATTTTTCCAACCTCTCCCCATGTTTTTGCTTTGCTCTGTCTGGGTATTGCTCATCTTGTAAATAATTAGCCTCAAGTGTGTTCCCTCAACTAAAGGTGTGTCAAGCAAGGGACAAAAAGTAGCATAGGGTGTGTGATTGTATGAGTGTTTATGTGATGATGAAAGTGCTCCATTTCTTCAGCTTTTCTCCATCTTGCCAGATTCCCTACCAGCATATCGCTATCACAAGAAGACCTTTGTTTTAATTTTGATTTGTTCAAGTACTTGGGTAATACTCAGAAGTTTTCAGCATGCATATTTAAGGATGTGACACATGAATTTGATGTCCTGTCTCTGAGTGTCCCTCTCTCGGCTGGACTGGTTTCATAAAGAGCTCTATGAATAGAACAATACGCTCCTTCAGCCTCCCAATGTTAAGGAGGCCGTAACAGAGACACTGACTTCATTTTACACTCGTGTTCTGAGAATGGAGCTGTTGGGCAAATACACACACAGATTACACACAAAAAGATTCCCAGCATCATACAGCTTCATATTCTGAGCATGTACTTCTGTCTGTGACTAATATGCACCACACACACACACGAACACACACACGTTTATTTTGCTTGTTGTGCATGCCAAGTAGCAGAGAGAATAAAGTGTAGTAGAGCAGGGTCTTGTGACATGGTCAGAGCCACAGTTCACTACTTTTTATGCAGCAAAACCAAGAAAAAAGAGGTCCTCTCTGCTCCTCTGTCACCATCTATTTTTGTCTGCTGTCAAAGGCGATGATACTCCTTTTCTGAAGCTCAGTGGGAGAGATTCTGCCAAACATTTTTATAAATATACTGTGTAGGTCATATAGTTCACTATTATGTTTAATATATGTTTTTTGTGCGTGCTCTTTTGTATCTATTCTTAGTTAGATAAAATAAAATATACAGAATCTTAAAACTTGCTTTACACTGGTAACCTCTTATATTTTTACAGGCTTGTATGATTCATTTTTAGTCAAAGGTACCTTTATTAGAAGCAGTGGCTGTCTGGAGAGTTCCTCTAATAGGAGCTGAAGCTGCCACATAGCATTTTTCATAACACAAAAAACTATAAATGATACATCACCTATCTTTTACAGGAAATTGTGTTGATCCCATTCATTGTATTTTTCCACCCGTGTTTTGATTACAGTAAATCAGAACATGACGATCATTATAAAGAATAAGTGTCAGAGAAGTAGAGGAAATTCCTCCCTGTCTCTAACTTTTTCTTTGCTTAATCTTTCTTTCCCAGTCGGCCAGCATCAGGGAAGAGCGTGGAGATGAGGTGGAGGTAGAGCTCACAGACAGCCAGCGAAAGTTGACTCTGTCCAGGGAGGAGGTGCAACGGATGAACCCTCCCCGCTTCAGCAAAGTAGAGGACATGGCCGACCTCACCTGCCTCAACGAGGCCTCGGTGCTGCACAACCTGAGGGAGAGATACTACTCCGGCCTAATCTATGTAAGAGATGAGACGGCGTGCACATGAAGGGATGACTGCGTTAAAACTGGAGATGAGTCCAGCACAACACGTGTGTGCAGCCTCTGATGTTATTATGTGTTGCACATGCATATGGCATCGCCTCTGTAACTGATATGCTGTGATAAGAGATGTGAGGAGTCAGTTTACAACTGGTTAGCACATATGTGGTGGCAGTGGGGACGTCTCCAGTTTCTGTTGCAGAAAAATGGGGGACGGAAGTGTAAAGACCAGATATGATCAAAGTACAAGAAATAGATTGATATGGAATTGATAACTGCAGGTACAGCTTGATCAGAATAACATTTAGGAAGTTAATTGTATTAAATGATTAATTCCTACGAATAAAATTACTATTGAGAGGGATAGAAAGGTTTAGATTGTTTCCATATTTGAGAGAGGAATCATACAAAATAAGAGGATATAGTGCTTGTTGTGTGTGTCAGTGTCATTTCTAACTTTCACCACAGTCGGAATGCACCATGGGAGCATTAATGGTATTAATCAAGTGTAATCAACAGCTGCAATTACTTGAAATCTGTTTAAATGACTTGTCATTTTCATGTTTTAAGTTATTGTCTGTGTTATACTTGATAGTAAAAGGATAGAAGCTAAACTGGTAATTTGCCGTTTAAAGAGCTGAAAAGCAGTTATATTAGTAGTAGAAGGCTTTGTTGAGGCCATTTTGTCTTTTTGTTATTAAAAGCAGCAAGCATACATTTTCATATCTCGTCTTGACTCTTGCAAGTACAAATAATTTTGTTTACTTCTTTCCTTTGATGCTGTGCAGACATATGACCTGTCAGAAGCATGATGTGTTGTCCTGTACTTTTCTGTTTCTCCTCAGCTGAGAACTCTTGTAAATATTTTCTTTAATGTGATATATTCTGAGTATTTATTGAGTGTCAAAGCTTCACAAGAGTTCCAGAGACACTACTGAAGCAACATAAATGCAGTATTACTGATCCAGTTAGCAAACAGCATGAAATCACAGCATGAAATCAAGGCAAACCTCTCTGTCTTGTCTTTTTGCAGACATATTCAGGTCTCTTCTGTGTGGTGGTGAACCCTTACAAGAACCTAGCAATCTACACAGAGTCCATTGTTGAGATGTACCGAGGCAAAAAACGCCACGAGATGCCACCACACATTTATGCCATATCAGAAGCGGCCTATCGCAGCATGCTTCAAGGTACTCACCACTATCTGTCACTTACGTCTAACTGACTCTGCAGCTAATCTTTAGATCTCCTATCAGCTCAGAGTGGTGCTCAGTATTTTCTGTGACTGTGTATTCTTGACTTGTCGCAGTTATCAGAAGCTTTTAAAGTGTAAACAACTCGTAAAGATGTTTTTTTTCACAACTTAGATTTCCTAGTACACCACTCCTTGCAGCAAACCTTGGAGCCAATTTTGCAACTCTACATTTTGTGGCAAGAATTGTTCTCATTGTTGTAACTGGCAGCCTGTTTGTCATGACTCCATAAAGTGCGACGCAATATTCCCAGCAAGCATTTAAAAGCAGTGAAGGCTTGATCGTGTAATGCCTCTGCCTCTTCTCGTTTACCTGAAATAATAGGACAGGACAGATGTCTGTACTAGTACTCACTGCCAGCCTTCGGGGTAGGCTACAGGTGTGTACTACAGTGAATGAACTTGTAGAATGAGTATTAATTCCTCAGAAGTTAACGTGGGAATCTGAAAGGCAAATACCAGCAGAGTTGTAAATAATGTCCACCTATTGAGTTGCAAACCAGCGTTGTGTGGTTGGCAGCCTGGAGAGACCAGTTCAGCTGGTGACCAGCTTCTTACTTACAGTACTAAATGGATGTCAAGAATCAGAGAGATGTAAACACTCTTCTGTTTACTCACATAATATGTATTACCCCCTCAAAATTTAAGGTGTGAGTCCTTGCGGGGCTGCATGCCCAGCTAGTGGGGGTAGAGGTTTAGTGTAATATGAGCCAACACACGAGGCAGCAGCACAGCACCCTACACAGTATTATTTTAAGGAATCATATGTCAGCTGGATGCATAGACCAATTTTGTGGTACTGTGATAAAGATCCATATAAAAAAAACTTTGTCCATCTAATTTCACAATGTTTTTTTTTCCTTTCACAGACAGAGAAGATCAGTCAATCCTCTGCACGTGAGTAGCTCAAAGGGAGCTCTGGTGTTTCTATGCAAATGCTTTGTTATTAACATGATGAATATTTCTAGTTTGCTCACACCAGCATTGGAGAGTGTGTTGGAGAGTCTCATATCAACCATCTGTTGTCATTTGGGTTTGTTTGATTCTCGCAAAATCTGTGCAAGTTTAAGATATTTTGGTCCATGCTGCACAGAGCGTATGCTTTATTTTTAGCTCTATGACTTTAATCTGTTCTGATGCTTTTGCACTTTACATGCCGTTTCTATAGAGATAGTTATACAGGTCTATCTAGGACATATTGTATTGTTGTTACTGCAAATTCACTGATAAAAGCTAATTACAGGGTTCTCTTTGTACTTGAGGAAAAGTGATAAGTTAATCCTTAGACCTGAAGTATGATTGGAGCCTCCTTTCTGTCTCACAGCCATCATTTGTCTGCCTCCATGCTTGCCTGTGGGCCTGCCATTCATGTTTCCCTCACATAATCTTCCTGTCATTGTCAAGGATCCCACTTTAGATCCATCTTACATCAGTCTGAAGTTGTATTTGGAACAAGGAGTCTGCTTCTTTTAGATCTTTTACAGCTGCTATTTTTGCTCTTTTCTTCTTTAGTCCTCTCCAAAAGTAACAATAGTGACACAGACAATATCCTCCACACCTGCTTTCTGTTTAGACCTGTGGCTTTGCATGCACCACATGGGCCCCATGTTTCTTGTTTTGATGATTGTGTGTTTGGCCACTCGCTCCTGTGTGTTCTTTCCCTATAAAATTATATACAGCTTCTGTAATTGAGACCATATGTTTTAAAATCAACCTTTTAGATCTACAACAGTGTTTCTTGTGTACCTTTGTATATTCCAGAGGCGAGTCTGGAGCTGGAAAAACAGAGAACACAAAGAAAGTTATCCAGTATTTGGCACATGTTGCCTCCTCCCATAAAAGCGGAACTTTGGGTAGAAACAAGGAAGCTGTACAGGTAAGTTACTGTTTAGTGTGATGTTTCAGAGTTAGAATTAGGGAAAGCATAGTTAAGCATGTAGACCGGGAGGAAACTTTTGTTTCAGACCAAAGTTAAAACATAAAAAACCTTTTTTTTCCTTTGCTTAACCAAGAAAAAAGTCACACTTAGATTAAAAACCTCTTTTTCAATGGAGTTAGAAACTATTGCCTATTACTCACAATTGTGCTAGAGTTTTCATTGATGATTTAAAGCAAACCAGTGAGGTTACACAGATACTAGTATTGTTTATATTTATTGTTTTCTTAAAAAACTACAAAAAAACAACAACAAAAACTAGAAACAAATGTATTGTACATGCAGATCTAACAGTTGCACATTGTGTGTTTCCTTCCTCATGGATCTCCTTAGAAATTTTTAAGAAGCTGGCAGTCTTCTTCCTTGTCTTTTCTACTGCATTCCTGCACTTCTTGTTGTAGAGATCTTACTGTGGCTGGACTAAAATGAAACAGTTTCCACTGCTCATTAAAACATAGCTGAGATGATGCTCCAAACCTCAACAAGGAATTTTCATTTTCATTTTCCTTCTCTTAATACCTACAGCATTTTCTCAAATATAATCACTTTCCAGTTTATTTCAGTATACTTCAGAAGATTTTTCTTTTTTTTCCATTTCCTCTCTTTTTTTTCTTACTGTCCTTGCTTCCTGCACTTGTTTCCTGTCATTCTCTTCTTTTCTCCTGTCCTCCTCTCTGCATGCTCAGACGGATGGCTCTAGATCCTTAACAAGAGGCAGCACTTTAGTGAACAGGGTGAGTTAACTCTGTCCTGCTGCCCCGTCTTTCCCTTTGCTTTTTCCTGTCCTATTTTCTGCCTAATGAACCCTGCAGTGATTCTGATTAACTCAGCAGAGTAACCTAAAACATTCTGACTGCCACTACTAATATTGTTGCTCATTAATGGTCAAGCCTTGTGCTGTAGATTTGATTTTATCTGTTTGTATTTTTTTTTGTTTGTTTGTTTGTTTTTTGTTGCTGTGATTGTTGTCTTATTTGTCTTCTTTTTGTTTTCTTTTTATTCCATCCATATGTTCACCCACCTACCAAATATTCTCCCCCTCCTATACTTCATTTATGTTTTTCCACAATTCGCCAGAGTATGCAATATGTGAGTATGAAAGTATTTAGAAATCTCGGGGTTTACTTCTGGGGAATGGCATTCTGTAGAATGAAAACCTTTCCTGTAGAATTTACTGCATCTGATATGATTATCTTTAAACACAATGAAAATCATATCCTCCTTCTTTCAGGCTTTCATCTGAAAGCTCGGGGTTTCCTGGGTTTCTAGTGTGTCAAATTTTATTGGAATCTTCTGGGTTTGGGGTTTGTTTCTTTTTCTTAAAGACTTTTGAGAGCCACGTGTATATGTTGAAGTAGGAGGAATTCTGTTGAGAAGGTAGTTAAAATTACTGCAAAGATTTGGGTGTGTGAGTGGGTCCGAGTGAAATTTATATACTTTACTATTTGGCTTTGCCAATATGTACTGTGTACACATTGTTTGCTTTGTTTTTTGTTGGCCTGTTGCTCTGTATGTGTGTGTGTGTGTGTAAGTCTGTCTTAAGTGTTGATTGGTCGGCATATCTGGACAGTTTTTACACTATAAGCATCTTCTGTAGCAAGCTCCTTTCATGCCCTTTACTGGCTGCTGCTGCATTGACAGCTGCTGCACTGGCAATGCGACGACTGCAGTAATGCATTGCAGCTTGCTAGAATGAGCCAGTTTGCAGCTTGTGTAGCCAAGCTGCAGCTTAACAGTGGTTCTCAACAAAGTCTTCATGCCCAAAGTCAAATTTTGATATGAAAACTCTAAGATAACAGATTGTAGAGTATAGCTAAATAATGTGTGAAATTCTTTCCACACTCTTATAATTGAGTTCTTAAGGAATGAGACATTTCTTCTTATTCATGTTGAGAATCATTGGTTCCTCAATCTGGGAATGGTGTGATTGCTTTGGGTGCTATTTTGGGCCCTAAAATGCATCAGTTCATGCCATCACTCTTCAGTGATGAGTCATGAATTTTTTTTGTGTTTTATGTAACAAATCAATGGTTTAAAGGGTGTGTTTTAGTGGATGGGCCTTATGGTTTTTTACAGAAGTTCTTATCTCTGTGATGTGAAGCTGATGGGATGTCTCCTGTGTGTCTCAGGGTGAGCTGGAGAGACAGTTGCTGCAGGCCAACCCCATACTGGAGGCCTTTGGCAACGCAAAGACAGTCAAGAACGACAACTCCTCTAGATTTGTAAGATCTGTCACTGGATAAAAAGGTCACATCTATCTTTGAACGATGGGCTTTGTCAATGCCCTGACGTAAACCACTTTTCCTTTCTTTATCAGGGTAAATTTATCCGCATTAATTTTGATGTGGCGGGATACATCGTTGGTGCCAACATTGAGACCTGTATCCTTTTTCCTTCCTTTTTATATGCTACTAAGATGCTTTTGAAAAAACAGTACACTTTTATTCTGAAATTAAGCTTCTGCTGTACAACATCTTTACTTTTCTGAAAAGATACTCAAATGTTAGTTTGACTTTCTCTTGGTTGGTTTTTTGTGTTCTAAAATCTGAATCGTGATTAAAACCCGTTGCACATAGATACTGTAGTTGAACGTTATATGTAGAAGCATCTAAATTTAAGTTAAAAAAGGTTTGATGATCTGCATGCTTATGTTACATATTGTTTTAAATTTACAAAAATCAAAAAAAGGAAAATCACAGATGAAGTATATTTGGGTCTTTTCCAAAAGGAATGCCATTTTCAGCTGTCCATATCCATAACCAATAAAATCCAGACCTCCTAGAAAAGTCCCGGGCCACCCGTCAGGCCAAGGATGAGCGGACCTTTCATATTTTTTACCAGTTATTATGTGGAGCTTCAGAAGAAACTCGAGGTGAGGAGATACTAAAGAATATACTGCACAAAAGATAGATGTTAGTTTTGTGTAAATTAATATCTTTCCTCTGTAAACGCTTTGTTTCATTTCCTCTAGTGGACTTGCTCCTTGGAAGTGCTGATGAGTATCGTTTCCTCAGTGGAGGCTCCATCCCTGTTCCTGGTCAGAGTGATTCAGAGAATTTCACCTCAGACTATGGACTCCATGGCTATAATGGGCTTCACACCCGAGGAGTTACTCTGTAAGAGAGGGAATTAAAGAAAAGAGAAAAAGAACAAAAGTTATTATCATATTTCTTTCTTGCTATTAATCACCTCTGGTCTCCCTGTCTGACCTCACCTCAGCCATGCTGAAAGTGATCTCTGCCGTGCTCCAGTTTGGAAACATATCCTTCATGAAGGAGAAGAACCAGGACCAGGCCTCCATGCCTGATAACACAGCTGCTCAGAAACTGTGCCATCTGCTGGGCATCAACGTGCTGGAGTTCACCCGCGCCATCCTCACACCGAGGATAAAAGTGGGCCGAGAATATGTGCAGAAAGCCCAGACGAAAGAACAAGTATGATCTTTATTTGCCAAGGCGTTTGTGCCCATACAAGTAAAGTGACCTTACAGTCTAGTTAACTGTGTTTATCTGCTCATATAGGCTGACTTTGCCATTGAGGCTTTGGCCAAGTCAACATACGAGCGTCTGTTCAGATGGCTGGTCCACAGAATCAACAGAGCTCTGGACCGCAGACAGAGACAGGGAGCTTCCTTCATCGGCATCCTTGATATCGCAGGTTTTGAGATATTCCAGGTAAATTCATGTGAATAGGAATTGTTTGGGAAATAAATCATAAATGATGGCTAACGTGAATATTTATTTACTTTGATAAAATGATGCAATTAGTAGAATTTCCAGTGAACATTTTTCTTGTCAGATTTAGTTTCCACCATAAATACAGGCATGTAGTGGGAGTAATCAGCCTTTGCATGTTCCTCTATAGTCATTTATAATGATTGAATCTTTGTTTGCTTACCTAACTCTCTCATCTGCAGCTGAACTCCTTCGAGCAGCTATGCATCAACTACACAAATGAGAAGCTGCAGCAGCTCTTCAACCACACCATGTTCATTCTGGAGCAGGAGGAGTACCAGAGGGAGGGCATAGAATGGAACTTCATCGACTTTGGCCTGGATCTTCAGCCCTGCATTGACCTCATTGAGAGACCGGTACATATTACACACTGAAAAATGTTTTGACCCATCAGCTAATGAGAATGTAGTTGCTAGTCACTGAAATGTGCTCTCCAGCATAGAGCCATGCTGTATGTGATTCATTGTGATTTAACTGCAGTGATGCAAACACAGAGGAACATTCTAGCTTTGCCATTTTTAATGATAAAACCCAGATTTCCCAGTAATTCCTTCCCTCTTCTTGTCAGGCCCACCCACCCGGTGTTCTGGCCCTCCTGGATGAAGAGTGCTGGTTCCCCCGGGCTACAGACCGCTCATTTGTGGAGAAACTGTCTGCTGAGCAAGGCAGCCATCCAAAATTCTTCAAATCAAAGCAGCCACGTGGAGAAGCTGACTTCTCTATTATTCACTATGCTGGAAAGGTAACCCTTACTTTTTCCCCTCCTCCACATTTTTGCTGTTCAAACAAACCTCTCCGGGAATATCTTCAGTAAAGCTACATCTCACCTTTGGTCCACCACATGACCTCCTCTCCCACAGGTGGACTACAAGGCAGATGAGTGGTTAGTGAAGAACATGGATCCTCTGAACGACAACGTGGCGTCTCTTCTCCATCAGTCATCTGATCATTTTGTGTCTGAGCTGTGGAAGGAGGGTGAGATTAATCTTCCATACTTTGAGGCCTTATACATGAAGCTTTTCAACTTGTTTGTTTCATCGGTTTGCAATGAACAATATTTTTTTTACTTTTTAACTTTAACAGAAAAATATTTCCATCTTAACCTCTATTTTTATTTTATTAAATAATATGATTATATTTTTTTCTGGTGAAAATATATTAACTTTGCTGCATTTTTCTTTCTCCCTCTTTATCACGCTCTTCTCTTTCTGCTATCACTTTCCTCTGTTCTTCCTCCACTTGTCTTCTTCCTGCTTGATGTTCTCTCATTTTCTCCTCTGCCTTCCTCTTCCCCTCTGCACTAATGTGGTGCCCACTTGGTTTCCTTCTTTCCTTCCCTCAAATCTTGCTCCCTGTGCTCTTCTGCTTCCTGCATCAGATATTCAAACTCTTCCTCGTGTCTACTTCTTTGACTCCTATGCCACACTACAGACTAATGGCTCCGACAGTAGGTTTTTCTCCTCGCCACCCTCGCATTCCTTACGCACACCTCGGCTTGCATTACTTTTGTTTTCTCCCTGCCCAGTTTGTGATTGTGGTGTGACTTTTTTGTCATTTTTGTCCCCTTTCTTTGTTGGTATTTGTGTTGTAGTATCATATGTTTGTATTGTACTGTTGGTGTGCTGCTCTCTACTTGCTCTTTCAACAACATTTGGCTTTTAGTAGCAGTGCTGTGATTGTCTGATGCTTTTTTTTTCATCCATACAGATGTTTAACTACCTCATTTTGTAGAAATAGGATAGTGTCAAGGTACCAGCATGCTCTCACCAAAGGTAGTTTCAGGATCACATAAAAGCTGTGCATGCAGTAGTGCTACAAACTACAACTGGAGGTTTTTATTAAAGCTAATTGAACATCTGGCTAAGGATGGTAAAAAGATTAGTCATCTGGATAGCAGATTCATTTTGATTAGCATAGCATTATTCCAGAAAAATGAATAAACAAACCACACAGCCAGCAGTGTGATCCTGAATTAGCTCTATTTACAGATAATTTCTAGTTCTAAACTTGTGTTACAGCAGTTCCCCATAGCAATGATCACTGACAACTGATCACTTCATTGTAAATATTTGGTTGACTGAGAATTTGAAGTTATTTTACTGTAAATAGTGAATATTAGATGAATGAATTTACCTAAAGTCGGTGCAGCAGATAATACCTGTTTTGTAGGCTCTAGATGCTACCAAGATGTTTAATATTTTTCCTTCTGCTACCAAACCAAAAATGTAAAACCCATGAGACAGTATGACTTGCTTTTAAATTGCATATTGTTTAATGTAGCAATCTCAACACAGGTCAGGTCAGGAGCAAAATAAAAATCCCATTATATCCTTTTCAGGCAAACGTCTTGTCATGCCTGTTTGAACATGCCCAAAACTGACAAGTTAAGCTTGAAAGGCTGTACAACAAAGCATGTGTGTGTATTTTACTGGTTTCACAAATGTGTGCTATTAGTTTTGGCTATTTAAGTTTCAAATCCATTGATATCATTCTTTGTCCACGATCTTAGTAGAGGATGTGACAGTCAGTCAGTAATTCACTTAGACATAGAATGTCCAATCATGTCTCTCCAACTTCGACTTAATGATAATTGCTGATGTACTTAGAACTGGTTTTCTGCTCTCATCCAGTGGACAGAATCGTTGGTCTGGACCAGGTGTCATCAGGAGAAAACAGTGGGCCGGTCACTTTTGGAGCGGCAGGACTGAAGACAAAGAAGGGAATGTTTCGGACTGTCGGTCAACTCTACAAAGAGTCTCTCACCAAACTGATGGCCACACTGAGAAACACTAACCCCAACTTCCTGCGCTGCATTATCCCCAACCATGAAAAGAGGGTGAGAAAGCTGAAATGCAGGAAACCTGAAGTTAA
Organism: Atherinomorus stipes; assembly: GCA_023101725.1. Classification (NCBI taxonomy): domain Eukaryota; kingdom Metazoa; phylum Chordata; class Actinopteri; order Atheriniformes; family Atherinidae; genus Atherinomorus; species Atherinomorus stipes. The sequence goes on from JALJCO010009054.1 coordinate 382,663, forward strand.
GCTGACAGAATATCTGACTCTTTTGTTTTTTCCAGATTTTTTTCTCCTCTGCTTAATTTCTTTGTGTGTATTCCTCAGGCTGGAAAGCTGGCTCCTCACCTGGTTCTGGACCAGCTGAGGTGTAACGGTGTTTTGGAGGGGATTCGTATCTGCAGACAAGGCTTCCCAAACCGCATTGCATTCCAGGAGTTCAGACAGAGGTGTGTGTTTGTGATTTTCTTTTTAATGAGTCATTAAATTAGCGTTGTCTTTTCTTTTCTTCTTTATGTTTCTCACACATGATGCATACTTAAAAACATTCTCTGCCCCCCTCCTTTAATCCTTTTTACATTTCCTCACGTCAATAAACTTATATTCTAAAATTTGTCTTTCAGATATGAGATTCTCACTCCTAATGCCATTCCACGTACCTTCATGGATGGCAACAGGCTTCAGAGCTCATGGTAGGTAACATGAACTCTAAACTTATAAAATGATGTGCAGGCATGGGGATGTTGCAATGATTGGCTGATATTAACTCTTCTCATTCAGATCAACGCTCTTGAGCTGGATCGCAACCTGTTCAGGGTGGGTCAGAGTAAAGTCTTCTTCAGAGCTGGAGTTCTGGCTCACCTGGAGGAAGAAAGAGACCTGAAGATCACAGACACCATCATACGCTTTCAGAGCGCTGCCAGAGGCTTTCTTGCACGCAAGTACGACTTTGGCTGAGACCGAAACTTTACCAGACAGATCCACTCACGGGTGAAACAGACCAATCAGTAAATCAGCTGGTAAATCTGGCTGATTTTTTTTTTTTTTTAGACAATGGGCTTTAGGCAGTTTACTCTCAAGGCTGTCTGAACCAATTAAGGCGTGCAGTGCAGACAACCTTAACTACAACGGCTATGAAATTATGTTGACATTTATTCAGTTGATTAACTTTGAATAAATTATCTGCACCAGTGATGGGATGCCACCAGGACCTTTTTACTTAAGTAAACGGAAACAATGTTAAACATAACAACATAAGGATGCTGGATTAATGTTGGGTAATTTTCTGTCCGTTTTTGTTATTAAATATTGTATTTCTTTTTTTTTAAAGCCTAATAAGGTGGCATTGACAATAAATCATTCATCAACCATTTTATCATATAAATAGTAACTATTGACCTTAGAAGAATCCACGCTGATTGACTATTAATGCTGAGGCTAAAATTAGTTCAGCATTATTAGATGTACAGTACCTTTTTGCATAAATACTGACACATCATTGCTTTTTGGTATTTGTTATACTTAGATTGAAGTTTAACTATAAAACAGAAAAAGACTGACTTTTTATTTCTCTAAATCTGGTGAAGGGACAAAAGAAAGCAAACAAGCAGCACAGGTGGGGTTTCTATGTACGGAGTGCTGGCTCATTGCTGTAGAAGTTGCGGTGGTGTATTTTGCTCTTCAAGAAATATTAATATTTAATCTTTTGCCAGCATCTTTTAGGGGCAGAATTGCAACTGCATTACAAGCTTTTTGCAAAAACTTTTAATGTAAGATTAAAGTGATTAAAGTTATGTATTTATAACAAACAAATGAAATCTGATTGTTTTATTTTGTCTCAGGGCCTTTATGAAGAAGCAGCAACAGCTGAGTGCTCTGAGGGTGATGCAGAGGAACTGTGCTGCTTACCTCAAACTCAGGAACTGGCAGTGGTGGCGGCTGTTTACGAAGGTGCACACAACCACTTTACAAGGTTGATTTGAAATATGTAATGCAGGCTTTAAGTGGTATGTTTAAACAAATTCAGAAACTATGGAAATACATTTTGCTTGAGCTTTTTTTTTTTTGTACTATTTGCAAAATCATAATTTTGTATTTCCGTCTGACTGTACAGAAGATAATGAGTAGTAGGCTTAGTGAAAATCCCCAATAAGACTTAAGATCTTGACTTTGTTTTGTGCCAATCAGGTAAAGCCCTTGCTGCAGGTGACCCGGCAGGATGAGGAGATCCAGGCCAGAGAAGCCGAGCTCCAGAAGGCCAAGGATAAACTCACTCGAGCGGAACAGGACTACACCGAGCTCGACAGGAAACACATTCAGGTAAACAAACCTTATCCTTGTTCGGCTGCATTTCCTCTTCTACTGTTCTACCTATGCTGCACTCTTTACCTGTGGATTCCTGTCTCCCTCCTTACTCCTCCTCCCACTCTCTCTCTCACATTCTAGCTTTTGGAAGAAAAAGCAGTGCTGGCTGACCAGCTGCAGGCGGAGGCAGAACTGTTTGCAGAGGCGGAGGAGATGAGGGCCAGGTTGGCCAGCCGGAAGCAGGAGCTGGAGGAAGTTCTGGGGGAGCTGGAGAGTCGACTGGAGGAGGAAGAGGAGAGGGGTTTACAGCTAACCAATGAGAAGAAAAGAATGCAGCAGAATGTGCAGGTTAGGAGGAGGATATAGAATTCAGTGCCTTGTACTATAAAGTTGAAACCGGGGCTGAATGTACAGTTGGTGCCTAATATACTACTTTTGTATTTTTGCCAGGACCTGGAGGAGCAGCTAGAGGAAGAGGAAAGTGCCAGACAGCGCCTCCTGCTGGAGAAGGTTACCTTGGAGACCAAAGTGAAGAGTCTGGAAACAGACCTGCTAACTGCAGTGGAGCAGAGAGACCGACTCAGCAAGGTAAACATCACATAGAAACTTTGATATTGTTTGTGTCTATCCCTGTTGCAGTGTACAGATACTGTACAGATGACATATTCCATTAAACATCTTCAGCACTACATATGTATAGACAGCAATGGTGTGCATCATTACCTTTATTTTCCAATATTTGTTGCATCCTTTTCTCTGAGCAGGAGAAGAAATTGTTGGAAGAACATCTGAGTGAGGTGACGGACCAACTCACTGAGGAGGAAGAGAAGACAAAAAGTCTCACTAAACTTAAAAACAAACAGGAGGCTGTCATTGCTGACCTTGAGGGTGAGTGTTCTCCATGACTTTAGGGAAACATCTTGTAGTGCGTCAGTAAATGCTTCCTCTAATGAGGTTATGATCTGAGTTTCTAGTTTAAAGTCTTCATTACAGTCTGACATTTATTTAATAAATTTGGAGAAAAATGAAAGGGCTCGGCTATTTTGTAATTGATAAGCTAATAATAGTTTCTCTCCATCACTGTTTGCAGAGCGTCTGAAACGTGAGGAGCAGGGCCGCTTGGAGCAGGAAAAATGGAAAAGGAGGATGGAGAATGAGTCGCTGGAGGCTCAGGAGCAGCTGTCTGATCTGGGTATGCTGGTTGCTGAGCTGAGGGGCACTCTGGCTCAAAAGGAGAAGGAGATCACCACCCTGCAGGGCCGGTGAGATTCAGTATAAAGTAGAATACAAATAAGAGTCCAAAATAGCGTTTTGATGCTCCTGGTTCATTGTCTTGTTTTTCACTGACAGGCTGGAGGAAGAAGGCGCACGCCGTGCTGAAGCTCAGAAGGCACTGAGGGAGGCATTATCTCAAGTGTCTGAGCTGAAAGAGGAAGTGGAGAATGAACGAGGGATGAGGGAAAGAGCAGAGAAACAGAGACGAGACCTGGGGGAGGAGTTGGAAGCTCTGAGAACTGAGCTAGAGGACACTCTGGACACCACAGCTGCACAGCAGGAGCTAAGGTGAACATCAGGGGTGCACATTTGTATCGAACCGTTCAATACAGGAGTGTACTGAACCGTGACCACCATTTATCGAACATCAAACAATACAGAATTTTTCATTTATTTCATCAACTTGTCTTCTGACGATAAGCTTTGTGTTGAAAACTACTTGTTTATCTACATTCAGGTCTGGTGTTTAGAACTACTTTGGTTCTTCATGTTAAGTATGACCCTGATGGTAAGCGATTGTGTAAAAAAGCAAAGGTTAAAAAAAGGCATGGAAAAATTTTTTGTATTGAAAAAATATCGAACCGTGACGCTAAATCGAACTGAACGGTGAATTTTTTGTATCGTTGCACCCTAGTAAACATGGGTTGAAATTCAGGCTACAAAATGGAAATGCTGGCATATTGTGTTTTTGTTGTAAGATCAGGCCTGAAATGTTTTCTAAAGGGGAAATAATTATAGGCTCTTTTCAATCTTTTACATTTCCACAGGTCTCGTCGTGAGGCAGAGTTAAGTGAACTTCAGAGATGTGTTGAAGAGGAGACCCGTCGTCATGAAACCCAGCTATCAGAACTCCGAGTTAAACACAGCGCTGCCATTGACAACCTTCAGGAGCAGCTCGACAACAGCAAGAGAGTACGAGAAACATGCATACACACTCAAGCAGAGAATGTGGATACACGAACCATCACCAACCACATGTCTCTTTTAGGCACGTCAGTCTCTTGAGAAGGCCAAAGTCTTGCTGGAGGAAGAGAGGCAGAATTTGACCTCTGAGCTTAAAAGCCTTCAAGCGAGCCGCACAGAGAGCGAGAGAGGTCGTAAGAGGGCTGAGGGTCAGCTGCAGGAGCTCAGTGCCCGACTGGTTCAAGCTGACAGAGAGAGGGAGGACAGAGAGGACAGACTGCAGAAGCTGCAGGTGCAAATGGACACAAGTTCACTGACATTAAATCATTCATTAAACTTATCCTACTTTGTTTCTGTTTATATGTTTTTGTATTTCCAAAAAGCTTCTCACAGCAGTAAAGTGAAGAAAGTATTTTATAAGGAATTAACCTTATAATGAACTATTTCTTTCAGTCTGAGATTGAGTCTCTCTCAAGCAATTTGTCTTCCTCTGACCACAAATCTCTCCGCCTTGCTAAAGAAGTCAGCAGCCTGGAGAGTCAGCTGCATGATGCAAAGGTATGAAAAACACACAGACACCTGAATTAATTCAAGTACAGATACTTTTTTACAGCTTCTACTGTGAGAGTGGCTCGATTCTATAAAATTTTGAGGAAAATCAGTTTATAAATGACAAATAGTTAAAGTTTTTTACTCTAGTTTCCGTCTCAAAATGGACAATTTGTCACAGGGAGGCCTTTGTCCTTTTTTTACGGTTTTAGGAACTGCTGCAAGATGAAACTCGTCAGAAGATGTCTCTGGCCTCAAGGGTCCGAGGTCTGGAGGAGGAGAAGAACGGACTGATGGAAAGACTCGAGGAGGAGGAGGAACGAGCCAAAGAGCTAACCAGGCAGATTCAAACACACACCCAGCAGGTAAATCGAAAACCCACTCAGCCTTTATTTAAAACTTGAAATGCTCCATTTTGTTTTAGTAGATGTATTTTAACATAAAGCTATACAAATCCTAAGAAAATTAACGATGACATTTCCACCTCTGCTCAACTTCTGCAGCTTGCAGAGCTACGTAAACAGTCAGAGGAAGTGAGTACAGCAGTAGAAGTTGGAGAGGAGACACGCAGAAAGCTCCAGAGGGAGCTGGACAGCACCATACAAAGAGAGCGGCAGAAGGAAGAGGAGAAGGAAAGAGTGGAAAGGCAGAGGGAGCGACTGAGGGAGGAAATAGAGGACATGACCATTGCCCTGCAAAGAGAGAGGCAGAACTGCACAGCACTTGAAAAGCGCCAGAAGAAATTTGACCAGGTAAGAGCCAAACTTTATTGGCTTGCAAGCAGACTGCAGAAATTAATCAGAGCTGATATTCCCAAAGCATTGTCTAATGTCTGCAACTTTTCCTCCATCATCCTCTCAGTGTCTGGCAGAGGAGAAGGCTGTGAGCGCTCGTTTGGCAGAGGAGCGGGACAGAGCTGAAGCAGACAACAGAGAGAAAGAAACAAGATATTTAGCACTCTCCCGATCCCTCCAGGTAAACTCTTTGTGCAAATACATTTCTGTTTGATGTGCATCTGTCATTTTGGTGGCTAACCCTCTGTAACGCCATATGTAGGAGGTCCAGGACCAAAGAGACGAGCTAGAGAGGACCAACAAGCAGCTCCGCCTGGAAATGGAGCAGCTTGTAAACCAGCAGGATGATGTCGGCAAAAATGTATGAATCTGACTTTTCTGACTGTTTTTAATCACTTTCAACTTTCAGTGAGTCACTGTTTTGTTGCCTCTTCTGCGTTAGGTCCATGAGCTTGAGCGTACCCGGAGGACCTTAGAAACAGAAGTACAGAACTTAAGAGTTCAGACACAGGAGCTTGAGGAGGAGCTGGCAGAGGCGGAGAACTCGAGACTGAGGCTGGAGGTCAACCTGCAGGCGCTCAAGGCTCAGTTTGAGAGGGAGATCAGCACCAATGAGGAGAAAGGAGAGGAGAAGAGGAGGGCCCTCAGCAAGCAGGTAGAGGGAGAGGACAGGAGCACTAACATGGCTTTTGATTTCTGCCTAAGTTACACATATTTATTTTTTTTTTTAATTTATGTTTAATCCAGGTAAAGGAATTGGAGATCCATTTGGAGGAGGAAAGAACTCAGCGGTCTCAGGCTGTGTTGGCTAAGAAGCAGCTGGAAGCAGAGCTGCAGGAATCTGAAGCCCAGGTGGAGGCAGCCAGCCGTGGCAAAGAGGAAGCTGTGAAGCAGCTAAGAAGGCTGCAGGTAGAACAGAAATCCACACAAATGCACTTTTCCCTTTTTATAGCCATCAACATACGTGAATTGAAAATACCTTATTCATTTGTGACAGAGTCAAATGAAAGAAATTCTGCGTGAACTTGATGAAACCAAGTTAGCTCGGGAGGAGGTTATCACACAGTCGAAGGACAGTGAGAAGAAAATACAAACCCTGGAAGCAGAGGTGCTGCATCTCACCGAGGTACATGGGTTTATGCTTATTCTATAGATATTAAGATGGTCCTGCAGTCCCTGTGGTGCCTGTTCTTGTTAACATGACTTCCGTCTGTGTCTATTTTTCTGTGCAGGAGCTGTCTGTGTCAGAGAGGCAAAGGAGACAAGCTCAGCAGGAGAGAGACGAGTTGGCGGATGAGATGGTCAACAGCAGCTCTGGAAAGTTCGTAATCTTTATCCTGTTCTTTCAAGTTTTGTCACTTGTGAAGTTGCATTGGAGCTACATAAGGTTATGTGTTTGAACAGGAACGCACTGTTTGAAGAGAAAAGGAGGCTGGAGGCACGAGTCGGTCAACTGGAAGAGGAGCTGGAAGAGGAGCAGACCAACTCTGAACTGCTGGCAGAGAGACAAAGGAAGACAGCTCTGCAGGTGTGGTAGATGCACACATGCACGAGTGCCCGTCAGCTCTGTTTTCACACACATGTAAGTAAAAACACACCCTGACCAGTGCTCTGCTTGTGCTGCAGGTGGAGACTTTGACTGTGCAGCTGCAAGGAGAACGAACTCTGGCTCAGAAGGCGGAGGCATCTCGAGAACAGCTGGAGAAGCAGAACAAGGAGCTGAAGACCCGGCTGGGAGAACTGGAAGGGGCAGTGAGGGGCAAACACAGGCTCAGTGTCGCCGCCCTGGAGGCTAAGATTGAATCAATGGAAGAACAGCTGGAGCAGGAGAGACAGTGAGGGACACAAACAGACATCAGTTCAGATGTTTCTGTTCCTTATTGTTTAAAATTACATCGATTTTGTCAGTCTTCCTGTCTGACAGATTTTAAATCATTAAAATAAGTAGGTGAAAAAACCTTCCAGAAAGTCAGGAAACATTATTATTTTGCCCTGATGGGTATACATAATTTTGAATTGTTTGATGCAGTGATTGACAGATTCTCCTGCCCAACAGAGAACGAGCTATTGCCAACAAACTGGTGAGGAAGACGGAGAAAAAACTGAAGGAGGCGTTGATGCAGGCAGAGGACGAGAGGAGGCATGCGGACCAGTACAGAGAGCAGGTAAGACCATACCAGTCAGGTCAGTCACATATAACTCTTAGTAAAGGAACAATGAATGCAGCATTAAATGATCATTTAATGGGGGCCAGGGCAGCTTAGCTTGCAGCTCTAATTGTGCATAAAGGCACAAAGAGAGTGTTGACAAATCATCCTAAAATGAATGACTTATCCGGCTCAGTCCAAACTAATCCTAATGCTGCCCTGACATCAGTGTGTTTATTGGGAAGTTAGATCACTTTCCTCCCCCCACCTCCTGAAAAATAAATCCCTCACAGCCACAGCAGAGACACTAACTCTCCTCCCAAAACATCATCAGCAATAATCTGCTAGGTTTAATCTGATTCCTGATCCCTATCAGTCCTCCTGTTCCCTGACTAATCTCCCTTTTTATATGTCTGTCTGTCCTCTCGTCTTCCCTTCTTTCCTCTCTTATGTCTCCCCTCAACTTCTCTTCCCTCCACTCCCTTCTTCTCTCTGCTACAGCTGGATAAGTCAATGGTGCGACTAAAGCAGTTGAAGCGGCAACTGGAAGAGGTAGAGGAGGAGAACTCTCGCTCCAATGCTCAGAAGAGGAAGCTGCAGAGAGAGTTGGAGGAGCTCACTGATAGCAGTCAAAGTATGACACGAGAGATCACCTCCCTTCGCAGCCAGCTCAGGTAGGAAAGCGCTGCAGTTGTCAAAGTGTGTGTGTGGGGGGTGCTTTTGCATGTATGTATGTATTTAATCATCATTTCTTGTTTTGTTATGTTTTGTTTTTTTAACATCCCATTAACCTGATATAATTTGTTTTGCTTTGCTTTTTTATTATGTCCTTTTGCATCCATCTAACATTGACACATTACTCATCTGTCTGCGTCACACCAACATCCAGCATCCCTGATTGGAGACCAGAGAAGTAGGTTGCTGTGTGTGATACATTTTGTAATATTTAAGCATGTCGGTGTTTGGAAAGCTGGAGGCTGTAAAGAAGCAGTGTGTAAAACTGAGACAGCTCTATTGTCAGAAAGTCAACATGATATCCATCACTGTGGTTTTATTTATGTAGAATCAAATGAAAAATGCAAATCATTGTTTTCTAGTCTAGAAAAGGGATTAGATCCAAATTTTATGCGCCATGTGACCGCTCCAAAAATTTGGAAAGTTGTCAGAACGAAAAGGTTGGAGGAGGTCAGCTGCATGATTGCAAAGTCCAGAATGGTCAGAAGCAAAGAGTGGGGTGGGGTTTGAGAAAACCCATGAGACATGCCCTGACTCTCTGGCTATTCACATTTTAGCACCTATCAGTGTTTCTCCTTTATTAGATTAATGTGATCTTCATGCAGAATTTCAAAACAAGATAAGAAAAATAATTTCATTTGAATTAGGTTTGTTGGAAGTTGAACAGGGTTCAAATCCCCTTAAACCTGCAAGGCAGTGGCCCTTGAGGACCCCTGTTGGAGAAATTCTTCATGCTTGGAGCAAGGAGGAGGATTGGGAAGCTGGAGAAATTGCATGTTTTTGAGTTTGAAACTTTGAGTCAAAATCCTACACACTGCTTCTTTAAGTATCTATGCAATACATATTCAAGGCATATCTTTAGTCTTTGTGTTGGACATTTTGCAATAATCTTTCTTGCTGTTGCTTTTGTACATTTGAAGCCTTTTTATGGTCACAGTTCAAAGTTTTGGGAAAGAAAATTCTGTTTTTTTTTTCTTTGTTTTGTTTGTTATTTATTTGGTTACAGTTTGATGAAAAGACTGATACCCTTCTGATGATTTAAAGGGGAATATGAAGCCACAGCAAGCAGCCGGTTAGCTTAGCTTAGGTTAGCTTACAGTAGTCTAACCCTGGCTCTGTTCCATGATAGCATGTGTCTCTGAAGCAAATTTAACTATGAACAACATCGAAGACAGTTAAATTAAAGAATAAAAAAACACTCAATCATGTGATTTTAAGAGCCTTGGCATCTTGTAATCTTTTCGACAGAAACCAGCTTGTTCCAAAGTTAAAAGTGAAATGGGTCACAGACTTTGGGAACATATGACAACCTGTTTTTGTGTTTTATTTATTTATTTATTCATAACCTGCTTTCAGATATCTTATAAAAGACCCATTTAAGTAAATGAAAGAAAATAGGAAACAATAATCAGTGAATAGTTATTAACAGCAGTAACTATATGACATAAACTAGTGGTCTGCAGAAATCACTGTTCCTCAGTTTGTTAGCTTCACATCAGAACATGCTGTAACTCTCCCCCCCTTGTCTTGTCTAGGCGGGCTCCGTTGCCCCTGGCAATGCGTGGACGCAGGGCATTGGTTGATGACCTCTCACTGGAGAACTCGGATTCAGAGGAGCCCCCTGCCTCTCCCACCCCCTCTTCCGGCCTCCCGGCTACTCTGACTCCTTCTTCAGATCAAAGTCTGGATCCTCCGCCACCCTACAGCGTCAACAACACAGAGTGACGCGCACACACTCGCTCAATCACACAGCCTCGACCACTCAGGGGTGATGGAGTGAAATGCTCATTACAACACTAGTTTTAATCTAAATGAACTCATAGGATGCATACATTAGGCACTGTAACTATGAAGCAACTTCCCGATGCGATGCTGTTGAAGATTTGCCTCATTTTTCTCAACAAGTACGGGAAACATATAAACATTGATTTTACAAAGGCTTCTGAATCGATTTTTATTTTTTAATATTTCAAAGACTGGAAATTTCTACATTAAACCTCGCTAATGCAGTCTAAGAAACTAAACTACATGTATATGTTGTTAAGAGGAAGTGAACTATCAGCTAATTTCATGATGCTGTACAGTACTGTACGTAAAAAGCGAAAAATGAATTCAGACTGTCACGTCTTTTACATTAGGATCTATTTCCAAACTAAGCCATGCTCAACACCTTTCTTGATGGTTGAATATCCAAATCTGATATCACAAAGGGCTTCTGAGGGTGAAAGTTCTCCTGGAAGGTGTTTCGACAATCTAATGAGTTTTCACGGCCAACTAGACTGGACAAATAACTTGTGTGTCAGATAATTCTTTAAATACATGAAACTTGGACAAATCTGGAAAACTGTATAGAAACACAGAGCTGAACATTTTCTACATTAGCATTAAATAAATGGTTGTTAGTTACCAAAATTCAGTTGATCCTGAGATGATTCTTGATAAGAAACTGGGATGTATTGCTATTCTAATTTTCATATCGCTAGTCGCAGATAAGAAACGGCGAGCCTGTAGAAACACTCAGCATTACAGCTGTACTGTATGAACCGATAAATCCTTTTTTAAGTAGATTTGGAACAAGTTAGTAGACAGCAGGTAGTAATAGATAGTTTCTTTAACTTAAGTCTTAACATGTTGCTTCAGAAATTTGTATAATTTATATCAAATGTGAACTTAAGTTATTGATCACTTCTTGTTTTTTGTGTGACTCAGTCTCTTGGGGAAAGTTTGTGAATCCAGTTATTTCTGCTCCTGCTGGCTCTGGTGTCACGCTGAACAGGGTCTGTCATAGCATCAGGTCTCACAGGTGAATTTGCATGGAAGATTGCTTGAGTAAATGTCATAGCTGGCTTAAAAAAAATCATAAAACATCACATGCAGTCTGTGACAGCAACATAACTAGAAAAAAAAAAACACTGAGAAATGTATTCATTTATCTTTTTATCCAAAGCAAAACATTTTTTTCTCATCTTAAACTGATAAAGACATCACATTAGATTTTAACAAGCATTTGGTACATGGCAGATTTGGTTTCACTCATTTTCTGTGTAAATTACTGCTCAAACAAAGCTTTTGTGTTTAACCAAATGGGCGTACGGATGAGAAAAGGGACTTAAATTTGTAGTAAATGTAGAGTAGCTGTAGAACAAAGTAGATGGCGTGAGTAGAGGCTTGTGGAGTTTTCTATTCTCATCCGGTGAGTCTGCTGGAAACCTGAGTAGAATAAACATACAGCCTCTGCTCACAGCTGCGTAGAAAACTGTAGAATAACCGAGCAACAGGCTCCAAGCATTTTCATATTCTAGTAGTGTTAGATTAATGAAATGAAATGAACATGGCGGCACTGATGGGAGAATTTTTATGAAGCTAATGGCAAGTGAACAAACTTGTTCTTCTTTTTTTTTTTTTACCTTTGCTATGAACTCAAGATTACATTATCTGTGTGGCATCAACCAAACACAGGCACTTTGATGACCCTGCTGTGAAACCTGGTTTTAAAGATGTGTTTCTTCGGACTGTCTCTATTTTCTTTGGCACATTCTTCTTTTTTTTAATGACGGTCTTTTGTTTGTGACCGTCTACTGCATTTGTATGCCTGTGAAAAGTTTTAGCCTGTTTGAACGACTGAGAATGAGTTGTCTTAACAAACTGGCAGACATTGCATGAAGGGATAGTTTGACGTTATGGGAAATATGCTGACTAGCTGTACTGTATTGCTGAGAGTTGGATGTAAAGGTGGACGATAGCCCCATGATGCTACATTGAATATAAACATTCAGCCCTTAAGCTTAGCTTTGCATAAATGAATTGAAACTGGGAAAACAGCTAGCTCTAAAATCATAATTTTCTTTACATCTAAAAGCTACTGTGAAAAGAATAAGTGGACGTTTCATAGGCAGGTTATTTGCAAAACTAACTGCCAGGCACAGTTTGCATTAACTCCTACTACTGCTTATGGTGAAAGAATTATTTTGCACATAACGTACCATAAGCATAAGTTTTGCTCTTTTGCACACATTAAACAGATATAACTCATTAATTTGAAAATTATAGCTGCAGAACTGCAGTGGTGACTTATACATACACCATCAGCTGTTCAAAAAATTGTTCCCTGTCTATTCTACGCTAAGCAAACATTCAGCTGGCTATAGTTTAGAGTCAGCAATACTCACATTAAGCTCTTGGCAAATATCTGATTTCCCAGTTTGAAAGAATGTCACACTTTAGCTTTCAATTGGAACAAATGAAAACTAAAGAATGTGTAGCTGAAATCACAAATGATGTTACTAAAGTTTGTCTGAATGTTTTTTCTGTTTTTTTTTACTCTGGATATATGAATATATATAATTCTAAACCTTATGGAAAAGGATTAATGCCTACCATTAAAATAATACATGACCACTACAATAGTTTCTGGTAATCAGGGTTGCCATCACTGCTCCCCAAACTTCCTTCTATTTAGGTAACAGGTGTATATCATACTGTTGAAACAAGTGTGTGCAGTACACGACTCATTTTATTATATCCATGCTTTTTGCCAGGCCAGGTTCACCATGAAACACAGGGACAGGTGAAGAACGATCAAACTGTCTGGGTCAAGAAAGACTACTGACGACATATATTTAACACCCTAAAGGGTTTTTATTTGTATGTATTTTATGTGTAATTCTTTATATTAGCAGTATGCAAAGATGCTTTTTTTTTTTTTTTTTACAGAATTGTGTAAAAGCTGCACTTTACACACTACCAACTGAGATAACAGCAGCCAGACTCTGCCAGTTCATCATATTTGCATTGTCAGGTAGTTTATCTCAACAAGGAAGACAACGCATTAAGCCAAATGAGCTGATATCTCAAGTCATAACGATACAGTGTGCTTCACTTAAATGTTTTATTCTAAAAAGAAATGTCATATCAGTGTCTGAGATGTGACAAATTTGTTTAAACAGACCAAATACCTGATGACACAAAGATTGAATCGCTGGAACGAGGACTGATGAGTTCTGTTCGCCTGTAGCAAAGAGACTAGGCTGGTGCTTCTCTGAGGTTATTTTTCACTTATTTGTTTATGGCTACTGTGGAACTTGAAACATTTTTGAAGTATGTTTGAATGTTTTAGTCTTTTTTTTTCTTTTCTTTTTGTTAATTATGCTGTAATTATACAACATCTGACTGGGGTTAACTTTAATATATGTCGTTGGTTTTGATCTTTGCGTCTGTGTATTTTGTTATACACACACACTCCTACACATGCATTTTATGAATATTGCTCATTTTGCATTCCTTAGCCTTCTAACCTTCACACCAAAATACCAAACTTAGGTCTAACCATGTCCCGATTCTTACCCACACAGTAAAACCAAGTCTTCACCATCAAAAATCATCCGTAGACAAGATTGTAGTCAGGTTTTGGTTGCCACCATGGCAGAGAAACAAGTAGACACACACACACTTTAGACTCAGAAAGGCATCAAGAAATGTACACACCTTATAGAATTTTTTTTTTCACTATCACAAAGTTTTCTATTCCATGGAGTCACATTGTGTCTATTTGACACCATATTTAGTGTGAACATTTCATTCTTCAGTTATACACCTGAATAAAAACACAGAAAAACACCCTTGTGTGTTAAAAAAAAACATTCAATATTTATGTAAAGACATTCAATTGAATTTTAAAAAAATTTCCTAAGATCACATTTTATGCTTAACATGTTTCAACTGAGCAAAAGCATTCAGAGTGATTTACAGTAATCCTGGTTCCTAAAAATGTTACAACACTGTGTGGAATGCAATGGTTGCAGACTTAATAAAGCAAATATTTTATTTACGATGACACACAGAAAAAAACTTCAAACTTTGAAAGGGAGACATTTTTCTATCAAGCAAAGTGTTCAAATAACCCCCGCCTTTACAGACAGACTTATTCTTGGCTCAAGCATCTACTTAAAATCTGCCTAATATCACAAGAAGCAAACTTCATTATGATTATGAGCCATTTTATCTAGAACCCCGGTGACTTTCTGTCCTTCAGGATATCGGTGAACAGCCAGTCGTCTTCACTGGGTGGTGTTGAAATGGGGCGATGCTCGGGGTTGTGAGGAGGAGCAAAAAATGACTGAGCCACACCTTCAAATGGTGTTAAATTTAGGTGTCCACTGTTCACCAGCATGCATGGGCTCTCCTCCTGGGAGTGCTGGTTTGTCTCCAGAGGTGTGATGTTGCAGTGGTAACTGATAGAGGTGAAAAGCTGGCTCTGGTTTAGGTTGGTACTCTGTGATGTTTTTACTTGGCTAAATTGCTCTTCTGCTGTGCCTTCACTCTGTCTCAGTGTCTGTGAGTTCCTCTGGTAACTCTGTAAGTAGTTTGTGGCTAGTACCTGATCTCCATGGCAGCTATATCCATTACTGCATCTATATTCACCTCCTTCAGAGTGCAGATCCTCCACCCCAGTGAAGCTTTGTGACAGGACTGCATATGTAACATCAGCAGCAGCATTGACCTCAAACCCACCATCACCTTGGTATGCACAAATACTGTCAAAGTAACACTCCACATCTTTTTCAACATCCAAGCAGCTTTCTGAGTCCTTACTGGCAGCAGTGAAGAGCTCCATTATGTCGGTCAACTGACCCTCAGCAGTGCCTTTCTGAGTCTGTGTGCAGGCTGAAAGGTCTGTCAGCATTTGAACAGAAAAATCACAAGAGTCAAGAGACAATGGGGAGAGCTCTGGGGAAAAAGAAGGAAGGGTGTCCTCATTTTGTCCAAGCTGAATGAAGCTGGAGTTGTTTAGAGGTGTTAGTATTTCTTTTGAGAGGTTGATAGTTGGCTTCAGTTGACTTTCATGAAGGCAATATTCAGAATGAAAGAGTTCCGCCTTGTCAACATAGTCTTTATCCTCTGGGGAGCTCATAAGTGAAAAATCATCAAGCTTGTGGCTTCTTCTCTCCTTTTTCTGTCTTTTTTTGCTTTGGTTGCTCATTTTGGTGGTCAAAGCGGAGGACTGTGATTTGGGGTGACGTTTCCACAGATGTCTTAAATCAGACTGGCTCTCACTGTCCCCAGGTTCATACAAGTCAATGGAGGTGTTGCTTCTTGACTTCAAGATGCCATCTGTATCTTTATGATCTTGTTGAGTTGAGATCTCGGGATCTTGTTGAGTTGTGTTACCTGATGTGTTTGGTGGCTCTGGTATGTGTAATAAAAGCGAGGATGTAGTTTTCTCTTCCTCCTTATAATAAAGCGCTGATGCTAGTCTGTGGTTTGCTGCTTCTATGTCTGCAAATTTTCTGTCGACAGAAGCAGATGAAAGAATGTGACATGCTGAGTCAAACAAAGTAATTGCTTTAAGAAAGAAAAAAATCACAACTATTTTGATTAAAGTATTCTAAAATGATAAGTTCAGAGCCTCTAAAGAAAATGGATTATTTATTTATTCATTCTTCCCTGTTCTGTGGACAAAATGCTACAGATAGCAACTGTTTAGATTGCGTTAGCACAGCAACTAGAAAGAAGAGAGTGTAAAAGAGAGTAAATTACTGTTAAAATCTTTGCTGTAAAAAGGTAAAGTTTTAACAAATACCTTTAGTTTTTATAAAACTCCTCCTGTGATTGCTTAATTTGTATAGTTTAGAAATCTAAAGATGTTAAAGGTATTTGTCTTGAATGTACAGAGAGATAATAATGGTTTTCTTTCTCTCTTTTTTATTTATTTATTTTTTATTCTTCAATTGTTTTTCAGTTTCTTATGGGTAATCTTTAGCCTTGTGACCCCTTAGATCTCGGCATTAATCCTGAGTTTGGGAACAGTTTCAAGATACTGTCAGAATCAAAGGTGTAGCCTAATTTTCCTGTCTGTTTGCTGATGACCCAACACACCTCTGTATCATGTTGTGCAAGAAGCGGCGGTGGTTGACCTGCCGTTTGGATGGTCGGTTCTTGCGGGGTTTCTGCAGGGTCCTCATCATATGACCTGCTGCTGAAGTCACAAAGGTGTAGAGGTCACGACCCCAGGGCATGCCGCGGTCCAGACCGGGCTCGAGACTGACAGAGATTGATGGCCGCATGGCTGAGAAATGTAAGTAGGTATGTATGTTTAAATACAGAACTTAGACAGCATCAAGTGCTTCCCTGTGACCAAATGGGCGAAATAAGAAGATACATTGCTATTTATCCTGTAAAGTACCAAAGCTGGTTTATCTTTGGGAAAACAACTTGCAAACCCTGATCAAAAAAACAAATGTCTTCAAATTTAAATTCATCAGATCATTTTCTGACTATCTCCCTCAATAGTTCATTGTACAAATGATCAGATAAAACTGCAAGCACCAGGTGGATCTAAAATAGTGACAATTCTGCATACTAATTGGAGATGGAGCAGCTAGTCCTGTGCAGTCAAAACAACCTTGAGATGAGGACATTGAAGACTGTGAAGATGATGATGTACTTCAGGAGACATTTAGCACTGTTGAAACTCCCCCATACTATTTAACAGCTCTGTGTCAAAGTTGGACAGATTTAAGTTTTTGTTCGTCTTCATTTCCCAAAACCTGAAGGGGGAGTCAAACACCAACTGCACCAATAAAAGGCCTAGCAGAGGATGTACTTTCAGCAGCAGATGAAGTTCCTCTTCATCTCTCTTGTGCACTTTCATTTCCATCTGTAGTGAACAGTAAAGACAGCTGGGAAAAAATCCTTAGGAGTACGCCTGCTCTTTCTCAAGGACCTTTGCTCCTCAAGAATCAGCAGGTCACAACAATTATTGAATTATTATGTTTTGAAAAAGTGATATTTGTCTTCTGTACTTCAAAAAAGCTTGAGTCATGATCTGCGTCAGGCCCTTGCACTTAACCCTGTTGAATTTCTTTCCTTAACTTGCAACTAAAAATGTAAACATAAAGCAAAAGAAGTGTATCTGACATGTAGTCCTGGATCTCCACCTCTCACTGAAATAAAACAAAATAAATATCATTATTATATATGGTATATTGTAATATTTTTTGTTTGCTTCATTACCTCCCAATTGGTACAGATCAGCAAGTGCTTTAATACAGTGGTTCCCAACCTGGGGTCCCTAAAGAGCATAAGGGGGCTGGCAAATCTTTTACTGTACAGAGCAGAGCCTGTGTGACTGTTAAAATTAAGGCCATGTCCACAGAGACAAATTAAAAGCTTATTCTGCTTAGCCCCCCCCCCCCCCCCCCCCCTTTATGAGCCTGAAAATATGAACTTTTGAAACCAGGTTCCAATGTGAATAAATGGGATTCATCAAAATGTCAAAAATAGTTCAAACTTACTGTATTCCCAGATCCACCCTCTACATAAGGACTTTGCACGTTTTCCCTCTGGTCTGAGATTTAGAATCCTGAAGCTTACAACAAAAAGACTGAAAAACTCTTTTGTTCTGTGTGCAATATCATTTTTAAACAGTCACAGATGATTTTATCATTTTTCTTCTGTTTTTATTGAATGATCCTTTTTTTTTTTTAGCAGTTTTTTTTTTGTGCATTTTAATATTTGGTTATTTTCTGTTCCTTGTTGTCATTATTTTGTGGACAATCATGTTGGATGTTTAATGTGTTTAAGAGTATTTTTCTTTTTTTTTTTCTGAGGACCTCTCTGTAAAACAAGTTCCCCATTCGGAACAATAAAAATGACTTGACTTGACGTGTATTGTACCACACCTTGTGCATCCAATCAATTTTCATCTATGTACTGTGTGGTTGATTGTGAGGTGGTGGAGCCGTGGTAGTGCAGTAAACATCTTAGAAACTCCAAGTACAGATTATTTATTCCTATTCAAAAAAGAAAATAAAATGTAAAACTTTTTGTTGATAATTACCCTAACTTTGTTTTGTTTTTTTATCAAAGGACAGGACCCAACCAGAACACATTAATTGTGGCACGTAAGGCTAGCTAGGCAATTTTATTTAAATACCACATTTCATATATGGTTAAATTCAAAGTGCTTTCCATAAAACAATAGAAGAACTACAGTGAGGTGCAGGAGAAGCAATAACAAAACAGAAATTAAAAAGAAAGAAGTCTGGTTGCTGAACTTACTGTCAGATAAGCACTACATCCAATACCTACAGTAACTGATGATTATTGTTTACATCAGAACACAGCTTTTCTACACAGACATAGATGTTCTTAAGAATAAAAACAATTAGAAAAACTGTCTTACCTTTTTGCTTTGAGGCTGCTGTTTGTCTAAGTTATCCCTCTACAAGCTGCGGTGAAGACTGATGAGGTGGGCTACTTCAGTGGGAGGTGTGACAAGTAGATTTTGTAAAAGTGCATGTAAGTGTGCGTGTGTGTGTTCACAGTTTAAGTGAAAAGACATCAGTGCTCATTGCCAATGTGTGAATTCTCTTTTTTCTCTTGCAGTATGAATGGAATCCACGTTGGTAAATTGATGGAGAAAATAAGACACAATGAAAGGCGATGAAAAGAAACTAGCAATTATCTGAGAAGTCAACCGCTTGAGGAAGTGTGGGCACGTCTCCATTGTATCCCATGCTAAAAGCAGCTTGTTAAATACTGAGAAACATAAACGCACCAGTGGAAGCAGTTAACAAGCCCTTAATTGGGCCGCTTAAACTCTGGACCCAATTATCACATTCTCAGAGGGAAGAGCTAAGATGGTTGCTAGAGGCTGTAATTGACCTTTACATTTCAATAGCATATCTTTCAAATGTTGACTTTTACATATGTAGCAGCAGGTGGGTGAATAGGCTGTCCTATTTACGAAGATAAGAAACACTGATGTGCGTATTTTTAAATCTGATACAGACAAGTAACTGTGGCACAAATGTAACACAACCTTAAACAGGTAAATATTGCTCCTGCATGAGCAGTGGAACATCTCAATCCGTCTTCTTTCTTCATGTGAATGAAGATTTTGTAAATCTTGTGTTACTTCACTCCATGAGTGAACCACTGCTGTACCAGTGGCATCTATTTATAGTGACACCACATGTGCTTCTGACCAGAGGGCTGCACAGCTACAGTAACTGACTGCTTTGGTCTCAACTTCAACACGTTACCAAATTTGAATAATCTGTGGTAAGTCCTGTCTATGCTTTGACACAAAAATTTAATTAAATTACTCTTGTGACTAATTTTTCTGGCAGTGTATGAGAGGCATCATAAGTCATGCTGTTTCTGGTTAAGCAATGTGTGTATTTGTACATTCACTGTAAGCACTTGGTAGTATGAAAACCGTCTTCCCATGTGGTTCTTTCCCAGATTCCTCACAGTGGGCTGATAAAGCTTTATCACACTTACCTGCAGCAGTGGCAGAACTTTGACCCGGCGAGAAGACCTCTGTCACTTGTAGATTTTCCCCGCTCCTCCTCTGTGTCCAACAGAACCAATCAGAGAAGAGTGAGTTTTGCTTTGGTGTTGGAAATAAGAGGAAACGGTGAGAGGAGCCACGCTGAGGGGTAGGTTTCACAATTATTTGGCTTAAAAAAAGGGGGAAAATGTCTTAAAGAAGTTATTTCCAGTTTGTTATTTTAAAATTTCATCAGCATTGCATAATCAACACAAGTAATTCCTTTTTTATTAATGTCAGCTTATTCTGAACATCTATTTAAAAGTCCTTTCCACATTACATAGCAACTCTTCCTTTGTCTGGTCAGACTATCCATCATGAATAGGGCCTGGGCTGTGTTCAAGTCGCACCCATACATCAGTAACGTCCTGGGATACACAACTTTGTTCGCCTCAGCTGACCTCATACAGCAGGGCTTGCTGGGTGGGAAACCTTCTGCAGGGCCTTCATCAGAGGACTCAGTTGGCATTGACTGGCACCAGACGGCTCGGGTGGCGACCGTCGGTTTCTGTTTCCATGCCAACTTCAACTATCACTGGCTAAAAGGCCTGGAGAGGATGCTGCCCGGAGGTGGAGTGAGGGCAGTGACAGGGAAAGTTGTGGTGGACCAGCTTATCGCAGCTCCTCTCACTATCAGTGCCTTTTATATTGGTAAGCATGTCCCAAAGAGTAATTTAATCAATTTGCTGTGATTATTTTATTGCACACTTTTGTGTTTCATCTTCTAAACAAGAGATGATGCAAGGTATGTTGATTTACTCGTGACATCTGCTGATCCAGTCATGTGGTACCTTTTTTATTTAGTAGATTAATAATAATAAAGGATCTGAATCAGTCTTCAAAGCCTTAGATGTATAACTATAGAATATTAACTCAAATAGCCATAACAATGTAAAGACTGTAAGTAAAAACACTGAAGACGTGATTTCTTAAAATAAATGGTCACTGTAATATGTATTCACTCCTCGTTCACACTAAGCTATTTACTGATTGTTGGATTGGTTGTCTCCTGTTTTCATTGTAGAAATAAACTACAGTTAATCTGAATTATGAATACACATGAAACTTTGCCATGTTCTTTTTTTCTTGTGATACCCAAATATCACACAAATTCTGATCTCTAATATTAAATTAAATTGGTTAAAATGATCAAATCAACAGAGATTAAATCAGTTAATAATTTAACATCACTTTTGTCTTTCAGGTTTAAGTTTACTAGAAAAAAAAAGATGACCCACTTGAAGACTGGCAACAGAAATTCTGGACATCATACAAGGTACATTTTACAGTCAATGCTTACCTTCTAGACAACATGACCCCAAATTATACCATGAAATAAATCGAATTATCTATCTACAGACAGGGGTGGTGTACTGGTCAACAATGCAGGTGAGATACTGGTTTTCTTTTGAACACACTGATTTCAGGAAACAGTGACACACATTCATCATGTTGTTCCCCACTTTTTCTTCTCTTGCTCCATATCAGGCTGTGAACTTTGCATTTGTTCCCCCCGTGGCACGGACAGTGTTCCTGGGAGGTATCGCACTGACATTTACAATCTTCCTGTGCCACCTCAGACAGCAGCGCAGCCACAAGCCAGAATGAACCTGAGACCTTCATGATGCAAGTTTGAGTAACATAATAATATTTACTGAAGCTCATTTGAGAACAGATCAGATCTCTTGAGGAAATGTTCAGCATTATCTTTTAAAAAGATTGCCCTGTCTAAATTTGCTAATACTGAGAATATAAGATGGGTATTTCTTTCATTTTTAACATGAGAAGTGAGAGAATAAAACCCTTTTTCCTGCCAGAGGTTTAAATGCTGACACGCTATCCATGTGCATTTGGTTAGAATACCAAAATGGCAGGTTTCCCTGTTTTTTTCTTAGTTGTGAGCTGCAGCACAACCTGCAGGCTCCTCATCTCCCTAAGTCTAAAGGAGGTGCAGTGATTTTATGCATAAAATGTCATGTGTCTCTTGGGTCTGAAAATGTTTTATTTTGGTTGTTTCAGTTAAATGAGAATTTTGAAAATCTTGGTGAATAAATTTATATGACACAAAATTTGAGTTTAAAATAGCTTCTTTTTTTAAAGGCCACATGGTAACTTTAACCAGCGTTCAGAATTTGAAAGGTTCTTCGCAGTCTGAACTAAAGAAACAATTTCATGGGTATTATTCTGGTGTTTGTCATGATTCAATGGTAAATTGAACGGGTTTACAAACTGCTTCTTTGGAATCACAGTTTTACACTGAAATGAAAGAAACCTAAACGAAAGGTTTAAATGCTGTTTTTACTTCTGATAAACTATAGGCCTGGTTTATGGTTTAATCAAGTGAATAAAGGATGCAGTAAAATCTATCTAAATGATAAATAAATTGAAAAGTTGCTTAAAAGAGAGGGGAAATCCCTGAAACTTTACATAAGACTTGGTAATAATTAAATCTGATTTATAAAATTTGCTCAGCTAAAGCATTCTGGCTGCTGACGGACACATTAATAGAAATTCAATCTTTTTTTTTATTTATTTTATCATTTTATTTGATTGGGACAGTGCATGTTAATGAACAGATGAGAAATGCATGAATGTAAACACGCCAGATTCCATCTGCAGTCCCAGGGCCAGGGGTCACATAGGGAGATAAAAACACAAGCCATAAAATCACAACGACGGAGACCCTTCCAGCCTCCACAGTTCTCTGTCATGGTGCCGGATACGCAGTGCAATTTCCCGCCCAAAAAGTAGGGGTCGCTACACAAGACTGACCTACTCATATGAAGGCGTCCGAGAGAGAAAGATTGTTGTTGCTGCAGCTGAATAACAGAGATACTTTTGACGCAAAATAAAGACAATGGGGCGATTTTGGTATTTCCTCACTTTTTCAGCCAAACATTCTTCGGTTGGACTCATATTTGCATCTTCGTAGGCTAGCTGGTTTAAAAATGGCACTGCTAGTGTTTACATAGCCTAGTGGTAGACCAATCACGGCCCTTGCCGTCTCTGTTGTCCCTTGATGGAGTGACGGACATTTAAAAAATATTTTGTGTAGCTGGAGACGACGGAGAGGCTGTCTGACAGGCTCTCCATCAACGTAGAGGGCTCTCCGTAACCTACGTAGAGCACTTTACGGACGACTATAAATTAGGCTTTACTGTGGTCCGTGGTTATATTATATATAACCTAATGTATATGTTTATATATATTCAAAAGTTAGTTCAAATTAATTATAAACTGAAAGAAATTTAACAACATAATGACATCTGACTGTTATAAAAGTTACAAGGGAAAGGTAATGGACACACCATCGTCATTCATGGCAGGTTTGTTTACATATAACGCGTGACCACCACCGACCAGATGAACATTAGATTAACGCCCTCTGATGCTCTGAATCAATGAGCCCGTGGGAGCTGCTGCAGGCCGGGCTGCGCTGCGCCGCGTACTGGTGTGTCCCTGTGAGGTGAAGTATAGGTGTTATTTGTAATTGGATGTGGGAGGGGGGTGGTTGATAGTTTTTAGTGGGAAAGAGAAATAGAGGTTTTGGGTGTTAATAGTTTTGGTTGGTGTTGATTGTTTAAATGTGGAGATAAAAAATAATAGATTAAGGGAAGTAATTTTGGATAAGAGGAAAGAATTTATAAAAGAAAATATAAAAAAAAAAAATAATAATTAAAATTTGTAATTTTTTAAGAAAAAAAAAAAATAAAAAAAAAAAAAAAAAAAAAAAAAAAAAAAAAAAAAAAAAAAAAAAAAAAAAAAAAAAATAATAAAAAAATTAATTATTATAAGGAAATAGGTAGGTGGTAATGTTAATG
Source organism: Atherinomorus stipes (assembly GCA_023101725.1). Taxonomy (NCBI): domain Eukaryota; kingdom Metazoa; phylum Chordata; class Actinopteri; order Atheriniformes; family Atherinidae; genus Atherinomorus; species Atherinomorus stipes. The sequence continues at coordinate 406,277 of JALJCO010009054.1, forward strand.
GATTAAGGGAGAAATTAAAAATATTTTATAGATGAGAAAGGAATAGAGGAGGATTAAAAGAAGTTATAGATTTGTTGAGATAAATAAAAAAAGGTATATTAATGATATAAAAAAAAAGGGAGAGGAAAGTATTAGGGAATGAAAAATATAATATATATGATTGAAAAAAAAAAAAAAAAAAATAAAAAGATGGAATTATATTATTTTTTTGGTATTGGGAAAAAAGAAAAGGAAAAGAAAAAAAAAGAGAATGGAAGAGAAAAGTATGTAAAAAAATAATTTATGGAAAAATATAATATTAATGGAAGGGGGGAGGGTAAAATAAGGATAAGAGATAAAAGTGTTAAGAGAATAAAAATGAAGGCCTAATACAAGGCGTGCGCGGCACACAAACGCCACAGGTTTGGACCAGACCAAGTTTACAGAGGGGGGAGCCTGGTAACGACATGCAGCGTCCCCTTTTTATTATGTTTTACACATATTGTAGTTGATGAGAGATTATTTAATCAAATCTAAAATAATAAAAAAACAGAAAAAAGAAACCTCAAAAAAGATCCCGAGACTTTTGAAGAATCATTCCAGGCTTAAGCCCCCCAAGCCCCCCCCCCCCCCTCCGCCAATGGTCGTAGGACGAAAAACCCTGACCCCGGCTTTAGAGGGTTAACCCTGAAGTTACCTCGATAAGAGAAAATCCGGCTTCGTCGTACAGGTCCCCAGGTGAAGCCATGATGGTGTTTAGGCTTAGTTTGCTTGTTTTGCTCCTTTCATAGAAACTGTGTGTATAGAGGATTTGTGTATTATAGTATTGTGGAAAAAACAAGCTCATATTTACCAGTACTACCCAAAAAATTAGAATATCTGGAAAAAGTTCTTGTATTTCTGTAATTCAACTTAAAAGGTGCAATTTACATGTTGTATAGATAATATGCAAATCAATATATTTCAAGCTTTTATTTGTTTGGATGTTGCTGATTAGGACTTGCAGCTTAAGAAAACCTCAAATTCAAAAACTCAAAAAATTAGAATACTGTGAAAAGCTCCAGTATTGTAGGCTCAGACTGTCACATTCTAACCAGATAAGTAATCCAAAACACCTCCATAAGTGCCCTGAGCCTTTAAAAAAGTCCCTGTTTTAGTTTAGAAGAATTCACAATCATGGGGAAGACTGCTGATCTGACAGTTGTCAACTCATCAGTCTGTCATCAGCCTGGAAACCAGAAACTGGAATAACAGATATCCTTCCATTAAACTAAATATAGGAAACAAGTAAACTCTGTTGTAAACTGCTGTCTGTCTGTTTTGTCCACAGGTCTGACTGACAGACCACACAAGCCCTGGACCATCATCCAGCCATCAGGAGCCGTATCATCCCGTCACTGCACATGTATGACCAGGACGGTGGAGAGATGCAGACATGGTGCAGCGATGCTGTTACAGTAAAGCTGGAGGTGGTTGTCAGATGCAAAGACAACAACAGTAACCGGACGGTCTGCATTCTGGATGATAGGTCACACATCAGTGAGGTGGGGGCTGAAGAGAAGAACTTGATAAATTCCTGACAGGCGAGGCAGAAACAAGCCTGCTATACGGACTGATAAATGAACAGATGTACATTCTACACTTCCACTCAGGATCAGTGGACTTCATGTCTGACAGAACTGCAGAAAGTTTCCCCAAAAGCTGCAGGTCCGTCCAGTCTTCTTGTTGCACGATATCATTCCAGTGTTGAAATGACCAAGCAGAGATCTGCACATCTCTCCCTGCAGGACTTGCCATGTCAAGTGAGACATATTTATCTGAACACATTTTGCCACAAGTTCAGTGTTTTGATAATAATTGGCATACACATATTTATTATTTTCTTGCTTTGACATTTTATGCTTGTGCTGCTTCTGTTTTCATGATGAATGTCAATGATAACATTTCTAAAACAATAGAACGGTAAAGCTTCTGTAAACAAATATATTTCCTATTTAGTGTTTATCTCCAGAAGATTTTAATTAGTGATGAGGAGTAATTTTCATTATCAAAACTAACTCTAAGCATTTATGTGCTTAAGAGATGCAAAGAAGTCAAGAAGCCTTCAAACATGTAATAGGTATATTTTGTTATTCATTTAAGTCATTGTACAAAAGCACACAAATTTACACATTTGCTTCACAAATAGTATAAAAAGAAAAGTTTCCGGTGTCAAACTGTACACATACATCAGCATCATCATGTCTTTGTTTCTACGGTTGGCCAATAGTTTGTCAGCACACACTGACATCCTGATTGGTATTGGTGTCTCATACTCTGATCAGCTGACCTTCTCCAGCATGCATGTCATCCCCTCCAGTCTGTAGATGACCATCTTCTCCAGCGTCATGTCTCCAGTCCTCACTGTGTTGCTGACTACTTTTTCCTCTAGCCTCAGATGTCCCCTCCTTGCTCTGTAGCTAGAGTCTGCATCCTGGTGGACCACCACCATCTCTGCAGCTTGCAATGTCTCTTTCCAGAGCTGCTCCCGTCTGCTTTGTCTTGCAGAGCGTGCAGTGTTTGTGGGTTTAATAGATGCGTGTTCCAACATGTGAACATATTTCATAATTGTCTGTCTGCATACTGGCATTTTTCTGCTGTGAATATAGATTATAAAACAGTGTGTGAGCATTTCTCATGGAACCCATTCCAGCCAGTGGGATGCTTCATAAAGCTCCTAATCATTTACATGAAGTCCGTTCTCGGTAAGAAAGTATACAGGTGTTATAAAAAGGTGATAGTAAGAAAAATATACAGTTATGAAATAAGTTCAGGTTTTGATTTGATTACGGAAATACAAAAAAAATTCCCATATGAAATATGAGTATAAGATACTCGCTGCTTCTAAACTTGTTTAGTTTGTCTTAGCTTTTATTGCATCTGGACATATGGCAACCTTTTGATTTTGTTCAATTTATGTTGTTTTGAGTGGTGGGCAAAATAAGCTTAGGCTTCAGCCTAATTTTTTTTTTTTAATCAACTTTTATTAAGGCTTTCAGAAAATATCTTCCTTTTCAGACATTTAGGCCTACTGTAAATTGTGTCCTTTTTTTTGTTTTTGTTGGGTTTTTTGCTGTTTGTTTTTGTGCTTTGTTTTGTGTGGGGTTTTTTTCTAAGGATTCACAATGTCTGAATAAATTTAAATAAACAGAAACTGAAACTGGATAATGCCCTATAAGGTTGTGCACTATTAGAAATTAATGGACGACGCCTCAGACATTTACTGTCACTTTGCAGTCTGAACCAATAAGAGAGCCTGGTGCCGTGTTGCCATAACAACAGTAATAGCTATACAGTATAAGTCGAAATCATAGGTCGATATCCTTGACGGTTGGTATAACGCCTACAAACCTTTCTCAAAGGTAAGTCACATTTTCTCTCTGTCCAGTTAGTGTTACATTAATTGTTAAAGTCCTGTAAACTTCATGTAATGTAGCCTATTTAAATGGGTGTCTGAACACTTAAAATCTTAATCAACCAGCTATTAATTTTTTTCACTGAGTGAAATGATTAAATGTCATTTGACCTGAGAAAACACAGCAGTCGATGGCAGTTTGTTGCTACTGTATAGCCTATATATATATATATATATATATATATATATATATATATATATATATATATATATATTATTAATTAACAATAAGAGGTCGACTCTGTGCATTAAAATAGCTGATATCGATATTAAACTGTTTCCTAATAATGGCGACCTCACGACCGTTAGAGCCGTTATTGATCCGAGTTGTTTAATCACAGCATGGTCCCACATGACATTTTGTGTCAAATGCTTAGTTATTTTACTAAACGTGCTACATATGTGTGGCCTAAGTATAGGAACTTTTATGCTGGCCTCCATCTTATTTTATGCTAACCAACCATTGTCAAGAGAAATGGAATGCTTGATTATCAGCAGATTTTAGCCAACTGATCTGAACAGATTTGTGAGTTGCTATGGTGACGCCCGTAGTGGAGTGATATGACAGTAGGCTCGTTCGGATTGACTGCGCCTGTCTACCGTCTGAGAGCTGCGTGAGTCGTCGGGGGCGGACCACGAAAGCAGCGCAACTCACCCGGACAAGTTCGCCAACGTAAAGATGGCAAGGATGGAGGATCTCGCGGCATTTCTCGCGTCTTTATTTAGTTCAAAGTTACTGAGTGTTGTGCAGATCTGCTCAAGTCTAATTTCAGAGTATTGAAATCGCTTGTTGTTCAGGGGCACATGAGGGAAGGGGAAAAAATAAGCAGCTGGCCTTCAGATTTAGGGGGAGGGTAAATAAATTTTATTTAAAAATGCCCGTGTCCATGTAGCACTACCTCATGCACACCGCTTTACCTTTTCTTTATCTTAAAAACCCACACACATAAAATCCTCTGTAAACCAAACAAAGCGGTCGGTGTCTGATGCGTTTTAATGGGCGCCCAAGAGAATGCCCACGTGTATGGAAACAGCTGTACGCACTCTGATTGGCTGAGTTTTTGTGAATGGAATACCTCAGGTGGGTCGGTAAAATGAGAGTAAACCATGGGCCCATTTTCTACTGAGCTGGTTCTGGTTCAGAGCCACGCGCTCCTCGCTCTCCAAACTGCTTTTAAACAAGCACAAGTTCTTTGCTGGACCAGAGTAAAACCGTTGTTGCCTAACTAGATTCAGCAGGTGGAGACGGAACACCTGCCGACATGAGAGGGTTTAAATATGGACGTATTCTTAAAGCAAGCGACGCAATTACGGATTATAAAACTGGTCAGAGGAGGAAGCCTGGTGGTTAGGATTTAAAGATTTCTGCATGACGAAGGTCGGATGGTCTCCACCCCACCATGCTGGTTTCAGCTGTTCTGCTCCTGCGTCACCTGCGCAGCGGAAACGTCTCCCTCACTGCTTGGCGCTGTTGATGCGCGACGCAAAAAGTCACACCCACACCAAGTAAAACACTCATGTCCACAAAGAATAAAATAAAATTTCTGTTACCCACGACCTGCACGCAACACGCTAGTAGAAACGTCTTGCAGACAGAATGTTCTTTACCCGTTCAGGTGCAACATAAAGGGCAGAAATCTGGTAAATGTCCAAGCTCAAACATACAAAACTTTAATGCTTTTCCTTGTCGTGAATTTAAAACAAATAAAAGAAATGGAAACTTTTTTCTTTTTTTTAGATGTGGGTTAAAATGAATATTTTTACAACCTCCCCATAAATACATAAGAGATGATTAATTCACATCTACACTGTGGATTCTCACTTCTTTTTAAAATCTTTATTCTGTCTTATTATTCAATGTGTTGAAGGTCTGAAAGGCACCTATAAATGCAACTTGTTATTATTATTATTGTTGTTTTTGTTGTTGTTATTATTATTGTTATTATCATCATTATTATTATTATTAAGGGTTTGGGTGATCATGGATAACATTAGGGGGAAGTGCAAAGGAAGCATGTGGAAAGGTATGGATACAAACCAATAAGTCCAACAAATCCAAATTATGAAGAGGGTTTGTGAAGGTTTTGGCATAACCTACAATTAAGATTTATATTTATTTGAGTAGATTAACTTGTGGCTACAACACATTTGAGTTACTTTGTTGCAGCAGTCAAATATCAGCCTGTCCAGGTTGACATGACCATGACAACAATAATGATAATAATAAATAATATAATAACTAGATAGCAATCGGAGTATTTTTGTTAATATTAGTAGCAGAAGTAGTAGTAGTATTTGTATTATAGTCTCTATTAAAAGATAGAAGTTACAGAAGTAGTATTTTAATCATGATTATTATTATTAGTAGTAGTAGTAGCAGTAGTATTTGCCTCAATTTCTTTACAGTCTTTTTGAGGCTTGTATTTACATTAATTTCATGATGTAGTTTACATTAAGACCAAAACATCTTCATTTGCTTGTGTGGATTTCTCACTATAACAGGGTCAATGCAGAAATTAGTCAGCACATCACCAGGACCATCAAGCAGCATCTTTACATGTACAGGTGCAACTCCAAGGGATGGGGATAGGGAGTGTTTTGAGGGCATGGGGCAGTGACGGGTGGGGCCTCTGCTTGCCACAAAACCATTTCATATTGGAATTCTCTCTGACAATGGTTGTGCTGCGCATCCTGCCGCAAGACCCTGCAGCGCACCGTGAAAGCAGCTGGGAGGATCGTTAGTGTCCCCCTCCCCTCTCTATTGGACATTTACCACTTCCACCTCACCTGCAGAGCCACCAGAATGCATGTGACCCCACCCACCCCGCCCACAGTGTCTTCACCCTGCTGCCGTTGGGGAAGAGGCTGCAGAGTCTCTGGGCCAGAACCTGCAGGCTCAGAGACAGCTTTTTCCAGCAGGCAGTGAGGACGCTCAACTCCCTCCCTGCTCTGTCCCCTCCCCCATTGCACTGTAATATCTATTAGGTTTCGTGTTTAGATCTGAGCAGATTCCTATTCTTATATTTTTATCTTACGCGAAGGGAAGGAGGGGGGGGGGGGGGGGAAGGGGGGATGGGAGGGGGAGGAGGGGGGAGGGAAAGGGGGGGGGGGGAGGGGGGGGGGGGGGGGGGGGGGGGAGGGGATTTTATTACATTTTATCATATGCACCGTGGGTTTGGAGAGGACTGTAATTCCATCTGTGTTGTATGTCTAACATGGGGCACATTTGACAATAAAGTTGACTTTGACTTTGACTAATGCTTTATATTGCTTTAATAGCAAGACTCTGCCAAACATTTTAAATACCTGCTCCATGCTAATTTAGAATCTATTATAAGGAATAAAGGTAGGGGTGGCGTTCTCACTGGATCGAAGCCGTGAGATACAGGTAATGGCTAGCAAACAGCAAAATCTCAGACAGGTGCTCATCAAACATGTGGAACCAAAAATTTTGTAAAAACAGAAGAAGTTGAGGCCCTCTGAACTTGCTAGTACATATTTTCATGATTAAATCAGTACATCTACGTGTTTCGTCCTTTCCCTGAAGGCTGCAAGGCCTCAACTTCCTCTGTTTTTACACTATTCTTATATATGCCATTTGTGTCACCTGACAAACACTGTTAATGCTAGTCATGGTTTCAGTGGTGGATTAATAGGATTTTTTTTCTTTCTATTTTTTCCAGGTTCACCAGGATGTTGGCTCTGGTGAGTCTGATGACTGTAGCCTTGACAGGCCTGTTTGTCTATCTCATCACACACACTTGGGATGATAAAATTATTTTTTTTTTTTTTTAGGGGGGGGGTTTATGGGGCCTAGACAGGTCCTGCGATCATCAGATTGTGATGGAATAAATTGTTTTGTTAGGACTTATGTGGTCTCCTCGCGGGGAATGCCCTCTGCATTTTCCCATCTCTGACTTGGAATAGAGGAGTGGGTGTAAGGGGGGGGGGAAATGGGGGGGTGGGGTGGTTGGGATTGGGGGTGGGGCTCTGGAGGGGTTCATTGGGTATCATTTTCTAGATAAAATTTAAGTGTGGGAATGTTGACATGGGCTTAATAAGTTTTTATAAGATAAATTATGATAACATTAGACCTGGATGAACTTCTGGATTTATTTCTAAGGAAAATTCTTCCTCCATATATTATTTCATCTTAATCCACATACACTAAAGTGGATCTTCCAAATCAGCTATAACAATGTCAGATTAAAGAGTTACATCTGGTTTAGGGCTGTGCGATATACTGATATGATATCGCAATATTATATTTACATGAGAAAGATATATTTACACATCGTTATAGCATGGTATTAGTTGTGCAAATTTTCTTTGCTTTATTTTTTCGTAATGCCCGGCTACACCTCGAAGGACTACAAAGGGGTCACCTGATTATCTAATAAGGGTGGGAAACATATCGATACTCTGAAATATTGCGATATTTTCATATGCCGATACCATATCTATATTTAAAAACGCAGTATCGATCTATTTTACGAATGAAGTCTCGTGAGATATCGTTTAGTTACAAAATTTCATGAGATTTCACGAAATAAGCAAGATTTTAACAGAACAATGAAATGTTGCAGCATTTCATGAAATCTTATAAGATTTTGTGGCAAAATGATGATATCCCATGAGATTTCATTAGTAAAATAGATCAATGCTGCGTTTTCAAATATAGATATGGTATCGGCATATGAAAATATCGTAATATTTCAGAGTATCAATATTTTTTTCCGACTCCTATTATTAAAACTGTCTGGAAGACAATCCTCCCCAAGACTTTTACAAAGAAATCATAAAAACCAGCCAACTATCTTGAATTACTTCGATTTAACAAACTTTTCTAACCGGTGTTTTGTCAACATGTTTCAATTCTAAAAAACATGTGTTTGATATGAAATGAAACTTTTTGGACAAATAAGGGTAAAAATACCGGTATATATCATATATCGTCATCTAAAATAAATATATCATGATATATTTGGTCCATATCGCCCAGCCCTAATCTGGTTGCACTAAATCTGCTGGATAAGTATCAAGTGAAAAATTGCTGGGTTTTTTTTCTCTCTCTCTCTCTCTCTCTTTCTCTCTCTTCCTTTCAGAAAAATGGAGTATAAACCCTCCAAAGTGCCCCTTTCGGATGTGAGTTTTTCTCCCATGTTAGATTATCTAAATCATTGTTGTTCTTTACCTTTACACATAGTTCTGCTTCACACTTTTTAGGAAACATTTAATTTATTTGAATCATCGTTTTTTCTTTTTTACTTCTATACTACACAGGAAAAAGTATAAACATGTATATTATGTATATTACTAGCTCGCTGCATCACAGTGCACCAAGAGTCATCCATAAATAGCCTAACTTGCTTTAGGTGCTTAGAAAATTTCTGCAAACTTTAAAAGACCACTGGAAAACGAATCAAAGTTCCTTCCGGCCCTCGGCGAGTGCAGACGTGCTTCTTTCTGCTCCCTCCCTGCCTCATTTTTGCCCGCCTGCATCTTTGTCCTGTCACATCTGGGAGCCTCCCTATGCATTTTCCTCCTAAATCCTAAAACTTCAACCATGGATCTGGTCGACTAGTCTCTCAAAGCAACAGATAAGATCTTTTCTACCCAGAGACAAGGTGCAGGGGCGGCATCTTGTCCGGACGGTATGCTCCCAGCAGGTCATTCTGAAGACCTGTACACATTTGGATTTATGATAACTGGGTAGGGCTGGGCGATATGGACCAAAAGTCATATCTCGATATATTTAGGCTGAATATCGATATACGATATATATCTCGATATTTTTATCGCAAGGTGAGATCAAATATTTTGTTATAGTCAGAGCCAAATATGACATTACAAGTAGTTTAATTTAACCAGACCGGATGAAATAATGCTCAGCTGTTCAAAGAATGATCAAATGTAAACAGAAATACTGTATAATACTGTATGTAATAATACTTGCAGATGCAAGTAAGGAACATTACACAGAATTAAATGTAACAAACCCTAGTAACGTCAGCATTTATATACAAAGACAAAACAAACACACATTGAACTCCATATCTCGATATGGGCGATATGGTCCAATTCCATATCTCATTTGAAAATATATCGATATATTTTTCATATCGATATATCGCCCAGCCCTATAACTGGGTTCCTGCTGATTGGAGCTGTCTGGTACCTGGTTTATTGGGAAATTCTGAAGCTGACGGCAGCTGCTGGCAGGTTGCCATTCGAGCCATTACTTCGAGCCGTCAACACTCAGACTCAAACTTTGTGCGAGTTGACTTGCAATCTCGCCATTGGTGAGTCTTTTTAGCTCCTTCTAGACCTGCGCTGGAAAGCAGTAATAGTGCGAACTTTATCCTTTATAACACTTGCATTCAGACAAACGTTCCGGTCTTTTACCTCAGAGATGTAGCAAACATGTAGCCTCTGGCTGGTCTCCATGTTGTCAGAGCAGAAATGTTGTGGCTTGTCGTTTTGTCTGAACGCACAAGAAAATGTTCCGGACAGAGTTGAAGGGAGAGCGTGGCTGTGTTGGCTTATCTGCAACATTTCCTGACGTATGAATGTGACCGGAGTGCAATAAGTCCACGAGGAAGCGACGTGTTAGCTGCATATTAGTAATGCATTATTGTCATTTTACATAAACTTAGACCAGCTCACCCAAAATATACTTGTAAAGCGAACAAAACAGATTTAGCAGGAAACTTACCACCAAGAAAGTGCTGCTACCAGGCTGCTGCACAGTCGAGAACTCTCCGATGGCCTCCAGTTATCACATTTTATAGCAGCATCTTATTTAGCTTGTCATTCAGGATCAGCTGCGGCCTAGAAAATTAAATGCCATCCTGGAATGCCGATCAGAACATGAAAAGCACGAATCAACTATTATTTCCTGATATGACAATAAGAACTTTTGGCTGAAATCTAAACAACTTGGTCTGGATTGATTTGTTTCCAGTGGATTATTGGAAACTGTTTAAAGATGTTAAACATTTGTACCTGTAACGTGTATCTGTGAAGTGGGCAGGAGGGTACCAGCCATCTCGTTTGTTTTTGTTTTGTAATAGTTTAATTTGTATGAAAAATCTAGAAAACAATAAAAACTTAGTGACAAAAAAGTTTGAATAGTCCCTCCTCTTAAACAAATTTCTTTCTGTTTTCTGTTTGATGTTTATGTTTTATATTTATCTTTTTCACATGTGCCAGGTCCAAGAAGTGGAAAAATTGTCACGCATTGCCCTTGAAAAGGTGAGCCTGTCCATCTTTTCTTTTGGCTGTACTGTTGCACAGCCTTAAAATATTTTTTCAATACTATCAATGTTGTCTGTTTTTAGGGAGACCATGAGGAGTTCAACCAGTGTCAGACTCGGCTTAAAGCTCTCTACAAAGAAAGACCCTCAGAAAACATGGGAGAGTTTATAGCTTACAGACTTCTCTATTACATCTTTACTGAAAACTCTGGAGGTGAGCCAACATCTTTTGAGATGAAAAATGTCCTTTAAAGGGACACTTTGTAATCGGGAGCAGCTCCCTCGTACTTTTCATGCTGCATTCGCGTGAAACCGGGCAGACCGACGACAGCCGATGCATGTAAAGTTATCACCGGCCTCTATGTGAAGATGTGGTCCGTCAGTTACAGTGACATCAGTCCACATCTGATTTGTTGTCATGACGATGTCGTATTGTTTTCCCTGACCCATGTTTTACCGTCTTTCGCTCGGCTTCATTGATTAAAATGACATCTGGTTTGTTACCAACGGCCGTCTGCCCGACTGCACGTGAACCCAGCATCAGTGAGACACTAGTTTCTCCCCACTGCAGCGCGGTGACTTTTCAAAGGCATTACCTCGAACTGAGCTGAAAACTCCGGTGTGTCCGGTGAGTTTCTGTGTTTTCCTACTGTCACGCTTCTCCCGAACGCAAAAACATGGCGATACGACATGGCAGCCTCCACCGAGCCGCCCCGCTCGATGTGTAAATGAATGATACGGACGGCAAATTTAGAACTTAGAGGAGCACTTCAGTTTGTTGATGGGAGTGATTACTGATTAATGAAAAAACACTTTTGAACCAAATAATCAGTTTTTGTGAATAAAACACAGGAGAACTTACACAATATCCCTTTAAGTCATCATTAGATGTTGAGAAATTCTATTGCTTTCACTGTTTTATTTTACAGTGTTGGCCTTTCATTGTCCCTTCCAGATCTGAACACTGAGTTAGCGTCCCTGACCCCAGCACTCCGGGCAGATGAGTTCGTTGCTCATGCCCTCAAACTCCGTGCTGCCTGGGCACTGGGGAACTATCGCCGCTTCTTTAAGCTGTACCTAGATGCTTCTCGTATGGGTTCCTATCTCATTGACAAGTTTGTAGACAGAGAGAGAAAGGCTGCACTTCGGGCTATAATTAAAGCGTAAGTTATGCTCCAAAAACATTTGTATTGTAAATTTTAGGTTCTTGTAGGTTAACTTGTGTCTTTGCTTTCTCTGTCCACAGATTCAGACCTGACCTGCCCGTGGAGTATGTGCAGACATCTCTGGGCTTCCCTTGTTTAGACTCCTGTATGGCCTTTTTAACTGGTCTAGGTGTCACCTTCACCCCCGCTGATCCAAAAAAGATAGACTGTGAAGCCAGCACAGCTTCTTTGGCCAATTTCTAAATGGGGAGCTGCAAGGGCGCAACTTTCGGTCTGATATCGGGGGGTCGTATTTGTTACCTGTTTATTTTCTAATTTAATTATTTACATTTGTAAAATGAGTCGGTAATTTGGTGTCTGTATAACAGATACAGTATCAAATTAAATTAAAAATACTTTATTTATCCCAGGAGGGAAATTCAATGTTGTAATGCTGTCTCTCTTTTTTTCTAACAATATAACATATATACAACATAACAATAATATAAAAACTAGCAGTGTAATAATAATCATAAATCAGTTAGACTTGTTTTTCAGGGGTATGGCTGCTGGTAGGAATGAATGTCTGTATCTCTCCATCCTACAGCGAACCTGACGCAGCCTCCAACTGAACACACTGTTGATTCTTCACCATGTTGTGGAGAGGGTGGGAAGAATCCTCCATCATCTTCATCAGGTTGTGCAGCATTCTTTTCTGAACAATCAGCTCCAGCGGCTTCAGAGTTCTCCCCAGCACAGAACCAGCTTTCTTGATCAGCTTGTTTAGTTTCTTCAAGTCTCTGGTTCTGATGCTGCTGCCCCAGCAGATGCTGCAAAGCTGATTGCACTTTCCACAACAGACTTATAGAAGATCTGCATCTTGGTGCAGACATTGAATGATCTCAGCTTCCTCAAGAAGTAGAACCTGCTCTGACCTTTCTTGTAGATGTAGTCCGTGTTGCATGTCCAGTCGAGTCTGTTGTCCAGCTGAACTCCACCGTATTTCTCCACCACCTCCACCTCCTCTTCCAGGATGTAGACAGGACTATGCTGCTTATTCTTGCTCCTCCTGAAGTCAACAATCATCTCTTTAGTCTTGCTGGTATTTAAGATGAAGTGATTGTTAGTTTCGTGGCGTAGCCCTTCCACTATCTAATCAGAAGTGCTGCTCATCAGCATATGATAAGAGAAGTTCATGATGTATTAAGATGATGTATTGATGATGTATTGATGGCCAAATGTCAGATGACCCAAAACTTATATCTAATTTCACTATGAACCTCAATAAAAAACTTTATTCAGAAGAAAGTGATCAAAGAAGCCTCCCACCTTTCTTTACAGGTATTAAAAATAAAATCAAGACTAGTGATGAAGGTCAAAGAATTTCTTGACAGAAAACTGTCTTTGGAAGAATAAAGAAAACTGTCAAATTTAAACAAGTCTCCAGCCTCTCAGGGGAATTGTATAAAGTCTTTCAGGACTGTATTTCAGAATTCTTTCTGTATGTGTTTAATGAATCTTTAAATAATTATACCTCCCTCAATGTTTAAAAGATTAATTACACTAATTCCTAAACCAGAAAAAGATCCTCTTTATGTAGAAAACTGGTGACCTATTACATTAATGAATAATGATGCGAAATTACTTTCTCATATCTTCGCTGAAAGGTTAAAGCCTGTTTGGAAACTATGATAGATGAATGTCAGTCTGGATTCATGCGTGACAGACACATCAGCAATAATATCAGATTAACTTTAGATTTGATAGATTACAGTGATTTTATAACAGATAATAGCTTAATTTTGTTCATAGATATATAAAGAGGTTTGGACACAGTTAATCACAACGCAATATTTGCTTCTCTGGATTACTTTGACTTCGGTAATTATTTAGAAAAAAACTATTTAAACACTATACAATGACTGTAATAGCTGTGTCAAACTTCCGTATGGCACAACAATTAGATTTAATATTTGTAGAGGTATAAAACAGGGTGATCCTGCAGCTCCTTTTTAAAAATTTTTGCTAATAATGCAATTGATGAGCTCACAGTTGCACACAGATTGTTTTAAAGATATCAATATTCAAAATACTGTAATAAAATGTTGACCAAAATGAAGTCAAGTATGTTATGGAGGGTCTTAAAACATTTTCCAAGCAACAGGATTAAACTTAAATGTTAAAAAATGTACTCTATTCCCCTTAAAGGATAATACAACTTATCCTACAAATATAAGGAATTCCAGTTAAAAGTAAATTGACATATTTGGGAGTTGATATTTGTCGGGATTTAGTAAGAACCCAAACTTATCTTTATCCCTTAATTCCAAAAATCCAAAATAAATTAAACACTTGGCTCATGAGGGATTTATCAATTAAAGGTAGAATTCTTCTCACTAAATCTGAGGGGCTCTCTCGTTTAATTTATACAGCTAAAGTGCTAGATACCCCAAATTACTTTATTAAACAGATAGATTCCATTTTAGAAAACTTTGTATGGAAAAACAAACCTCGTTATTTAAAAAGGAACTTATCATGCAACTCATATGATAAAGAGGGATTGAATATGGTGGATTTCAGAACGTCTAATACTATCCTCAAAATATAACAAACACAAAGTGTGGTTTATTTTCCCAAGATTGGTTTCTGAAAAGGTTGGTGGATTTGAATTCCTTTTAAAGTGTGACTTTGATATAAACAAACTTCCTCTTCAAATTTCTACCTTGCAGCCAAGCACTTTAAGCTTCTTATGTATAAACATAATCCCCCTGCCTCATAAACAACTTATTTGGAACAATAAATATATGAAATACAAAAAGAAATCACCTTCTCCAGTAAAACTGGGTAATGGTGGAATTTTTTGTATTTCAGATTTGCTTGATAAAAGTGGTAGCTTTCTCACTCACACAGATTTCTTGAACAAATTTGGAGTTCCAATTCCAGTGTGAGAGTATTGCATAGTGTTTGATGCTATACCAGGGGCTTACCTGAAAATAATACAAGGAAATGTTCATTTTAATCATTCAGTTAAATTTAATAGTGCCATCACACTAAATGAAATTAATAAGGACAAAAAATGTAATAATAAATACATTCGACAAATAATGCATAAAGCTTTTTTGCCTCGTTGCATGTCCTTTTGGAATACTATGTTTAATGACATTAATTGGAAAAAAGCTCTGTCCTATAATAATTCGTTTTTACAAATAAAGTTCAAGAAATACATTTCAAAATTATCCACATAATTTATCCCACAAATCTAAAATACAGAAATGAAATTCCTTGTAAAATGTGTCCAGAAAATGTTATGCATTTATTTTTTGATTGGGTCCATGTGGTTCTTCTGGATTGATTTTAAACTTATGTGTTGTGATTTATTTGATATTAATATTAATCTAAAAAAAAAAGAGACATTTTATTTTTTATGATAAGAATGACGTTAGTAAAAAAAAAAAAAAAAAAGATTATTCATATTAATTTTTTTAATTTTGTTTGCCAATTATCAGATTCATAAATGTAAATGGTCACATATGAAACCCTGTATGTAACACTCTAAGAATGATTTGAATCTGTACTTTGAAGCACTTAAGGGTATGAAAAACAAGAAAGCCATTCGGACTATGGACATTTATAATAAACTGAATTCTGTATTATAAAACAATACAATATTGTACCCCTTTTTTCTGTTAATATTTTATGTATGTTGTTCCTTTATTTTTTAAAAAAATGTTGTGCTATATTTGTCCATTGAGCAGTTAATAAAGATTTGTATTTTTTTAAAAAGAAAAAAAAAGAATACAGAATATTTTCTTGAACGTGAGATCAAAGCAATTTTGGACAAATTTGTATTTTGTGTGTGTGTGTGTTTCTTGGGACGCTGTATTATATTAAGCATAAACCTTTTTATGATCTAAGAAATTATCTTCATAAAGATATGTTTTGGACTTGGACTTTGAATTTGTCTTCAGGCGGGTTATTAAGAAAACATAGACACGCTATTTGGTCCATACAATGAAAACAGAACACTTGAATATTTGGTAAACAACTTGATTTTGGGTGGAAAGTATTTTATCCATAGATGTCGTTTTTTTTAAACTAAGCCCTCGTTCAACCACTGGAAGAATGATTTTGGTTTATATTTTAAATCTCTCAGGCTAGTCAAGAATAAACATGCATTCAAATTATATTCAATACTTGCACATTTTAATTTTAAGTGATAATAACGCCCTTTTATTTATTTTTTTTCATTTGATTTTATTTTTGTTTTATTTCATCATTATTCTATTTAATTTAGTATTCTTACATGGTATATCCTTTGTTACCAATTAAATGATAACCTTACAGGAAAGATAGCTATTTTTTTTCTTTTTTTGTGCTCCTCATTCTGTATTTTCCTCAATCTGTGTGAATTACGTCGATTGGACCTGGAATATTTATAAGTGCTCTATGTTTGTTATGTATGTTGTTAATTCGCAATAAAAAAAATAAAAAAAAAAAGAAGGAAAAGAAAGAACATAGACATGCGCACTGCGGCCAACAGGAAACGCGAGTTCTCTAGCCAATCAAAAGCCAAGATTTCGGCGCATTATGTTATCGCGAGACTTTGGCTCTTCCTTTTCCCTTTTCGCTGTGAGTCCAAGATGGTAGGTAATGTTAGCTGAATTTCAAAGACATGTTTGCTTTAGTATCCAAGGCCATCCTGTTTCCCTAACCACGTTAGCTTGTTGATTGGAAAATAAACACTTTATGAAAAGAATTACAGTTGAAGTATCGCTTTAATTTTCAGTGATTTTTGTCTGTAATCCGTATTAGCGTACACTCTTTTATACAGACATTGGTGTTGAACGGGACCGCTTCAATCCTTGAGATTGATTATATAAGACTTTTGGAATGTGTTAAAAACGCTTACCGTAAATAAAAGCGACAGTTTATTTGCCTGCCAAGTTTTTAAATGTTAACTGGAGTCGAAAAGACCTATCCGTTTGTTTGCAGCACAGCAATGCTAGCAGTTTGCTAAAGAGTGTCAACGTGTGTACCGGCCTGTGTAGACAGACATTGACAGACAGAGCTCATTGAATTGAATATAAAATGTGCAGTTTAAAAGTTTTATTATTCGTGTGCTGGCAAGTATGGTTTGAGGGTAAAGTGTCAGTAATTATTATTCACTTGTGTCTATTTTCTAGGGAGTTGACATCAGGCATAACAAGGACCGTAAGGTCCACAGGAAGGAGCCAAAGAGCCAGGATATCTACCTGAGGCTCCTGGTCAAGGTAAAATATTCTTGCAGTTTGTTCTTTCCAACAGCTTTGCCAGTTTTTGTATGTTATGTGCTGGGTTGATGACTTGAATGTTTAAGTTAATAACTTTTGGATATTAATTACACATGACCAATTTGTGAATTTCTTGCAGTTGTACAGGTTCCTGGCCCGTCGTTGTAATGCCCCCTTCAACAAGGTGGTCCTTAGGAGGCTGTTCATGAGCAGGACCAACAGGCCTCCCATCTCCATCGCCCGCCTGGTCAGGACCAGTCTTCTCATATTTTCCACCTCTAGCATTGATTCTCCCTTTTTATCCTTACTGGAGAGATGTACAGCTGAACTGTGCTAGATATGTGCTATGGCTCAGTACACTTCAATTTGACTGTGCTAATTAGGAAATCTGTCTCAGCTATCGGTGCAATTTCTTTATAAACAGTTGTGTATTCTGCTTGCATTGCCTTAATATTGTTGCTTCTTATGTGATCTTGTATTTTTAAAGAGTTTAACCTGAATGAAAATATTAAGGGGAGTTATTGGAGATTTTGAAATGCGGTTTTCTTTAATCTGTAGCCGTATTCGATCAGGGGCATATGTTTCACATATTTAGGATTTGCTTTAATTTGCTGTCATGTCACTTGAGTGAAGTCATTTTAAGTACAGCCATACAGAAGTATCTTGCATATTAATTTCAAGTGCTGTGAGCCTTATCTGGGGAAAAATTAAGAAATGTTTGTTTTTTTTGTGTGTTGCCAAAAGAATTTTCAACTCATGTTTTTTTTTTTGTTTGTTTTTTTTTTTTTTTCCCCCTCTGTTAGATCCGCAAGATGAAGCTGCCCGGCCGCGAGAACAGAATCGCGGTTGTTGTGGGAACAATCACTGATGATGTCAGGATTCATGATATCCCCAAGCTCAAGGTAAATCTGTCAAAGCTTTCCCATAAGGATGTCATATTATTAACTGCTACTTAAACATTGTAACAATCTGAAATAATGCTGAAATTTTGGTTATTGCATAGATCTGCGCTCTCAGGGTAACTGATGGTGCTCGCCGTAGGATCCTAAAAGCAGGAGGTCAGGTGATGACCTTTGATCAGCTGGCTTTGGCCTCTCCCAAAGGACATGGCACCGTGCTGCTGTCAGGTAACTGACCTGTATATTTTTCTCACAGGTTGAGTAAATAACTTGAGTTCTGTGTTATACAGGAAATTAAAATGTATTTCTAAATCATAAAACGAATCCGTCCCACCATATTTCTTAGCACATGTATCCGAGCACATTATCCTCCAAGGGTAGATCAGTTGTCTAAATATTTGCCTTGAACATCAGACATCCACTATGTTGTCCTCTCATGTGGAAATGAGTGTCCTATAATTGTGTTATCTTTTTATTATGGTCTGAACTCTGGCAAGTGCTTTTGACACAGTACTCAGAAATTCAGTAATTTAAGACATGTACACTGCATTTGTGTTATTGTTTAGAAAAGGGACTAAACTTTCTGCATTGTCATCGCGGTTGCCCCAACCCCCCCTTTTTTTTGTTTGTTTGTTTACACAAAAAGTAACTAAAGAGAGGTCAAAATGCTGTATATGCTGGTGAGGTGGCAGTTATCGTGCATTTTTTCAGATTGTGCCTTGTGTACTGAGATGTGAGAGCAGAGGAGGGCGTACAGTATGTGCTTTTAAAGGATCATGTTTGAACCTTCATGTGATGAGTCAAAATCTCTGCTCAAACAGGCCTCTGAGAATCACACTTTAATATGTGCAAATGCACATATTGGTTTTGCCTGATTTAAGCATTTATTTACTTTTTACTTTACTTTTACTTTTTTTTATTAATAGAGTGCTGCCTAGTTTTTTTTAAATGTCTCGTTACCAGCGTTTACAAAAACTGTGATTAACTAAACCATTGCTGTCATATCTTGGGTTCATTCAAGACTCTCAAGCTATGTTTAAATGGACAGTATTTACCCAGATCAAAACCATTCTTATTAAGGATTCATATTTTAATATTGATTCTCACTAATATCCTAAAATATATTTATAAATGTAGAAATTTTTCACTTACAAATGGGAAATAAAAATGATTTGGAGGTTTTCAGAAATGTAAGACTGACAACTTCTTAAACCTTTGTTTTTTTGCATTGTAGGACCCCGCAAAGCCAGAGAGGTGTACAGGCACTTTGGAAAAGCCCCTGGAACCCCTCACAGCCATACCAAGTATGTATACACAAAACAACCACTTAATGATTGATTATTTTTTTGTGTTTCAAAGGTATGTGCACAAATACATTTTCACATTTTGGTGTATCAGAACTTTAACAATAAAGAAACTGTACAGTCAAACTGTACATTCGGCTCTTAAAGTTGTCATTACAGCAGATTTAGGAGATGAAATCAAAGATTGGGGAAGCTAGATCATGCTCACTTGTAAATGAAGTAATTCTTGATTTCCTTTTCTGATGAGAATACACATCTGTAGGATATAAAGATAACTTGATACTTTGTCAATTTAAGCACCTTTATCAAAGAAATTCTGCATTTCAAAAGTATCTGCCTCTGGATTTAATCAGCCCTTGATCATAAGCTTTTTGTAAACAAAGGTTTTTAGGTTGTGAGTAAATTGATTTGTCAGTAGGGTAATTCTGTATTCAAGTCTGGTTCAGAGAAACTGTTATATCTAATGCATTACAAAGATAATTTGACCCTGACAGGGAGGAAAAAAAGTCAAACTGTTAACTGAATTTAATCTGAAGACTTAAGTTTTATAATTGGACAGAGCTTCAGAAACTCAAAGTTTCAACTATCAACACTGATTGATCTATCAATGATAATGCAAGTATGTTGACAGAAATTGTCTTGTACCTCTGGTATGTTGGTCTTACTTAAAACTATAGATGAAATCAGATTTCAGCATGTATATTTTTCCATTTCTAAATGGGGAAAAAAAATCAAATTTTTACTAAAATGTTTCATTAAATTCCACCACTTTGTCAAGCATTTCCACTTATGTAAATATGTTGAAATGTTTCATTCACTTGACACACCATACAGACTGTCTGTGGGATTTAGTTTGTAATGTAGTCTAGAAATATCCAATAATTAAGTTCTATAAAGATGATTACAACCTTAAATTGATGTAAAAGGTGGATTTTTCTCAATTTAATTCTTGTTTTTTAACCTTCTCTTCCAGGCCCTATGTCCGCTCCAAGGGCAGGAAGTTCGAGAGAGCCCGTGGTCGTAGAGCTAGCCGTGGCTACAAGAATTAGTCTGTGTTTTTGTTTTTCATGCAGTCTGACACAAATAAAAGATTGGCTGTACAAAATCAGTGGTGGTCTGTGTTTTCATTGAACAACTCCTTTTACCAGTGGTTAAAATAGGTTAGCTCACTTTCAGTAGACAGAACTATGGCAGTCAACAACACGACCTTTTCTTCTTTCATACTGTTTGTTCCAAGATTTCTATGTAAACTTTACACGATAAACCTTTTGATAAGTGTTCATCAGTTGGGGTGATAAACACTTAGCCCGGAAGTGGTGGTCTGTCAATGATTGGAGAATGTCGGTGGGTGTTGCAATGTTTTCCTTGTCGTCATTGGATTTCCTCTCCGCCGCTCATAGCCGCTGCTGCTCCGTGTCCAGACACTTCCTGCATCGAGCCGCAGTTTACACAGCCCGCGACCAACTCGTCGTGAAGGGGGAGACAAGATGAGGTAATATTGGGATTTGTTAGTCTTCCGTTATGTTCAAATGAGCTTTTGACAATCCTGAACAATTAATTTATGAAGTTTAAAAAGTGGTCAATTATATCATTCTTGATGGTCAATCATAACGCCCATTGGCTAACTCGCTTATTTGTGCATCTCCTTAAGAAATTGAACATTAAATATCAGCTAAGGGTATTCAATTTAATGGGTATGCAATTTGATGAATTTCAAGGGAATAAAATCTGAGTGGTTTGGAAAACTGGGATGTAATGAGGTTACACGTCAAGTAGCAAACAGCTAGCCATGGCTAACTGACAATGCTGTGCTGCTCTTTGACAGGCAGCAGTTTACAGCAGCTAACGTTAAAAGTCAGTCTCTCTTCATGTACGAGCCCCGTTTAATAGACGTGAATTCTTCTTTTGTAACTTTTAACACTTTTTTTCGATCTTCTTAAAGGCCTCAATGTTTACGAAAGTGCTAAATTGAGAAAACGTTTAAAGTGAGTGAACTGGCTAACAGCCTGTCAGACTGCTAGCTGGCATAGGTGAACAACATCGGTCAAAGTTTGCCGGCGAAATAGCATTTACTGAAGACCACCAGACTATTAGCCAAGCTATAAACTAGTACTGCTACAACTAAAAGCTACCTCTAAGCGAGTGTCCATTCCCTTAGGTGGATATATGTTCTGGTGTTTAAAGTACGACCTAACCGAAACTTGACCAACATTCTCCACAACAGCTTCATTGTGTGGGTGACAAATTTAGCCTGCTTGTGTTATTATTTCTGGGTGTCCCCACCCTGTACTTCAAGGACGTAAGGTGCAACAATGGGCATCAGTGAGGTACTTTTCTGTTTTTTATCAGAACAGGACATCAGCCAAGTATTGATTTTGTCTCCATTTCAGCTCGGATAATGTTTCCTGGCTGTTAAAAAACTTTTAAAGATGTGACCAGGCTGTTAATTTATGGCATACCCAAGTCCCACGGCGGTATTAGTCCACTAAGTGTTTTCAGACTCGCACAAATCTAATGGTCTGGACTCTACTGGCTTTACTAGGCTATATTTATAACTGTGTATAGCAAAAATCAGGTAACCAGTTATATAGAAATATAGCTTTTTGAGTGTTTGAATACTTTCTCATTGAAATAAATTTCTAATGACAATAAAAATTGATCAGACACATGGGCCAATTTCTTTGTTGGGATGAAAGGCTGTGAAATTCTAATGGGTATTGCTAAACCTAAAAAATAAATTAATAGGAATCCTGTACCATTTAAGTCAGCAGTCCAAAATTCAGATTGTGAAAGATGCACTTAGTCTCCAAATCCTGTTACACAAAAGCTCCGAGTATGAAAATCGCAACCAAACTGTGGTCATTTCAACCTCTTGACAAAAATATTGTGGCGTCTCAGCAAGACAGTTGAGGATGTGTGACTGTGAGTCAGTTCAGCACAGACACACCTAAGGTCAATGAGCGTGATGGATCTGGAGTTGCTTCATCCTGTGAGCTTAATCTCTTCCTCTTATCACCGCTGTACTTGTTGCTCTCCAATTACGATTTAGAATTAATGTCCTTTGTTGACCTGGTCCAGGTGAGCCAGAGGTGCAGAATGATTTTGTATACTTACTTTAGAACGGTCTTTTTTTTTTAAAATTTAGTTTCTTAAATATCTTCTCTGGAAATACTTCCAGCAGGATTCTTCACTTGAAGAGACGCTGTTTTGTTTTTTTTGCTTGTTTGTTTTTTTAACCAGTTTACAAGATGCACACACTGACAGTTGTCCTCCTTTCTCTCATACAGGAACACAGATCTACGGGAGGGAACGTGAGGCACTAATGAAGGACATTAAGATGACATAAATTAGGAACCCACCTGGGACACTCTCCTTGTTTGTCTTTTGTTTTTTCCTATTTTGTTTTTGTTTTTTTTCCCCCCTCCTAACTTTTGATGTTGTTTCAGTTCTCATTTACTGAGTATTTCTTTGGGGAAAAAATGCCAATTGTATCACACTACTGTCTTGGAGACTGGCCTTGTCACTCCTCTTGTCTGCCTCTGATATATCACTGAGATTTAAGATAGCAATAGAGGTATCAAAGGTCTTGAAAAACTTGCACTTATCTTTGTGGCATTAATTACACTTCAGGCTGCACTTGTCATGCAACATACTTTGTAAAAGAATCTTGTGCATCCACTTAATTTGTTTTAGCCTCCTTGTGTAAACAAGGTATGTTGCATTGTCTTATTCATTTTTAATTGATCTATGTTTTAATGTAATTAAGAGGTGCAGTTTTGTTCAATTTTATAATTATTTAAAGATTTATTGTTAATGTAAAGTAGCTGCTCTGCTGTCCTTTATTGTTTTTAGTAAAGGCAGCTTTAAGTTGTAATTTAAAATTTTTATATGCAATTTTAGTGAAAAACACCTTTTGTTTAAATGTCGGATTTAACATCACATCCTGTTGTGTTTAAAGTATTGACCGTCCATTTTTTTTAACTGGCAGGAAACTGTATAAGCTGACAGCTCTTAAGATCAAACTGTGATGGGAGATTCTACCTGTGACACAAATACTCATTTTAGCAGTTTCCATTTTCACTGGATGATCCCTCTTTACGACTGACTATATAAACTGGAAGGAGTTTTTTTTTTTTTTTCTTTCCACTTTTCAATTGAGGATCTAACCTGAAATGGACACACAGGAGGAAAAAATTCTGTGACATTGCCTGAAAGACCAACATTTAGATCCATTTTTTATTTGTCCCTGTAAATCTTGTAGTGCTGCCACTCTTCAAGCTTGTAACTGCTGACAAATCTACTGTTAGGCTTATTGAACTGGTAAATATTGTCCTCTTGAACAGTGAGGATGCGATCTCCAGATCCTTCTTCACCTTTTCCAGCAGAAGCCCTCCTTCATGGCCAATTTGCAAGCTGGGGATCAGGCAGTAACAGCAACAATAACAGCAGCCCGAACAGCCCTGGCAGCCCAGGAGGGCTCTCTCCTGCTGCCTCCCCAGTTACAGCTCCAGCATCCAATTATGCCTTGACCCTTACCCACACCCACATACACATTCAACGGCTGTCTCCACGGCCAGGGAAGGAAGCCCGTCTCCTGCTGCCTTTGTCAGAATTGGTGGGGTGCAGCTGCCCTCGTTCTCCTGCTCCTCCTCTGCTGGTGCTGTATTGGTACCCTCCAGGGAAACGACGGAAGGGTGTGTCACGGCGCCGGCAGGTGAGGGCCTATCTGGCTGAAACCAGGCCCGAGGCTGAGAGGTGGTCAGCTGCTGTGCAGTGTCTACTCAGAGGAGTGACCGTCAACGCTGAAACAGGTGTGTGTTTGTCCACTTTGTGTGATGGCTCATGATTTGAGTGGCACATTAACTGCATCATACAGATATTTCAGGAGGCTTTCATGTCTGTGTGTTATGATATATTAGTAGAGACATGACTTTTTAAATGAACGTTAACTCAACAAAGCCATAGTGTCCAAATGTAAGACAAATGTTTTTGCCTGGATTGTTTCCCCTCAGCTGTCTGTAAAACACTGCCAGTGTGAAAACTGGATACAAGGATCTCCTTGGACATAAGCTAATGTTATTAAATATCTTTCAGACATGCAGTCCCAAACCCAAAGAATAAGATATCTGTATGAAACAGAAAATGATCTGGTATTTTTAGTTTGATTTTTTTTTCTTCCCCAAAAGATCCAGAAACCTGAACCCAGAGTTAATTGTTTCTGATCTTTATTGTAGATGACTTGTCCTGTTGAATAGCTTTATCTTTTCTAATAATGCAGATAGCTCACTCGTTCTAAATCTGACCTGTATTTGTCTCCATTAAAGAGTCTTGACATCACAATTTTACTACTACCACCACTCCTGCTGTCATTTAGCAGATGCTTTTTCCAAAGTGACTTAAATGTTACTTAATTTAGCTTTGATTTACATCTCTTTTGTAAATGCTTGCTAAGTATAGCTAAATGCCACAGAATTCCAAGACCTTCCTGTATGTTCAGGACTCACATTTAGTCTTTTAGAGGACAAACAGTGGTCCAGCATCCACCAAAAAACAATGGGAGTTCAACACTAATGCACACACATCCAGGGTAGCTGTTTATTTTCTTTATTTCAAGTGACTTAATCTTTCTCTTTAGCTTATTTTATTTGTTACTCTGCTTCTTTATTCCTTCCCTTATCTGTCCTGCACATATGGTCTGCATCATTCAGTGTCCAATGTAAAGATAGAGAGGGTGGAGCTGCTGCAGCTTGCCACCCCTTCCTTTTGCCATATTCACAAGGCTTAGTTATCAAGCAGATAACTTCTTAGTGTGCACTTTGAATGGCTGTTTTTATTTTTTGCTATTTATTTTTATTTATTTATTCATTTTGCTTGTGTATCTTAAACTTAACCTGCATCTTCATCTTTTGTTTGTCCCATCACCTCTTTGGACAAGAATAGTTTTCTTTTTTTTTATCAAAAAAAAAAAATATTAAAAAAAATTTTTTTTTAAAAAAAAAAACCCCTCCAAAAAAAAAAAAAAGGCTCTAAATTTAAAATCGGACATTATTTACACACGGGGGGGGGGGGGGAGTATGATTTGGGGGGGGGGGGAGGAAGAAAAAAAGGGGGGATGGAGGGGAAAAAAAAACGGGGGGGGAGGGAGAGCTGGGGGGGGGGGAGGAAAGAGAAAAAATTAAAAAATAAAAAAGAGAGAAAAAGGAAAAGGAAGAAAGGAAGAAAAACAAAAAAAGGAGAGAGGGGAGGACGGCACGGAAGGTGAGATAGAGATACGGCCGGCGGCTGGTCGCCGGCGCAGCGGAAGGGAAGGGGGGGGGCGCCGCCCCTTAATGTTCAACCATAAATTCTGTAAAATGTGTATTTTGTGTCCTTCATCTAAAATGGTCACTTCATGCTTCTCCCTCCAACAGTGGAGGAGGGGGAAAAAAACAGTTTATTTTTATTTCTCATCAGTCCCTTTTTTTTCCTTGTCTTATTGTGTTTCAGTCACAATTAGATGCATATTCATGTCATTCAGTATTTCTAAAGAGTCACTGTCTCGTTTCTGTGAATTCTTGTGCTGACTGATCTTACAGCTGTGCTTAGTTGATTACTGCTTTGCTTTGGTCTTGTTTGTTGCATAATCCAGATTTAACTGCAAATGTAGCCCTTTCATCTCTATCCCTGCAATATTGACATCCACCCGTACCACACTAAATCTTTTGAGTTAACTATTGCTTAGAATTGTTTTGGTTTTTTTCCTTCTCTTCTTTTTATTGAGAAATCAGAGAGCATAATACATCCATCAGTATAGTGGGGATACAGTTAAACCCGATCCCATCCACTGGTTTCTCCTTTTTATCAATAATCCTTTTTTTACAACATTTTCAAACAGCTTTCCTTCTTTTTAAAATGTTTTTGTACATCATGGCACATCATGTAAATCCAGAGGTTAACTCGGGACTAAAATCAGAATTTACAAAAGATGTTCTATCACTGTTTCTGAAATGAAATGATTAACAGACAGAACATCAACTCTGTGCAGGGTGAAGTAGATTCCACGAGGTGAAATGAAAGAGGCTCAATTAGTTAAATGCATTCAAAGTCCAGGATTGGGAAACACTGTAATCAGAGCTTAGTCTATGTCCCAATTGACCATCTGAAAATCTGCTGAAAGTTTTTTTCGATGACCTGGACAAAAATTGTGTAGTTTTCATACTCATTCATGCTATTTTTTTCTTTGTCCCTCAGAATTTTCAAGAAGTCTGCTACCTCGTCCCAGGCGACTGCTGTTATTGGTCAATCCGTTTAGTGGAAGGGGCCAAGCAATGCAGTGGTGTCAGACCCACATCCTGCCAATGATTAGAGAGGCCAACATCAGTTACAACCTCATACAAACAGGTAACACGAAAACTTGAAACGGTTCCATATGGCACATGATGTACATAAGATGGATGTTTATAACAGGCATTTATTCATCTTATCACAGAACGTCAGAACCATGCAAGAGAGCTTATCAGAGAGATATCACTCCCAGAGTGGGATGGCATCATCATTGTGTCTGGGGATGGTCTGCTGCATGAGGTGAAATGCTCCTGTTGTAAAACTAAGCATTATCAAATGCATATGTGTTCCCACTAATGTGATTGCCTTAACTTTTCTGTGTTATGTTTCCCTAGGTAATTAATGGACTGATGGAGCGCCCAGATTGGGAACAAGCAATAAAAACACCTGTTGGTATTCTGCCCTGTGGCTCTGGGAATGCCTTGGCTGGTTCCATCAACCACCATGCAGGGTGAGCATTTCTTTCATATTTTTTGTTTATTATGACATTCGTGGCTGGAAAGTTATTTTCAGCTCAGTTTAAAATGTTAGATTTAGGAAGACACCTCCCTGTATAGCAACAATGGACAACAATATAATAACAACAATGCACCTTTTGTTCATAAAATATGGTTAAACAGTGACTACTAACCCACGCCCCACCCCCAACCCCTCTTAACCAACACATAGCAGCACATTAACACATCAACATGAGATTATAATATAGCAGTCACATGAGTAATATGAGCAAAGTATCACATAACATTATAGCACTTTATTGAGCAATAGCTACTGCAAATCTATGAGGTTTCAAACCTCAACAATTCCTGCAGTTGTACTTTTCTTAGGTGTTTTCAGTTATGTTAAAGTGTTATCTGAAATATCAAGTTTTGTGTTATCTAATGATGTGTTGTGTAACTAAAGGCCACAATGGTTTGCTGATAAAAAAAAAAAAGAGTGCTTTGATGTTATTAGGTCATTGTACACCATTAGATAAAAATAGTTTCTGGACTCAGTCTCTAGTCTAAACAGTACATCACATGTTTAAGGACAATCTTGCAGGACACTTTTAGCTCAGACACATCAGAATTAAAACAGATATCAAAATCATGAACATGATGATTTATTCTATAGATGACGTCAAATTGAAATAACAGATTAAATTCTGATGATTTTAGTTCATTTATGTGGCATACATCCCAGTTAATTTCTACTTGACATAAAAAAAACAATGAACATATCTTTGATATGTTTGCTGCAAGTTTGAGAAAAAGAGACTTTGTCTTTATTGGGGGGGGTTTCATTTGAGCTAGGTGTGCTGAAGTAGGGAAATAATAAAAACCTTCTGGACACTGGCCCAAGAGGTCCAGATTTGGTGATCCCTGGTTTATACTGTATAATAAACGTTGGGCATTATTGGTAAACACTACCAAAACAAATGTGCATGTAGGACTTCTTTAGAAATGGCTCGTGATCAAACGTGGAGCAACAACAAAGTGAAAATTTTAATTGATATATGGTCAGAGGAAAACATCCCAGTTCCTAGTAATTAGCTGTGAAATGGAGACTCTGGGATATGCCTGCACTGCACTAAATTTAGACAAAGGAAAAAAAGCAGCTCAGGCGACGAGACTCTGGCTTATATGGCCAAAGTGCAGCGTTAAAGCGATCTCGGTCCGGGAGATCACCCCCACCCACCAACTGAGCTGAGTCCCCAATCAGGCCAAGTCTAGTGGACTATCCTGGTGTGAATGCACCCTAAAAGACAAAGTCTGCACTATTACCGCTTTTCAGATCAAGTCTGAAAGGGGCATAAGTTAGTTCTAGCACTGACACCAGGTTGTTGTCTGTTTTGTTTTCCTGTGTCTCTCTCAGGTATGACATGTGCCTTCGAGAGCCCCTTCTGTTGAACTGCTGCTTTCTGCTCTGTCGAGGAGGTATCAGACCCATGGACGTGGTCTCCGTGACAACAAGCCCTGCCCCATCCAATAACAGCCGTGCTGCAGCACCCAGGAGACTGTTTTCCTTCCTTTCTGTTGCCTGGGGCTTCGTGTCCGATGTGGACATTGAGAGTGAAAGGTGTGTGAATAAATAGTTATGTGGAAGAAGAAGAAGAAATCTTTATTTGTCAGTATATATTAGGGATGTGCACAACCAATTGATTAATCAATTAGTCGAAACGGCACACGAGGTCAAGTCTTTTTTAAAAAGTTGACCATTATTAATTATGTTTCGTTGCGCAGAAACATGGGGATGTTTACAGTGCTGGTAAAACAAGAGCGCAGCCCCTTTAAGAAGAAGAGCCGACACGCAGCAGTCAGCTGATCTGACACAGTGCGGGCAGAGCAGAGTGGTGGGGTCGAGGGGAGAGACGTCGAGGCAGAGGAAGTTGTCTGTGGGATGCTGTCTGTTTATTAGTGGCAAATGTTTTAGCTACAAGCTTCATTAATTATCTGCACACATCTCTTCTAGGCCTTTTCTTTTCTTGCAGAGTCCCGTTACTGCTTCTACACTGCTGGTAAACCCAGTTAAGGCTTGTTACATATTCCACGAGAAGCGAGAACTTTGTTCTTGCCCTCAAGGCTGTAAGAACAAGAAAAAAGTTTGTTTTCGTCAAGTTAATACATGCTCCACTAGATGCTCTGCGACCAGCTGCACGCAGGGGAGGTGAGCACGCAGTGTTCACCCAGTGATTATACATTTACAACAAACTTTGTCCGTGGCTAGGGATGTAACGATATGAAAATTTTATATAATTTTTATCGCGGTATTATAAAAACACCCCCCAGCATTTTTAAAAATATCCAAAATGGGTCTAAATGTCTACTTTGTCCTTTATAGAGGAGGAAAAATCTCAAGAGAGCTGTCCACGTGGGCGCCTTTGTTGCCTTCCGCCATGTTTTCACAAGTTAAACACTGCAAACTGCGACTACTACTGCTTTTCCAACCAATGAGCAACATCATTGGGAGTTTTTCAACGTGCATTAATCAGTCACGGTTTCAATGATAGTTAAAATTTTAAACGGTATTACTAATCGTAGGGAATTTTATCACGATTAACCATTTTACCAGTAATCGTTACATCCCTACCCGTGGCAGAATGGGGTTGCGCATGTGGTGGTGTCCCTGTATTTAAATGCCACGTAACATTTTCATACTTTCTCACCACCTCGATCAGCTGTTTATTAAAACTATCAGTTCAACCTGCATCTGCGGAAATGCAGAAGTGACATCGCTGTTACAAGCGTCTCCATGTTAACCCTCCCCATCTCAAATGTCTGACCAATCACACAATACTTCTCAGAGCTCCCAAGAATAAATTTCTGCTCAGCTGAGGGGGCCGTGAACAAGCCGCAAGACATGTCCGCGAGAACAAAATGGTGTAATTTTGTTCTTGTGGTCCCGAGAACAAGAAGAAAGTTCTTGCTTCTCTTGGAGTATGTAGCACACTTAACCCAGGAGTGTCACCTCACCTCCGTCTCTGGAAAGTTTAACACTTGGTTATGTTGGAGCTTTCACCGTAGTGGAAGCAAATGGACCAGAACTGCACAGTTGCTAACCTTTTTTAAAAAAGACCCGACAAAGACAAAAAGACAAGACAAAAAGACCAGATTGGAGGACAATGGACAATAATTGGTTTCTTGTTGCTGAATGCCCCTGTGGTGCATTCAGCAACCACAGGGGTGTAGTAAGTAAACATACTACATGTTTACTTCATGTAGTATGTTGAAGTAAACACTGCTGCTACTAGCAGCGGTGGTTGGTTATGGGGCCTTGCTCAGGGGCCAACAGTGGGTCACTTCTGCTGCCAGCCCAGGGACATGAATTCAAATGTGGGACTTAAACCCAAGCCCGTCGCTGTAACCACAAGGCTAGCACTCCCCATAAAATTATGTGACATTACTTGGTTTAATTACAAAACATGGTTTCACTTTAAAAAAATTTTTCATTCCAGGTATCGGGGCCTGGGATCAGCTCGCTTCACCCTTGGCACCTTAGTGCGCATTGCTTCACTTCGATCTTACAAGGGTCGTCTGTCCTACCTGCCTCCCTCTGTTGTCACTGCATCTCCAGATGGAACACCTCCTCCACCAAGGAGACCCCTCTCCCGCAGTATCACAGAAGGCCTGGAGGGCTTCTGCCGAACACCTATCCATCGAACCTGCTCTGATATGGGCATCAGTGAGCAAAGGAGCCTACGCAAGGGGGAAGGAGAGAGGGAAAAGGAGGAGAGGCAGAGGCAGAGGGAAAGGAGAAGGGAGAGGGCCAGGGGAGGAGGAACTGGTGTAGTGAGGGCAAGCAGTCTTGCAGAAGACAGAGAGAGAGAAGGGGAGATGGAAGCAGAAGAAGAAAAGTCAGGAACATGTTCGGAGAAGTCTGGAACAAGTTCTGAATCCAATGAAAGGGATGAATGCAATATTGGAAAGGAAGAAAGGCTGGAGAGAATTGTTGATCAAAGGGAAGATGAGGGAGCAGTTGAGCAAGACTCTGGAGAGATGGAGGAGGATGATGGAGGGAGAGATGGGGAAGGCAGTGGTGGTTCTGTAGAGGGGGAAGGAGTGTTGCATGCAAGAGAGCTGGGAGAGAACTATGGGGTAGACATGGGGCGGGAGGCAGATGAAGACCCAGAAGGTTGTATCAACTACCAGGACAGCCTTCAGGAAGCCAGACAGTTGGTAAGAAAGAATTCAGCTCCTTCAAGTCAGATAGCCAACGCTCTAATCAACCAGCCTCTCAGTCAGGAAGTTGACACAGATCCTAATGCATCATATGGGGTGGAGGACATGGATTTGAATGGAACCTACTTCCAGAAAGAAACATACCCACTGGATGTGGCTCGTGAGCGAGCTCTCACCATCTCCTCTCCATTTCGTCATTCTCCTTTCTCGTACAAGAAGAAGGCCCTGGACCAAAACCAAAATGCCTCTCGCCCAAGGCCCCTCTCACTCCTCCAGCACTCCCACACAAACTCCCTCCCCCCTAAACTCCCCTCCCTTTCCCTATCTCCCACACCACCCTCCTCTCCTTCTTGTGCCTCCCCACATGCATCGTCCTACCTCGCTCCCCGTCCAAATACCCCAAATTCCATGTCGCCCTCTCCCTCTTTACGCACACCGTCCTCATCTTTTAACTTTGACATTGCTGAACCAGCAGGACCCTTCAAGAATCGTCCATTTGTCTCGCTGCCTTTAGATCTACCAAGGGATGACTTGCTACCCCCTCTTGACCAACCCCTTCCCACTAGAGACTGGGTTACCATTGAGGGGGACTTTGTTTTGGTCTTGGCTCTGTATCAGACCCACCTTGGGGCTGACCTCCACGCTGCACCACAGGCCAGGTTTGATGATGGGCTGATCCACCTGACCTTTGTGCGGGCGGGGATCTCCAGAGCCACCCTACTCAGACTGTTCTTTGCCATGGAACGAGGAACCCACCACTCCGTCAGCTCGCCGTATGTGAGCCATGTCAGCTGCAAGGCCTTCAGGTTGCAGCCTCTGTCTACACGAGGAACACTCACTGTGGATGGAGAACTTGTGCCCTATGGGCCGCTTCAAGCACAGGTCAGTAAGCAGAATAATAGCTTTTAGTCAGTTTGTCATTGAAGGATAGAATCTGTGTTGTAACTGTGTGATCAAATAGGCTTTGCTTATTACCAAGTATTAATGCTATGATGTTCCATCCATTAGATGCTAACCATTTATTGCTGATCTCTTAATATTTTACAGGTCCATCCTTCCATGGCTCGTCTCATTGTTGGAGACTCTGGAGTGCAGATTACCAGATTTTAATCAGGGATTGGTTAAGTTGAATGACATATCAACACTCTACTGACATATTTTATCTTTGTTGCCGTCAATACTCTAAGAGAGGGGGCTGTATCACCTAAATTAGCATGGATTGCAGAAACTGCTTTTATTGTAGGGATTAACAAAAGGGATAACTTTCCGAGCCACGCATCATTGGAGAACGACTGCAGGGATTAGTACTGAATTTGAGAATGGATGAAAAATGCGCTTCATTGCACAGATGGTGAATCACGCTCAGCGTACCCTGAGAAGCATGAAAACTGCACAGTTGTGGATAATAAGAGGGAATAGCAATTGAATGTTTGGTTGTTTCTGTGCAGATAGTGCATGTGTTGGATGTATACATATTGGTATGCATGCAAAAAGCACTACCTGACTTTTGCCTTACATTGAGATGAGAAATCGGATTAATTTCTAAGAAAGTTGTTTTTAAATGTGGAAAGCTATCTTTTTTTAAAAAAAACAGATTCACTGGGGCCAGCTCCACATGAAAATGATCCTTCATCCCGTTTCTTCAGCCTCACCTTTGCCAATGTCCAAATGTTTAAGTATAAAAACAAGTCCTCAAAGGAATGCCTTATCTGACAATGTTCAGTTCAGCTGTACCTTTGCCTGTCCTTTCTTATATAAGTAATCTAAACCTTATCGATCTCTATCTATGAGATTACATCAGCTATATAGAAACAGTGCTATTCTTGTATATTTTGACAATTCATTGTGCCAACTGGAAACTGTTAATCTTTGAGTATGCCACTCAAACCACTGTTAGAGAGGAAGAAATGGCTTTGAGTACTTTTTTTGAAGCAAATAAATCAAAGTAGAACAGCAAGAAGGTTTTTTTTTTTTTTAGGATCATTACATGATGTTGAGAAATTGAACCGTTGAGCAGTAACCAGCGTAGACATGTTTGGATTCTACCTGTTTTCCTTAGCTAATGGATGCACGCTGCTAAAGATGTCCATGATATCAGTCTTTCCAACAAAATAAGCATAAAAAGTGAAAAAAAATCAAGTTATTTGTCAATGCTTTTAGTCACTTTGTTAAAAAAAAAAAATCCAGAGCTTTAGCTGTCAACACTATTTCATGTCTAGAATATGCCGCTATTCGAATTATTATATTTGACAGTATTTACTGTAGATGACATCACATGCCTCAGTTCATTAGAAAGTAGTGCATTTATTTTGCACAAAAAATGAAGTTGAAGAGCAAAAATTCACAACACTAGATGCATTGTAATATTTACATACTAACAGAGTGACATATAGCCAGAGTTGTTTAGTTTCAGAAAGTGGATTCACTGGCTTGAACAGCCCAGATCTGATGTTAGGAAATGAATCCTGTTTGTTTCACTGTCTAAAATTAATTAAATTCTGCAATTTGAACACTCACAGCTGTTGGAAAAAATAAGACTGTTTACAAAACACATTTAGAAGAGGCATAAAAGAGACGGCACTAAAATTTGTTGCGGTGTCAAATCAAATATTTGATCATGAGATAAATGAGATTGAGGAGAAACCAATTTGCACTGTGAAGAATTTGCCTTCTGCAGAGAAAGTCTGTTGAAGTCACAGACTTGAGTAAAATTAAAGTCTGCTGATAACAAGAATACTCCCAAATGTTAAAGAGACTAGAGGCAGGAATTTAAAAACAAACAAACATGCATGTCCATTTTTGTTTTATGCTAATGGGTGAAGAAGCGCTTAATACCAAAAAAAAAAAAAAAAAAAAAACGTTTCCACCCACATCTCTCTCCGCTGCCTTGAACAGGATGTGTGCTGCAAAATGCGCTGCAATTCGGTGGCTGAATTTCCCACGCTGCCCTGCGGACGTGACATCAAATGACGCTGCATCCACAGTTTTGATACAGGAAGAAGACGGTCGCGGTAAATTCAAACACTGAAAGCGATAGTTATGGATTCTTCTGCCGTCAGCAAACGATCCAGATCAACTGAAAGACCACTAAAAAGTTTAACTACGAAGAAAACACGTAGTAAACAGCATTATAGCTTCAGTTTGTGCACGCAGTAACTGGCTACAGTTACCTGAAGCGCCGGTCGCGGCAGTCGCAAGTTTCATTTCTAAATCTTGCCTCTAGTCCCTTTAAGTGTAATCTAACGGCAGACTTTGGAGCCTGACTTATCTTTTAAAAATGTATTTTATCTTAAGACCTGCTGACAGACTTGGACTGGAATAAGAAAAAAAAATCACTAGCATGTGCAATGTATCAATCAGTAAAATCATGTGCCAACTGCTTGAAACATCATCAATATACTGTATGTCTTGGTTACGCCATGACAAATCAATGCCTTTGTATAATAAGCCTGTATATTACGGCTGTTGATCATGACCTGTTTAAAACTGAAAAAAAAAAGAGTAAAATTGTTGCCCACCAGGATGTTTTTTTTTTTTCTTTGTTTTTGCCCCCCCACGCCCCCTCCTCCCTGAGTGCACAGTTAAGCAAGTATGCTAGTATGCCACAATTACACTGTGCTTACACAGCTACAGAATGTGAGTACAAGATTTTGAGCTAGGCTTGTATTAGTACCAAATAGGAAAATCTATGTACACTTTAAATGGAAACTTGCCAAAATGTTTACTCTTGATGTTTAGAAATGCATATGACTTGTTTACTTCCCTAGACCTGTTGTCATCTATGGCCATAGTTGGGACCATGATGTTATTTACTGATTTGAGATGACAGTGTTGGGGTATAACTCCTAAGTTGATAATGCCATTAAAATGTCTGTAGAGGACTGCCTGTAATGAAATTGTAATTATTACTAAATCAATGAAAATATACACATAATGTACAGTTCATAGTTACATATGGCTTCAAATAAATGTAACTTCATAAGTTTGTCTGGTTTAAATTAATGCTTGTTTTTTTGTTTTGTTTTGTTTTTTTAAGTCTTGTCTAACGTTTTATCATAGCCTTCTACGACAGACTTTGAACACCCACAAAAGGGAACAATATTGGTCGACATGCCATTTATTCACTGTATTAGTAGTGACTTTAGTCCAATTTGGGAAAAACTTAAGCAATGTTGTAGGATCCCACATGGTTGAACAGATGAAGAATGTATGGAAAATGAGTATGGTGGTATACAATTGTCTCTGCACTGATCTACTCTACTGATGGTCACCTCATATAATCAGAATCACCAAAATTAGTAACTGGAGCTCTGTTATAGATAAACCTGAACATTTTTATTTAAAAGATTTCATATCCAGTGTTTGTCTGTGTCTCACTGTCATTGTGATTGCCTTGTGATCAGTGTTTATTTTTAGTCTGTGTTCAATATTCAAAACCCTGTATGAATGCATTGATGAATAATGTAGCTTTTATATTGACTGTCTTCATGTTTATATCTATGGACTGTCTGGAATGGTAGAATCTGTCTGGTTGAACGTTGTTGTCGCTACATTGTACTTTGAAAAACCACTGACCGGAAGTAGACATCTCGAGCCAGACACCGCTTCCGGTGTCGCCACCTTCTTTGTCTCCGGTCCAACATTTCGACTCCAAGGGTTGTCTACATTTCTTTTTGGTTTTGAGGATATATTTAGACATATATCCCATTTTTTCTAACGTTTAATGACAGTCGACTCTGATCTATTTATGCCTAAAAGTAAAACGCCAAAAATGGATGACCTGGACTACAGTAAGTGAGCTTACTTATTCGCTGTTTGCATTGACTGCCTTCGCTAACAGTGGCTAGTACTGTAGCTTAGTTCAGTGGCTCAGGTTAGATCATTTGTCTTGTTAAATGTGTGCTTGAAAACAACGAACCTTTTACCCCTCCTGTCTATTACCTGAATGTTAAGTATAAACCATATGTGATTGAATCATGCCCCAAATAAGGTTATAGCTTAGCAGTAAAATAAATCCTGATGTTGTCGGTTCTGGCTAACTTCACAGCTAATGTTGGCGGACATTTAACTGCCCAGCTTGCCATTGTGTCACATATGATCTTATAAACGCATATATTTTCACGAAACCATCCACTTGACGGCTGTAATAAATGTGCAGGCTGTTGTTTTGTGACTCAAACATCATTTATTCAGACTGTGGGCGTGGTTGCTGGTGGGGTATAGCAGCTGTTTGTTTTGCAAAGTAAACTTGGAAGGGTTTTGCTAACACAAGCTTCTACGTTTAGCTCCAAGTTGTGTGGTGTAGATAAAATCAACTGTTGTCTATGTTTACTGTCTGACGTTCTTCTTTACGGTCTGACGTTCTTCTTTTTTGTTTGACTCTTGTTTAAATAAATAAAACAGGAAGTAAGTCGTGCAGCACATTACCTTTGCAAAGCTGTGAAGTGCAGTTGTATGTCGCTGTTCAGAGAAAAGGTGCTGATTCAGTTGGGGTTGTAGATAGTGGTGATGTTAAATTCAATTGCATACACTGGCAAATGTCCTTTCTTTTTTCTCTCTGTGTTGTATAATTGAAAATAGAGCAGATAATATTGGCAGTTTTTAGAAATTTTACATAAAGCAACAGCAGCACAGGCTTTATCCACTAAAAATGACCAAACAATTGAGTCGGCATCTTTCTAAAAGTGCAAGTTCTATGCATTTTTGCTTGCTTTACCTGAAGTGAGGGTATAATGGGTGTAACAGCTCTGCAGTAAATGCTAACCTGGTGATGGTCATGTTAAGTGAAGAGTGACTGCCCTTTTAGGGGCCGTAGTCTTTATGTATTAACTTACAGTAAAGATGCCATCATGTTACTTGTGAAATGAAAAGAAGAAGAAGAAAAAGATTCAGTATAACTTCCTAAGGCTCACATGTTTGAAAATTACTTCAAAAGATTTATTGTAATTAATCACAATATAACACAATTAGATAAAGTTTAATTTAAAACATGACTGTCTGATATTCCGGATGTAGCAGCTTTGTAAATGAATTATCCAAACGTAAATGTGAATGCATCTTTTCCATTTTTTCCACAGCACACAGTGGAAATAATTTTTAAAAAATTGCACAGCTTCATTTTAAAAAGCAAACTAAAGAAGTAAATTACAGTTTACATGGGATCCTTGTTGCACTAGCGCTTGACCAAAAGCTGTATTTTAACTGAATATTCAGGCAGATTGTTGAGCCTGGGCTGTAGTTAATAAAAATGGCCTCTTTAGTTATCTTGGGTGTATTTATTGATAAATATGTTAATGTGCATTGGGCCTGTGATGTGAATAGGAAAATTTCAACTTATGTCTGCATTTCCCAGGGCCTCTTGAAAGAAAGTACAAATTGAAGTTGGTACTGGACGTGAAACAGTTCACATCTGAAATAGCACAATCTCATCCATTTTGTGGTGCCATATGCAGTCTCAAGAGAAAGCTAATCATCTGACATTATTGTTGATTAGCTAGAATAATTTATGGTTGACTAAAACACTTAACTAATCAGACTATTTTACCAGTTGTGAACTGGTGCTGGCTTTTCGAGCAAACACAAGTTTCTCAATCACATCACTTTTTTGATTGTTGGAAGATTGAGTTTTCTAAAATTTGATCTGAAAGCTGTTACTCAAGTTCTTTGGAAGTCTTTCCCAGGTCAAAGTTGTTAAAACACAAATTCCATAGACTAGATGATTTTCAGTATTTTTCACAGTTAGTGCATGTAGGTTGAGATCATTTGTGCTAAGTGGAGCAAGCATGGGTAACAAGAGTCAGTGGACATATTTATATGTAGTATAATGTTGGCTTAAGCTTAATTCTCTTTTGCATTTCCAAAGTTTCACAACTAAGCCCTTTCCCCTGTTTTATGCTATTGCATGCTATCTTGGATTCAATTGTTTTCTCCATTTGTTTCGCTCATTTTCAATGTAAGCAAGTTGAGTTTGGATAAGAGTGCTTTTTTATGTCAACACTACATACTGCCTTTGACCCAGATTGCACAGTTAACCACTTGTTAGAGCTATATCTGCAGCAGAAATGCACTCATTCTTCTATTCTTCCCCTGCAGTCCCAGTAGACCTGAGCCCAGAGGAGCGCTCTGAGCTGGAGGACATCCGTAGGAGGAAGGGCGTCCTGCTGCAAGAGATCCAGAGGCTTAGGGAGGAGTTAAGAGAGGCAATTCTAGAAGTAGAGGGACTGGAGACCAGCACAGAGGGCAGGTAATGAAAAAAACTAAACAACAACAAAAAACATCATCATATAAGCTAGCTATCTGAATATTTGTTTTTGGAACCCATATGTTTCTTTTGACTTTCCATTTTTCAATAACTACAGGTGTGTAAGCTAGGGTAGGGGTGTTTGATGTTATTGGCATTCGCTCATTCAACAGTATGTGGAATATATTATATTCATATAATTAATATGATAATTAATAAAGCATATTCCATAGTTTATTGTGACACAATAAAGTATGGAATATACTTTTATACTTTAAGTATGCAATATATGGAATATACTATATTGTGAGACAAATCTACATTGATGTGATGCTTTTCAAATTCTGATTATATATTATTAATATTATGACATTAAACTGATGGGAGTTTCCAGCATCGTCTTCCAGCTTTGCTTTGCAGCAACAGGCTGATGTGTCCACATTACTACATTGAATATGCAATCACTCTTAATTTATACATCAAAGTTAAAAACAATTATAAGAGCATATACCAAAATCAATAAACGTTATTTACCATCAATAAATGTTATTTACCAGCAGTGTTTTACAACGGCGTTATGGGTGGGCCTACTGGGCCACTTGCGCCATAGACCCTCTGTATGAGGCTGCCAATAGATAAGCATTTTGTACTGGAAGCTGAAAAAACAGCAAACGTGTCATCAACTGGATTCTTCCAGTTCAGTTGTTTTTCTTTTGAATACAGAATAATCCCCAAATGAGATGGTCAGGTATTCTTTTCTGTACCTGCTCATAATTATTTGGCTATTAATTTACAAAGCTCAGGAAACAACTTTGCATGCTCACAGCCGTTATTCTTTGCAGACACGGCAGTGAAAGCAACCACTTCAGATTGAAATAAATAAATAGGTGGAGGAACATGCAGCAGCTGTTTTTTTTCTGTAAAAAACTGAACAATCAGACAACGAAATGTTATCTAGACCGAAATAGGCAGAATTGAGCCATATGAGCATGAGAAATTATCCAGAAGGTGGAATGTGCAGCTCAGTAACTGCAATCTTGTGGTAAGAGACAGGTGATCAGACAAAGCTGCGCCTCGTCTGCATGCTGCTCCACCTTCCACATTTAAACCACACACTCTGCCACATTTACGCTTCTGCAATGATCAGTTTAATATAGTACAAAATATTGATCATCAGAATTTGAAAAGCATCACATCAATGTAGATTTGTTTCATAATAAAGTAATTCAATGGTAAAATTCTTATGATTAGTTTAACAACAGCATTGTAACACATACTGTGGCCTATATGGCCGTAATGGGGCGGGTTTGTTTGAATATTTCCCATCATGCTTTGCGTCTTCCCTTTTTCCATCTGGCATGAGTTAAGTGCATGTGATTCCCACAGGTTTTACTGGGGTTTTGTAATTGACATGTGGAGGAAAAACTCTGAAGAACTGCACTGGTCAGCTCGTGTGTTGTAAAGGTTTCATTTGGACCATTGGTGAAAGTAAGGTTTGGGCCCAACCAAAATACTCCTGGCCCGTCAGGCGCTGGACCTACAATTCTCCAACTAATTCGAAAAATCACCTGGTTTCATCTTTTTGGACCAGATTTGGGGTGAACATCGGCTGCTGTGCGCAGCACTATGCAATATCCGGTGGTGACATCTTTAAAAAAAAAAAAGACTTCCATTGCAGCTTTTGTATTGTGTTGCGGTTAATTTTGTTATGTTGTGGCTTTTGTTTTGCTGAGACCCTTCTGGGCCACTGTACTATACCCTTCTAATGGTCACCAAAGGTCAGAAAGTCTAGATTTTCTGTTCAATTCATAAAGATCTTCATCAAATCTGATGATATTTCAAAATCCACTTGAAATAAGTTTTGCGATCGTGCTGTATTGCTCTGCTTGATGTAATGAAGATTACTATCAAGTCAACATCAGAGTAGATCATTGAAATGTTTCAGAGTTGGACTGATATTTTCTTTCATCCACTCTGCAGCAAAACTCTACAGAAAAGTAGGCATGTGGCAATGGGAAGGAAAAAATTTAACATGGACCCAAAAAAGGTAACATCCTATTGTAGATGTGCAGATGATGCTGGGTTGACTGTGTTGATTTTTAGTTCCTGACTCTTTCCACGCTCTGCAGGGTATTGTGTTCCTGGTGGAGAACGAGTTGCTCAGACATACACCAGAAGACATTGCTCAATTCTTGTACAAAGGAGAAGGCCTCAACAAGACTGCTATTGGAGATTACCTTGGAGAGAGGTGCAAATTGCTGAAATGACTCATGTTCTTTTTGTCCGTTTGGTCTTCGGCATCTGTAACTGTGTTGTCTGTATCTCTGTTCTGCAGGG